>OY992539.1:29217545-29685008 GCA_963921195.1 Pegoplata infirma
GGTGTTACAAACGGAATGACAAACTTATATATACCCTCTATCACTAGAGTGGAGGGTATAAAAAACATTTTCATTATTTTAAGGTTGCAATTTTCCCTCACTTACCATTCTACATTTAATCAATGAATACTTTCATACATTTCATGAAAAACTTCATAAAATGTTTCAAACAAGTTTTACGAATATTTTCATTATTAGAAAATTAAGAAAAAAAAAATCTTAGCAAATATTTCTTAAACACTGAAGAATTGCAGACGCTATTTTTGATTGACTAATGTCAAATTAACATTATTACTTTTCTTTCAAATCCCATAGTGAATTTCAAGAAAAACTTTGAAATTTAACAATAAAATACTACCACTCGTATATAACAACGTAGAGTAAATATTTAATAAAATTTCGTTTAAACACTGAATGCAAACATTGTTCGTATGTATCACTTACATGGTCCCACAGCATGATGTAAAGTATTTTTAACACTTTTACTATTTTCACTTGACTGCACTCGAACTTGCAACATCTGTCTTTTTGTTAAACTTGCTAGGGAAGTGGAAGTAGTCGTTGTAGGATTTCGAGAATCAGTAGAAGTTAATGTTGTAGCTGCTGCAGTCAATGTTGCAAGTAGGTACCAACTGTGTGTATTACTTTTAAACAGCACAACAATATATATGAAACTAAATGATAGTTTAACATTTCATCAAAGTTCTTTTGCCGCCTTCTCACAAATAAATTGAATAAGTTTTTTTTTTTTGGAAAAAAGAATTTTAATTTAAGTATCTGTAGTTTTATAAATTTAATATTAAAAAAAGTACCTGGTTAGTGAGTTATGAGCGAAAGAAATTTTTTAAAAGTTTCTGTTTGATTTCGTCCAAATTTTAGTCAAATACCGAATAGTTGGTGAAACTAAGTTTTTAATCGAAACCGAATATTTCGTTTAAAAATTTTGGATAAAAACTTTACCAAAAATAAATTCTGTTCTATAAATTTAACATTCTGTTGCATTTTATTTTAATTTTTTTATTTTTGCTCTACACTAATGTTTATATTATGGTCCTTCGAACCGTAATTTCTCAATTAAAATTTATTTGATTCATATTAATATTTCGTTTAAAAATTCTGTACAAAAACTTCACCGAAAATATTTTTTTTTTTATAATAAATTCTACATTCTGTTACATTTTAATTTTTTTATTTTTGCTCTACAAGTATTTTTAAAATGTCGTTTGCTCATTTATTTACTAATGTTTATGCAATGGTCCTTCGAACCTTAGTTGGTGAAACTAAATTTTTGATCCAAACCGAACATTTTGTTTTAAAATTTTGTATAAAAAATTCGCAGGAAATAAATTTTCTATAATAAATTTAACATTCTGTTGCATTTTACTTATATTTTTTATTTTTGCTCTACACTAATGTTTATGTAATGGTCCTTCGAACCGTAACTTTTCAATTAAAATTTCTTTCATTTCACCAAAAATAAATTTTCTCTAATAAATTCTACATTCTGTATTACTTTATCTTTTATTTCTTCTCTACAAGTATTTATAAACTGTCATTTTCTCATTTATTGACTTATATTTATAGAATGGTCCTTCGAACCGTAACTTCTCTTTCAAAATTTCTTTCATTCATATTTCATTTGCCAGTTACTGTATTCTAAAGCAAAATAAGTTGGCAGTACGTTGCATGACTTGATAAAATTTATAGTTTGATACATTGTCTATAGTATTTATTTATGTACTGAGATATAAATCTAAAAGAAAAACAACCTTCAACAGTTGTTCATTTTATTTAGAACAACCATAAAATTTCAAAAACTGCAAATTAAGATGAAGTTAATTTAAACAAGTAAAAAAGTTAAATTCGGCCTTGCCGAATGTAGTGATACCCTCCACAATTTCAAAAAGATTATTGCAAAAAACTTTATTTAAAACGAAATTACTTTTGAAAAAAAAAAATTTTGAAAAAAAATTTCCGCGAAACAAAATTTTGATAAAAAAAAAATCCGCGATTTTTTTCTTTTTTTGTCAAAAAATATGTTCGTACTTGTTTAAATACCATTTTGTGTTCAATTATGTTCATATATGTCAACCAGAAGCCGAATTAGAGCATTTTGTATTTTTAGGTTATGTTGAATGTACTGAAATTTTTGAGGTGTGCTTACATTTTCGTTCATAACTTTTGAACCGCTGAACCGATATCGCTCAAATGCAATACCAAACTTCTCGGGAGAACTTCCAATATATATTTTAAGTTTCAGTCATCTCTATGCAATATTTTGTCCGCGAGAGCATTTTCCACAGACAGACGGACAGACGGACAGACGGACAGACGGACAGACGGACATCGCTAGAATGTCTTAAAATCGATCGGGCATCATGAATATATATACTTTATGGGGTCCCAGATCGATATTTCGATGAGTTACAAACGGAATGACAAACTTATATATACCCTCTATCACTAAGTGGAGGGTATAAAAATAGTATAAAAAAAGTTTTTTTTAAATATAAAAATACTTATTTATAGACAAATCAAAGTAGTAAGGTGACTTACACAGACAACAATTGTAGAGACAAAAACAAATCATTAAAAAAATTTAATTAAAATGTGGGTTTCAAATATTGATTGAAGTTTAGGAGCATGTCACAGACTCAATTCGGTTCGGATTTGAAAAAAGTGGTTTGCTCGTAAAACACAAAACGAATATTATATTTTTTGGAATGAAATCACTTTCAAAAATCAATGTGGAATTGAATTGCATAAAAATGGATTCATTCCGAAAAATAATTTTCGCTTTGCGTTTTACGTGTAAACCACTATTTCCAAATCCGAACGAAATAGAGTCTGTGACATGCCTCTTAATTTGATACACTATTTCAAAAAAAAAAGGTGTAAAATATTTTAATTTTATCTTTGAATTTAATTATATTTCATCGAAAGACTTACATCGAGTTGATGGCGCCCAATACGGGGCTCTAAAATTATAATATGTTTGATTCGTGAGTAATTTTTCACCATTCACCTACTTTTTAAAAATTTGAAATCCTTTTGAATTTTAAGATTTTTAAATTTTTTTCTCGTAATTATAGAAGATATTAACTACACCATTTCCAATTGTATTTCAGAAATTATCAATTGTGTTTCAGAAATTAACAATTGTATTTCAGAAATTATCAACTGTATTTCAGAAATTATCAATTGTATTTCAGAAATTATCAACTGTATTTCAGAAATTATCAATTGTATTTCAGAAACTATCAAATGTATTTCAGAACTTATCAATTGTATTTCAGAAATTATCAATTGTATTTCAGAAATTATCAACTGTATTTCAGAACTTATCAATTGTAATTCAAAAATTATCAATTGTATTTCAGAAATTATCAATTGTATATCAGAAGTTATCAATTGTATTTCAGAAATTATCAATTATATTATCAATTGTATTTCAGAAATTATCAATTGTATTTCAAAAATTATCAATTGCATTTCAGAAACTATCAATTGTATTTCAGAAATTATCAATTGTATTTCAGAATTTATCAATTGTATTTCAGAAATTATCAATTGTATTTCAGAAACTAACCATCGTTAAACAATTGAAAATTTCTGAAATACAATTGATAATATCTGAAATACAATTGATAATTATACAAATTATCAATTGTATTTCAGAAATTATCAATTGTATTTCAGAAGTTATCAATTGTATTTCAGAAATTATCAATTGTATTTCAGAAATTTTTAATTTGTATTTCAGAAAATATCAATTGTATTTCAGAAATTATTAATTGAATTTCAGAAACTATTAATTGTATCTCAGAAATTATCAATTTTATTCAGAATTTATCAATTGTATTTCAGAAATTATCAATTGTATTTCAGAAACTAACCTTCGTTAAACAATTGAAAATTTCTGAAATACAATTGATAAATTCTGAAATACAATTGATAAATTCTGAAATACAATTAATAGTTTCAGAAATTCAATTGATAAATTCTGAAATACAATTGATAGTTTCTGAAATACAATTGATAACTTCTGAAATACAATTGATAATTTCTTAAATACAATTGATAGCTTCTGAAATACAATTGATAATTTCTGAAATACAATTGATGATTCCTGAAATACAGTTGATAAGTTCTGAAATACAATTGATAATTTCTGTAATACAATTGATAATTTCTGAAATAAAATTGATAATTTTTGAAATACAATAGATAATTTCTGAAATACAATTGGAAAAAAAATAATACCAAAGCTTTAAAAAATACGTGAATTTTAAAAAAATACTCCGAGCACTCAAGCACAATATATTTTTCTTATTTTTCATTTCAACAATGCCCGAGTAAAAAAGTTTTTATATAGTTGTATATAATTTTATAAACATCATATATGATTATATAGAATTATATAGAATTTGATGCAAAAAATGAGTCGATAAAACCATATAAAATTTTGTCAATGTTACTATGTTTTGATAAATTTTTTATATAATTTTATGCGAAATTCGGACCCTTATTTTTATATAATAATAGCAAAATTATATAATCAGATGTAATTATATAAAAATATATAAAATTGTATAAAACTGTATAAAACTATATAAAGTTACATAAAATTATATATAATTTTATATAATTAAAACAAAATTTTATGATTTATATAAAACTTGATATAATTTTATATAACTTCATAAAATTATATATTGTTTTATATAATTTGATATAGTTGTATATAATTATATCTGATTATATAAATTTGCTGTTGTTATATAAAAATAGGGGTCCAAATTTCGCATAAAATTATATAAAAAATTTATCAAAACATAGTAACATTGATAAAATTTTATATGGTTTTATCGACTCATTTTTCGCATCAAATTCTATATAATTCTATATAATCATATATGATGTTTATAAAATTATATACAACTATATAGGAACTTTTATACTCGGGTGAATATTTAATTGAAAAAGAAGTGGTTTTAGTTTGAATTGTTAATTAAAAAATGTAAAACCTTATAAAATCTGAAAAGTATTTACTATCAAAAGATTCACATCGTGTTTTTTTTTTTTGGCGCCCAACTTGGGGCACCAAAACTTTTCAAATTTATTTTCGATATATTCTATTTACAATGAATATTAAATAAAAAATATTTTTTTTAACTTGATTTATAAATTAAGAAATCAGAACTATTTATACCATTAATATACTCACATCTTGAGTTTGGCGCCCATCATGGGGCATAAAGAATATTTTCCTTTTTCCCATATTTTTTATTTACAATCAATATTAACGTAATGATAACTTGTTTTTATTCGTATTTGAAATTAAAAATTTTTAACACACACAGAATCAAAAAAATTTATCCTTCCAAAAAACCTCCTATCGTGTGATTGGCGCCTAATGTAGGGTGTCAAGGTTATTCTAATTAATTTTACATATTTTTTATTAACAAACAATCTAAATGTAAAAGATAAATTGTTTTAAATCTAAAACCTTATACAAAATAGTTTAAAAAATTTTACTTCTTTAACTGTACGAATCCCACATTTTAAAATATATTTGATTATATAAAATTTTGTAGGCCCTATTTCACATTGTTCAGTTATTTTTAAAACGAAACAAATTCATGTTTTCACTTACGGAAATTTTTTTGAGATCGCCTTTATAAGTCTTCTTAAACAGTCGGTAGCAGTAAAAAAATTCGACAGCTGCACGAGGCCAAAAAATTGACATCAAATTCGTCTGACTCAAAAATTCCGGTTTTGCCCTTAATTTAATAAAAAATATCTGAACATTGCAAATAATTCAAGAATTTATTGGTAACTGATAGTAAAATTTCAGGTTTTATATAACAAAAGATTAACATAAGTGCTGCTTTCAAATTATTCTATTTTTGTCTTGTTTTTGAAGCGCTTAAAGATTTTTTTTAAAACAAAAACTAATTGGCCACTAGAGGGCGCCTTAAATCTGTTTTGATAATTTTATAATTTAAATGTGACAATATTTCCCGAACCGATAAAATCTTTTTTCTTACATATGTTCGGAAAGATTTTAATTATACAAAAATATAACTTTTTGAGTCTTTTTTCCTGATGACAAAATTAAGAGAACATTCACGGTATGGCAGTGTTAATACTGCTACCTGCACTCACATCAGTGTTGCCATATATTTTTTTGTAAAAACTTTTTTTTTTTCTGAAAAAAAAATATTTTTTTTTTTGATAAAAATCTTTTTTTTTTTGAAAAAAGTATTGAAATAATAAAAAAAATAGTACACATAAAAAACCATGTCAAAATACTAGAAAAAGTCTCGTCATCCCATTTTAACAATATTTGACAGTTCTTCTTGTTTTTTTTAACAAAAAATTTTCGATCAAAATTTACGTTTTTTTTTTGTAATTTTAAAATTTTTTTGTAATTTTACAAATTTCCAACTTTTTTTTACAAAAACAATCTAGTAAATTCACGAGAGCTTCTTGAAAGTTTTATTGCGCCAAAAAAGTTGTAAATTTACAATTTTATTGGTGAAAAGCTTGTACACTAAAAAAAAAACCTTGTTAAATTACAAGAAAAACCTGTAATTTTTTTTTCGTTGTTACCTCCTATTTGACAAAAATTCCTAGTAATTTTACAACAATTTTACCAATAGTTTTGTAATTTTACCAGGTTTTTACCAAAAAAATTGTAAATTTACAAATTTTTTGACACGTTTCGTAACTTTACTAGTTTTTTTTTGCTACCTCCTATTTTACGAGAATTCCTAGTTAATTTAACAAGCTTTTTACAAAAAAGTTGTAATTTTACAAACTTTTTACTAATAAAATTGTAAATTTACAGTTTTTTTGACGCAATTATAATTACAAGGAATTCTCGTGAATTTACTAGATTTTTTTTTGTAAAATTATCTTGGAAACTTGTAAAATTACAAAAAAATTGTAAAATTACAAAAAATTTAAATTTCGATCTAAATTTGTTTGTTAAAAAAACAAGGAAAACTGTTAAATATTGATAAAATGGGATTACGAGACTTTTCCTAGTAATTTGACAAAGCTTTTTTCTGTGTGTAAAATTACAAAAAATCTCGTAATTTTTACTACACTAAAAAAAAAACTTTGTAAAATGACATGAAAAATTTTTGACTTTTTTTTTTTGCTACCTCCTATTTGACAACAATTCCTTGTGATTTAAAAAGCTTTCTACTAGTAATTTTGTAACTTTACAAGCTTTTTACCAATAAAACTACAAAAAGCTTACCAATAAAACTACAAAAAGCTTACAAGACAAGCAAAAGCTTACAAATTACCAATAAAATTGTAAATTTACAACCTTTTTGGCGCAATAGAATTGACAAAGAAATCTTGGGATTTACTAGATTTTTTTGGTAAAAAACCATGAAAATTTGTAAAACTAAAAAAAATTGTAAAATTACAAAAAAAAATAAATTTCGATCGAAAATTTTTTGTTAAAAAACAAGGAAAACTGTCAAGTATATGTAAAATGGGATTACGAGAATTTTTCTAGTAATTTGATAAGGTTCTTTTTTGTGTGTAGGAATTCTCGTAAAATAGGAGACCTCCTCCTTCTAACGAAAGTAACAGATTAGTAATCTGAGATTACCATTCTCAGCAGAAAAATATCTTTAAACAAGTTCGTTTTTCTATACGACAAATCTTTTAAGATCTAATGAATTTTTCGTAAGAAAAGATTTGTAGATTTTCCTACAATTAAAAAAAACCTTGTAAAATTACAAGAAAAACTTGTAACTTTTTTTCTACCTGCTATTTGACAAAAATTGCTAATTTACAATGTTATTGGTTTTTACCAATAACATTGTAAATTTACAAATTTTTTGCCACGATTTAATTAACAAGGAGGTTTCGTAACTTTACTAGATTTTTGCTACCTCCTATTTTACGAGAATTCCTAGTAACAAGCTTTTACAAAAAATTTGTAATTTTACAAGTTTTTTTCCAATAAAATTGTAAATTTACAGTTTTTTGGCGCAATTAAAATTACAAAGAATTCTCGTGAAATTACTAGATTTTTTTTGTAAAATTATCTTGGAAATTTGTAAAATTACAAAAAAAATGGGTAAATTACAAAAAAAAAAATTAAATTTCGATCCAAATTTGTTTTTTAAAAAACAAGCAAAACTGTCAAATGTTGGTAAAATGGGATTACGAGACTTTTCCTAGTAATTTGACAAAGTTTTTTTTTTTGTGTGCATAAGAAACCAAATTTGAATGAAGTTGCTTTATATTTTCCAATAGACCGATTTAACTGAAGATCTGTCAAAATTTTCATATGGGAAATAAATCTAAAAATGTTTTAGTTATAATCAGATTCCGAAATCCCAATTGAAATTCAGAACTCACAATTAAAATTCCAAAAAGCCCAATTAAAATTTAGTAATCAGAATTAAAAATCAGAAAAGCCCAATTAAAATTCAGAAATCACAATTGAAATTTAGAAAAGCCCAATTGAAATTCAGAAATCGATACTGAAATTCAGCAAGGCTCAATTTAAATTCTGAAAATCCCAAATGAAATTTTAAAAATCACAATTGAATTCTGAAAATCACAATTGAAATTCAGAGAAGCACAATTGAAATTCAGAAAAGCCCTATTGAAATTCAGAAATTTAATTAAATTTAATAAAATAAAAAAAATAAATCATTATTAGAGTTCAGAAAAGTCAAATTGTTATTCAGAAAAGCCAAATTAAAATTCAGAAAATCACAATTGAAATTCAGAAAAGCACAATTAAAATTCGGAAAGTCAGAAAAGCTCAATTGGAATTTAGAAAAACACAATTGAAATTCAAAAATCACCAATTAAAATTTTGAAAAATTGTTATTCTCCGAATTTCAATTGGGTTTTTCTAAATAACAAGTAGGCTTTTCTGAATTTCAATTGGATTTTTCTAAATTAAAATTGGGATTTTTTGAATTTCAATTAAGATTTATGAATTTTAATTGTGCTTTTCTGAATTTCAATTGTAATTTTCTGAATTTTAATTGCGATTTTCTGAATTTTAATTGAGTTTTCGTGAATTTCAATTACGACTTCTGAATTTCAATTGCGATATTCTGAATTTTAATTGGCTTTTTTCTGAAATTTAATTAGAATTTTCTGAATACCAATTGTGGTTTTAATACCCTACACCACACTGTGGTACAGGGTATAATGAGTTTGTGCTGATATTTGTAACTACCCGAAATATTGGTCCTAGACCCACTTTTAAGTATACCGATCGACTTAGAATCACTTTTTGAGTCGATTTAGCGATGTCCGTCCGTCTGTCCGTCCGTCAACACGATACGGGTCGCAATTTTTAATCAATTGACTTTTGAAATTTGAAACTTAAGCCTCTTTTGACCTAAGGACGAAGCCTATTGAAATTGCTTCATATTTAGACCTAGCTCGCATACAAAGGTCCTCTTTAGTTTTGGCTCAAATGACTCTAATAACCGCATTTTACTAGGTATCTTTTCGAAATTTGGCAGGTAATGTTTCATCCTCGCATTTTTCATGCGGAGATCTTTGCGATCGCCAACGCAGCGGAGCTAATCTCGATGAGGCCAATATTCTACAGCGATATTGCTTTCTTCATCGACAGCCAAGCGGCTTTAAAGGCGTTAACTAAGGATAATATCAACTCCAAGGTAGTCAGCCGCTGCCACAGAGAACTACAAGTTCTCAGGGAGCAGCATAATATACAACTGTGTTGGGTACCTGGTCACAAGGATATTAGAGCGAAGGCAGGCGCAAGCCTTCCACATGAGCTCGCCGTTGAGGGAGTGTTTCCACCACTCTCCCTTACTTTTCATAATATTAAGCTGGACATCAGAAACAAGTGGATAAATAGATGGACGATATCAAATGATAGCATACAAACGAAAATGCGATGGGACGAAAAATCGCAGGGTAACAGCAAAATTCTTCTGGATATGGACAGAAGACAGATAAGATCAGTGATAAACCTTATCACGGGGCAAAATAAACTCGCGAAACACATGGTAAGAATCGGGGTTATGTCAGACGATACTTGCAGATGGTGCAATGAATCTGTCGATGACAGCTTCCATTTCTTATGTGAATGCCCTGCATTAGCATTTAGAAGATTTAAATGTTTAGGTTCTTATGTCTTTCAGGATATTCAGGACCTTCGAGGTATAAACCCTTGGCTACTCATGTCATTCATACAAGTGTCAAAGTGGGAAACGTAAAAATGCGTTTTCTTGGGTAAGAACAAAATTGAATGGAGAGAAGGAAGGAAACAATAGCAGGAATCATAATGGGCCAAAATTGGCCTCTATGGATGTCATTCCAAACAAAATTTTTATTTTTTTTTTGGGATTGGCGTCATCCTCATTAACCTAACTTTCATCCTCACAAATCACCATTTCGAATTTTAAAGAAATCGTACCAGTTCTTCTTGTAGCCCCATACAAACCACCTTCCCGATTTTCACATAAATCTCTCAAATGTCAATAAAATAGAAAATATTTAATTAAAATTCTGTTTGTGTATGTTAAACGCGTACTTTTATAACCTTATCAAATCTGATTATCATCGGACCATTTTTGGACTTAGGTCCCATGTGAAAATTTCGCCAGATATTCAGTTGAAGAGGTTTATTGTCAACAAAAAGAAGCCTATTCCACTCAAATTTAATTTGGGAGTGCTTTTTACACTTATTAAAGATTTGACAAAATATAGATCTAATCAGTCCACGTTTCAACTTGGGACCCATTTCCCGGGAAACTCTGGTGCAGGGTATTATATTATATATAATTTTATAATTTTCTTACTTGTTTAATTTCTATTTGGTTTTTCTGAATTTCAATTCTGATTTCTGAATTTCAATTGGGCATTTCTGAATTTCAATTGTGATTGCTGAATTTCAATTGAGCTTTTCTCAATTTGAATTATAATTTCTTGATTTTAGTTTCAATTGGCCTTTTTTGAATTTCAATTGATTTTTTCTAAATTTCAATTGGAACAGGTGTAGAAAAATTTTATATAAAATCAAGTCCTATTTAGTGGAAGCAAAGTAAGAATACGTAACAGTGGATCCCCAAAAGTGCTAAAATATTTTTTTTTTACTTTTTAACAGCAGAAAAATGTGTATGCCCGATTTGAAATCAGGAGACTAAAATCTATAATCAGTTGGATATTTTACTGGGAGGCTTTTAGTGTCGAACAGTGTTATTTATTAATTTTAATATGAATTTCGGCAGGATGGTTTGTATGGTGACTAGCAGTAGATCTGGTACGATTTTTATTGTAATATGGCTGTTAGAGTCATTTGCGACAAATTTATAAGAGAAGCTTTTACCCCATACAAGTATCCCCTAGGTTTGCAAGGGGTGTAGGTCATGGACATTGATACTATAACATAAAATATTTAAATTTAGTAATTACACCATTTCAATCCTTATTCTCAAATAAATAAATTCATAAAAAAAAATGGAAATGGTGTTTTTGGCATATTTAGCATTTTTTGTAAAAACAAGGAAAAAATATCAATTGTAAAAAAAATTTACATAAAGAACATACCGGTATTCTCGGGAATGTCGTCAGAACTAGATCCAGGAATACCGGTATTACTGAGAGCATACAGAGGGGTGGTGCCCATTTTAAGACCTCCCTTGTCAGTTTCAGAAATGGTACAGGTACGTTTTTTTACAAAATATCCATATTAAGTAGTTTTCTAGACTTTATTTAAAATACCGGCTTTTATAAATTAACTATAATTTTCTTTTAATAGCATTTTTTTTTCTTTCTATTGCCTTTCATTCATAAAATTATACGCCAAAAATTTACCACATAATTATGGCATTATTAATGGCACAAATTAATAATAATTAGTTTATTTCTAACATTTATAACTTTCATTTTCGCTATTTAGTATCATCATTATTCTCATTTATGTTTTGGTTTTTATGAAAATTGTTCAATTTCTTCGCCTGTGTCCTCATAATAATATGAACAATAATCAGTTTTTTGTTTAATAGAACCTTGATTAATAACATCAGTTACCATTAATTCATAAGTGACAATAGTACTGGCCATCTGTTTAAAAAATAAAAATTGTTAAATATATGTATTAAACAAAAAAAAAGTAAAAATAATAGAAAACGAAATTAAAGATACAGTGATGTACAAAATATAGGGGGAATTTAAAATATTTTTTTTTGGAAATTTAATTAATATACTGGGATTTCTGAAAAAACTTGTGAAATGTTATGTTGACTACCCATGACCACCCTTATCTACTATTTCCCAGTATTCAAGATACGAATTAATGGGTTTGAATAATTTTGAATGAAAAGTTATTTAAAATTGATTACTTTATACCAAATACTGGGAAACTGTAGGTTTGGGTCAGTGACGTGGGAATCAACCCGTAACCTTGGTGAAGGTCTTAAATTGCTAGAAAATTTGGTGAAGTAAATTGCTTAAATCAAATATCGGTTTTTCATAAAAAATATTAGTATATTAAAAACTGGACAGAATGGAGTCATGGGTTAAAAATTCGGATTGCTTACAATTTGTCACTTAGGTGATAGGCATTAATTTTTTTATCGAATACTGGTTTTATTTTAAACATTTTTTGGTATATAAAAAAATATATAATACTGGTTTTATAAAACCAACAGGTGCAAATACTGGATTTTTTTTAAATAATCTATATATATAATTTCCCTATTTGTGTGTTCCTCTTTTTTTGTCTATCCAGAGCTTTTTGAAGCCCACTGATGAGCTACAAAGCTGAAAATTGGCAGACATATAGCTAAACACTTGGGGCAGATCCTAACGTAGCCGATCCTAACGTAGCCGGATAGGGCGGAGAAATAAGCGGGATAGTGGGCGTGGCAAAATTCAATTTTTTGACGTTTTTGCTTAATTTAAAGCCCCCAAATGACTTAGGAAGCTGAAAATTTCCTAGAATATAGTTCTAACGATGCCGCATATCGCCAAGTAGTCGGATTTAAAATTTTCGCAATGTGGGCGGAGAATTGAGGGGAAAAGTGGAGTGGCAAAATTAAGATTTTTTTAACATTTTTATTTCTTTTGAAGCCCCCAAATGACTTAGGAAGCTGAAAATTTCCTAGAATATAGTCCTAACGATAGCGCATATCCCCAAGTAGTCGGATTTAAAATTTTCGCAATGTGGGCGGAGAATTGAGTGAAAAGTGGCGTGGCAAAATTGGGATTTTTTAAAATTTTTACTTCTTTTGAAGCCCCCAAATGATTTACGAAGCGGAAAATTGCATAGCATTTAGTTCTAACAATGAAGCATATCCTGAAGTAATCGGATTTAAATTTTTTAGACTGTGGAAATTTTTTAGACTGACGAAGCGGAAAATTGCATAGCATTTAGTTCTAACAATGAAGCATATCCTGAAGTAATCGGATTTAAATTTTTTAGACTGTGGAAGGAGAATTAAGAGAAAAATGGGGCGTGGCAAAATTGTGTATTTTAATATTTAATTTGAAGACCTCCAATTACCTATGAAGATGAAAATTGGCATTTTTGCTTATTTTAAAGTCCTCTTATGACTTGGGAAGCTGAAAATTTCCTATCATATAGCATCTCATTGATGGACTTAAAAGCTTAAAATTGGCATGTATATAATAAAACACCAGGGACAGATTCTTACGAAGTCGGATTTTTTGCCTGTGGGCGGCGAGAAAAAGGAGACTTGGCCAAATTATTTTTTTTAACATTTTAGAGTATTTTTAAGCTCCGCCCCAAAGAATACGGAAGCTGAATATCCCTAACATATAGGCCTAATTATGAAGGTTATTCTAAAGTAGTTCGATTTAACATTTTTGGAATGTAGACGGAGAGTTATTTTTTTTTTTACTAACTTTAAAGCCCTAATGACCTACGCAGCCGAAAATTGGCAAGCATATTGTACTGACACTGGAGCATATCCTTAAGTAGTCAAACTAAAAATTTTTGGACTGTGGACGGAGAATTGAGAGGGAAATATAGTATTATATTATAGTACTGACTATGGAGCTTATCCTAAAGTAGTCAGATTTAAAAATTTTGGAATACACAGAAAAAAAAATTTAATTGTGCCAGCCGAATTAAGAGCCAACTGCATGGTTTAATTACAACATCTGAAATTTTCGGTTGCGATTACCGAAATTTATTTGGATCAACAGAAGTTAAATTTTCAAAACAAATTTTGGTTATCGCAACCGAAAATTTCGGTTGTTGTTATTAAACTATGCAGTTGGCTCTAAATTCGGCTGGCACAACTAAACTGTTCTCTCTGTGTAGGGACGGAGAATTAAGAGAAGAAATGGGCGTGGAAAAATTTTGTTTTTACATCTTACCTAATTTTGAAGACACCTTATGACCTTGAAAGATAAAAATTGGGATGCAAATGGTACGGACTATGGCAAAGATCAACTCTGACCTGGATATCCAGTGAAAGAGCGGAAATACAAAAAAATCCGTTATGAATTTTGTTCAGTTTGTATATATAATCTGTAACGTAGCCGGATTTTCGGCCTTTAAGTCAGGGGGAGTTGTGAAAGACGGCGAAATTTAGTTTTTAAACATTTAAGCTATTTCTGAAACCCCTAATGACTAAGGAAGCTGAAAATTTTAAAGCATAAAGTATTGACAATGGATCATATCCTTATGAAGTCAGATTTAATATTTAAACTGTGTACGGAGAATTATAAGGAAAAATTTAAGTGGAAAAATTGTGTTTTTTAACATTTTAGCTAATTTTACAACCCTTCATGATAAAAAGAAAGATAAAAATTGCCATGTATATAGGAGTGACCATGGGACAGATCTAACGATTAAGGGCGGAGAGACGAAATGGGCGTGCTAATGCCTTTATACTCATTAAATTTTTTTCCAGTTTGGGAAATATATTGATGTAACTCAATCTAGCAATATTAAATTTTTGATGCACAAACATAATTTTTTATAAAGTTTGGTAAAAACATAGAATTGTTGAGAAAAGTGAATTGGTGTTCCGCCTGGCAGGGACAGGCTATTCGACTAGTGTTATCTATAAAATACCAAATGTTCTATGGAAGTAACAAAAATAATATAAACAGCAGTTTGTAAGACTTCCCTTAAAACACTGGTTATTTGAAATACTGGACAGAATATTATCGTGTACTAAAGTTTCGAATGGCTCTTTTCCGAAATGAATTGTTTTGTGTTAAAAATTTAACAAATAAAATACTGGTTTAATAAATAAAAATATTTTTTGACTAAAACCTTCAATAAAATACCGGGTTTTCTATAAGTCACAAACAAAAAGTAACTATAATTCTTTAAGTCTAAATTTTAAATAAAAAATACTGCTTAATATCAAAATATTTCAGGTTTTTATAAAATACTGGTTTTTAATACTGTTTTCGATTAAATACGGAGTTTTTAATGCCACTAGTATTGTTGGTATTAAAAAAAATCACTAAAAATTTTAAGTTTTCTGTAAAATACTGGTTACAAAAATAATATAAAACACATTTTGTAAGACTTCCCTTAAAACACTGGTTATTTAAAATACTGGCCAGAATAGTATCCTTTATTAAAGACTCGGATTGCTTTGAAATTGTACACTCATTTACGAAATGAATTGTTTGGGTTTAAAAATTTAACAAATAAAATACTGGTTTAATAAAATATAACATTGTTTGACTAAAGCTTTCGTCAAAATACCGGGTTTTCTATAAGTCACGAACAGAAAGTAACTATAATTCGTTATGTCGTAATTTTAAATATAAAAATTTTAGGTTTTTATAAAATACTGGTTTTTAATTCTGTTTTCGATTAAATACGGAGTTTTTAATGGCACTAGTATTGGTATTAAAAAAATCACTAAAAATGTTAAGCTTTTTGTAAAATACTGGTCACAAAAATAATATAAAAAACATTTTGTAAGACTTCCCTTAAAACACTGGTTATTTGAAACACTAGCCAGAATGGTATCCTGTATTAAAGAATCAGATGGCTTTAAAATTTGACGCTCTTTTCCGAAATGAATTTTTTTTTTTTTTTTTTCATTTAACAAATAAAATACTGGTTTTATAAAAAAAAAAAATTGACTAAAGCTGGGTTTTCTATAAGTCACACACAGAAAGTAACTATAATTCTTTAAGTCTAAATTTTAAATTAAAAAAATACTGGTTAATATTAAACCTTTTAGGTTTTTATAAAATACTGATTTTTAATCCTGTTTTCTATTAAATACGGAGTTTCTAATGGCACTAGTATTGTTGGTATTAAAAAAAAATCACTTAAAATGTAAAGCTTTCGTAAAATACTGGTCACAAAAATAATATAAAAAACATTTATAGGACTTCCATTAAAACACTGGTTATTTGAAATACTATCCACAGAATGGTATTCTATTTATATTAAAGACTCAGATTGCTTTAAAATTGTACACTATTTTACGAAATTAATTGTTTTTTTTTAATTTAACAAATAAAATACTGGTTTTACAAAATAGAAGATTTTTTACTAATGCTTGCGAGAAAATACCGGGTTTTCTAAAAGTTACAAACAGAAAGTAACTATAATTCTTTAAGTCTAAATTTTAAATAAAAAAATACTGGTTAATATCACAATTTTTTTTTAGTTTTTATAAAATATGGGTTTTAATACTGTTTTCGATTAAATACAGAGTTTTTAATGGCACTAGCATTGTTGGTATTAAAAAATACTGGTTTTTATAAAAAAAATTGAAGCAAATACAAGGTGTTTTACCAAAAACTGTTGTAAAAATCAGATTGTCTACTGAAGTCAAAGGAAAAAGTATTTCTGAAAACTTTGTCAAGAATACTGGTTTCTTTTTGTAAAAAAATAAATATTCAATTAAAACAAGTAAGAGTATTAAGTTCGACGTGCCGAATAATTTATATCAACAAAAATGACAAACAAAAGTTAAAAATAAGAAGATTTCAGAAGCGGACCCCTGGGTCCAGGTGCAAAACTTTGAACTTCTTCTGATATAAAAATATTTCTTTTATTTAATAAAAGTACAAAAAATGGAGTTTTCAGAGGTTGGCTTGGTCAAGTACTTGAAGTGTAACTTTTTTCTCTGGTCCGATTTTGTTCAATTCTAGTTTTTTTGGTTTCAACTGCATCGTGTTCTCCACAAACGAACGGTCAGCAGGACACCGCTAGAATATCTTATGAATTGTAATTGAGAAGAGATTTAAAAAAAGGCGAAAAAATATTTTGTAAACCATATAATAATACTGGTTTTTACAAAACTCTCGTGTGTTTTGCATTTATTACAGTTATACCAAAACCAATTTTAAATTAAACAATTTTTCATATTTTCCAAGAAATACTGGTTTTTGTAAAAACGTTTTCAATTAAGTAGCGAATTTGCTCACATTTTTTTTTTTGGATCAAAAATAACGCGTAAAAAATATGAGTTTTTAGAAAACACTGGTTTTCATAAAATGTATTTTAACATTACTAAAGTTTTAATTAATGTCGAAAATACAAGCTTTTGTTACATATTCATACAATTTGTTGAACTCTTTCCACAAAATACTGGTTTATATTAAATAATTTAATTTAATATCAAGATTCATTTTTGATAACAAAAATGTTTAAGTACTGTTTTGATATGCCATTAAAATTGGTTGTTAAAAAAATCTTTTAAAAAAAAAACAGTAAATACTGGTTTTCATAAAACTTGCGCATGTAAATAATACGCTGTCTACGAACAAAAATAGTCGTAGCAAATAAAAATTAACCTACTTCTTACTTTCAAAAAAATAAAATAATAACGGGTTTTTCCTCAACAAAAAACAAATAATTAATATCAGTTTTGAAGTACTTTACAATTAGTCTTTTTTCAAACAATGTAAAAAATTTTTATAAAATACTGATTTTTACAAAGCTCTTCAATAAAACAAATAAATGGGCAAAACTAATATGTTGAATATGTATAACAGTTACACAAAAACCCAGTATTAGATGTGCTTAATGCTACAGTATTAACAGTTTCGAATAGCTTTTGAAATAGCCTTTAATAACATATTGCAAAATGTTATTAAAAAATACTGGTTTTTGCAAATCTTTTCAATATGGCAAAGCATTAATTTCATATATCTATTATAATTTCACAAAACCAGTATTAGATTCTGTTTTTCTTTCTCCAAGTTAACTAGTTTAATTAAATACTGTGTTAATCAGTTGCAGAAATTCACAAAAACAATATTAAATATTGATAAAAAAATTTAAAAAACTGAAAAAAAGCTTTTTAAAAACTATTGTAAGCAATTGTTCTTAAATAGAGGTTTTTACAAAATCCTTTGATATAAAAACAACACTACAGTTACACTTAACCTAGTATTTGACTGAGTTTATCTTACTCCTAAATAAAACAGTTTGTTTAAAAAAATACTGGGTTTCTAAAGTCGTTAAAGTTTAGACTCCCCCCACAAAATTTTGTACAACACTGTATGTTGATTATAAAAACACTTTATGACTATATAGTAAATCATTAATTAAGGATTTTTACTATATATGTCTATGACAAAATAAATACATTTACCGCTAATATAAGTTTACGAGTCATAAAAAAATATCCACTGCCTGTGAAAGCTGTTAAATCAACTGAAAGTTGTTCACTAAAACGTTGAGTCTTAAAATTAGAAAAAATCAAAGAAAATGCGAAACGTAAAAAAAATATGTATTAAACACATGTATACACCAAAAATAAACAATGACAGATAAAGAAAAAAAAAATAGTAAAATCCATAAAAAAATAAATCATCAATCTACGGAAGTCATGAAAAAACAAATAAAAACAAAACGTTAAACAAACCAACCAACCCACCTCCATACACCAGGATTTTGAGGGTATATCACGCAAGCAGGATACAATTTTTTTCGTATAATCATCGACGGTAGATGCCAGGTATAATGTCAAAATAGTGCGTATAATATTGTAAATCAGAGAAAACCAAAAACCAAATTCTGCTATCCAATCAACACCTATATTACTGCAAAAAGTTAGTAGAGGGAAGAATGATAAAATCAAGTTTCATGTATACGTGCTCGATAAATATTTAGGAACAACAAAAAAAAATGTTATTTAAAGTTTAGCTTACCTGAAACTGTTGAACAATTGAAAACAAATAAAATACATATTGTTGGCGGAGGCTAATAAAATTAAAGCTGATATTTCATTATTTACAATACGCATTAGCTTTTTTAATACCAAATAATGTTCACGAGTTTCAGTCCAAAATATTGAAGGCATAGGCTGAAATTTTTGGAAAATAAATTTGAAGTTTAGGTACTTTTATATAAATGTTTAATTTAAAATACTGGTTTTTAAAAAAATTTGTGGGACAGTTATTGTAACATATATTTGAAAAATTTAAAAAGGTTTTTATAGCTAATATACTGGTTTATATAATGTGTTAAAAAATTGTAAAAATACGTTTTGTTTTATAAAAAATACTGGTTTTTCATAATGTTTTATTTCATTAAACAAAAAAATGTAATGTTCTTTTTATTTAAAGTGTATTAACTTTTATATAAATTATTGTTTCTGTAAAGACAGTCGAGCTCAGGCTCTAATTTTAATTATGTATTATAATTTTTTTATTTGTTATATATGGTTTTGAATTGAGAAAAGTGTGAAAGAAAAATTTTTAATTTTTCTAAAAATTTAAGACATCCTGGTTTGTTTCTTACTAGTTTCATATTATCCAGTTATAATAATCTTCAGAAAAACTTTTAATGTCAAATTTATTTAGTTAATAGTCAATAGAACTCTATATGTGAAAATTATTAACAGATCGCAGCCGACAAGGATTGAACTCATCATCATCTGTAATACTTTGCTATTAACTGCTTGTAACGTACAATCACTCTAGACCGATACGCCAAGTAGGCTGTTAAGCAAGTATCAACTAAATCTGATTTTTTCAATTCGAGTGTGGTTGTTGCTGTTGTTTTTTCTAACAGAAGGGTTGTTATTGTAATTATGTGTAAACAAACTTTTATTTTTAGTAATCATTATTCTTCTTCCTCTCCTTCATCAATTCTGATCTAAGTACTTATTTTTGCAAACATTGCCAGACATGGTCTATATTTTAGACACAAATGTTAGGTGTCGCCATTTTTCCAAAGATACTGATTATTATATAAATGTTTAGTTTAAAATGCTGGTTTTTTAAATATTTTGTAGGACAGTTATTTTAACATATTTTTAAACATTTTTCAAGGATCTTAAATATAAAATACTGGTCTATAAAATATGTATCCAATTACATCGTTTTATTTTATCCAAATACGTGGTGGGCCGTATTAAATTACATATGGCTCAATTTCAAATTATATATGGACCTGTATATTTTTTTAGTCGGGTAGGATTAAAATATTGGAAAATTAATTTAAAATTAAGTTTAGTAACTGTTGTATAAATGTTTAATTGAAAATAATGGTTTTTGAAATATTTCGTTAGAAAGTAATTTTTTAATATATATGAACATTTTTAAAGGTTTTTTAACTGAAATACTGGTTTATAGAATGTGCTTAAAAATTGTAAAAATACGTTTTGTAAAAAATACTGGTTTTCACTAATGTTTTGTTTCATTATACAATTTTTTTTTTTTTTACATATACTGGTTTTGGTTTACATAATGTGTTTTTTTTATTTAAAGTGTGTTTTATTTTATTAAAAGTGCATTTTTTATTTAAAGCGTATAAAATTCCAAATACTGGTTTTTAAATATTTGTTTCCACATATTTTTGAACGTTTTTAAAGGATTTTATAACTAAAATACTGGTTTATAGAAAGTGTTTGAAAACTGTGAAAAAGTCTATTGTTTTTTTAACAAATACTTTTACTAATTCTTTGTTACATTATTTAAAAAAAATATATTTTTTTACAAATACTGGTTTTAGTTTATAATTTGTGATTCACATTTGTAAAAATATGTAAAACATATTATAAAAAATACTGGTTTTAGCCTTCTTTTGTTGCACTCTACCAAAGAAATATTTCTTTTTAAAAATACTGGTTTTTATAAATGTTGTAATACTTATACAAAAACTGGTAACCAAAGTTAAGTCTTTAATCTTTAATGTGTACATTAGATCAGCATGAAAAATGCCCGCCATATCACTATATTTAAAATTTTAACCAAATCAGACTATTTTGATTAAAAAAAAACAGTATTTTAAATAAACCATTTATGACGGTACACAAGGGTGGCACGAAAAATTACTTTTGTCAAATTCTGCGCAAATTATGGTTAATTTTATTCTAAAAACTCTATGTTTAAAATTTCAGCAAAGTCGGACAATTTTAAGCAATACCGTGGCGAGTAAAGTTGGGCCTTGAAAAAAAAACGTTTTTGTGTTAATAATTGTTTTTTGATACATAACACCAGTATTTGTCTGAAACACTAAATAAACCAGTATTTCTGCTTTAAATAGCTTTTGAAATGTTTGAGTTTTTATTTAAATTACTTTAATACAAAATATTTTAAAACCCAGTATTTTAATTAAACCATTTACGACTATGCATTAGGTTGGCACGAAAAATTACTTTTGTCAATTGTGGTGTAAGAAGTCTATAATTAAAATTTTAGCCAACATCGAAAACAACTTTTGGTTTGTATAAAATTTTTTGTTTTTTTTTAAGGCCCAACCTCCCAGCGGTACAGGTTAAAATTGCCCGACTTGGCTAAAATTTTAAAAATAGTGTTTTTAGAACAAAATTTGCCTAGCAATCGAAAATAGTAATTGTTCGTACCACTCTAATATACAGTCGTAAATGGTTTATTTAAAATACTGGTTTCATAAACATTTTGTATTAAAGTAATTTTTAAAAAAATCTAACATTTTTAAAGCAATTTAAAGCTAAAATACTGGTTTAAATACTGTTTCGTACAAATAATGGTTTTAATTTTCTTTTCTTTTAAACTACAAAAAAATTATAAAATGCCGGTTTTTAAAAATGTTCATTCAATTAATATTAATCTTAATCATCATCGCCCAGCCTAAATTACTAAAGCTCAAATTTAAAATTTGGTATGTAGGTTCACCTCCCGGGAAATTGATTCCTTAAAGCCAAGTTTTTGAAAATTTCGATTCTAAGTAAGTAAAAATAAGTAAAAAAGCGTACTTTGGTGATTTTTATACTTCTGAAATAATGGTCCAACAAACTTGAAATTTGTTATGTAGGATCCCCTAGCGGAAATATCACAAAAAAAGTAAAACAATAGATTTGGTACTTTTTCTATTTCCAGAAATAAAGGTCTTAGAAACTTGAAGTAGGATCTTCTAGCGGGAAAAAAACATTGTAAAATAAAAATTTTTGGAAATTCCAATTTTGAAATAGCATTTTGAAAAAAATTACTTTCTGGAAATTCAAATTCTAAGGGGTCAAAAAACATTGTAAGAAAAGTACTTTTTTAAAAATTTCGATATTATGGATGCAAAAAAAGTTCAAAAGTGTTCTTTGGTTCTTTTTCTATCTTCTGAAAAATTGGTGCTAGAAACTTGAAACTCGTTATTTGGAATCATTTAGCAAAAAAGACATTACAAAAAAGTGCTTTTTGAAAATTCAGATTCCAAAGGAGAAAAAATGGTAAAAAATGTACTTTGGTACTTTTTCTATCCCCGCAAATAATGTCCAAAAAAAATCAAAAATGTTAGGTTGGATCATCTAGCGGATATAGCATTCTTTAAAAAGTACTTTTTGAAGATTCCGATTCCCAGGAAGTAAATAGATGTAAGAATGTGTACTTTGGTATTTTTACAAGATATAAAATCTTGAAATATTGGCTATAGGAACTTGAAAATTGTTATGCCTGATCTTCTATCAAGAATATCACTATGAAAAAATCACTTTTTGAAAATTCAAACTTTCAAAAACGTTAAATTGTATTTTGGTACATTTTCTATATCCCAAATAAAGATCCTAGAAACCTGAAATTTGAAAAGTAGGATCTTCTAGCGGAAAAAACATTCTAAGAAAAGTACTTTTTGGAAATTCGAATTCTGAGAGGGATAAAGAGTAAAAAAGTGATCTTTAGTACATTTTCTATCTTCTAAGATAATAACCCTAGAAACTGTAAATTTCTTATGTAAGGGGTAAAAAGAGTAAACAAGTGTTCTTTGATATTTTTCCCCATCTACTGATACAATAGCCCTAGAAACTTTTGTATAATCTTCGAGCGAAAATAACATTTTGAAAAAAGTACTTTTTGGAAATTCCGATTCTTAAGGATAAAAAAGTAATAAAGTGTATTTTAGACTATTTCCACCTCCTGAAATAATAGCCCTAGAAACTTTAAATTTGAAATGTAGAATTGTGTTGTGGAAAGTACTTTTTGGGAAGAAAAGTACTTTTTGGAAATTACTATTCTAAGGGTGCAAAGAGTAAAAATTGTTCTTTGGTACTTTTTTATCTTCTGAAATAAATGTCCCAAAAATTTAAAATTTGTTATTAAGGATCATTTAGCGGAAATATCATTTTCAAAAAGTGGTTTTTAAATTGTAAGGGATCAAAAAAGGTAAAAAATGTGTTTTGCTACTTTTTTTCCATTCATAAAATAAAGGACCAATAAACTTGGAATTTAAAACGTATGTTTTTTACTTAAAACTTTTTTCCGCTATAGTTTTTGGCGAAAATTTTCTAAAAAAAATGCCTCCGACATTTGTACACTTGCCCAAAACATTAAATCATGATAATGTTTTGCTGAAAATTTGGGTGTAAAAGCTTAGACTTGGTGAAAGTGTAGTTTTGGTAAAAATAAAATGAGAAAAAAAGGAAAATAAAATTTTGTTTTTGATGAATAAAACAAATTTTTGATGAAAAAAAAAAATTATGAAAAAAATATGTAAAAAAAAAAAAATTGATGAAAAAAAAAATTTATAAACAAAAACAAGTAGAAAAGTTAAATTCGACTTGGCCGAATCTATGAATACCCTCCATATATATGACAAGCTTCAGCATCATCAGAATTGCCTTTCGAAAGTTATAGTGTTTTTTATCTCGTAAATTCACGAAAAAGCCTTGCCGAAATTCAGTGTTTTGCTCATAACTTTTGAACCACTGGACCGATTTCGCTGGATTGCAACACCAACCTGACCAGGTAAATGCCCAATATATATGGGGTCCTAGACCAATATTTCGAGGTGTTACAAACGGAATGACAAACTTATATATACCCTCTATATATATACCCTCTATAAAAAAATTTGATAACAAAAAATTTATGAAAAAAATCATGAAAAAAAGTTATGAAAAAAATTAAAATTTGATGAAAACAATTTTTTTTTTGATAAAAATAATTATAATTTAAAAAAAATTAAAGGTGTTTTAAGCATCATCAAATCAATTACGGATGCAAAATGATGAAACCCCTCTAATCATTTTCATTAGAATGTCTGAAAAAATCAGGCAAAGCTTTTTGCACCAAATAATTTAAAAGTAAGACGAAGAGTGAGACCGAGGAAAAAAGTCATTGTGGTGGATTTTGATGGATTTGTCCGAGTCAAATTTAACTTTTTTAATTTGTTTTATTATACACAATATTAAATCTCACCTTTCCTTTAACCGCATCAATTCTTAAATAAAGTTGTCGAAATCTTGTAGCCAAACCAATGCTTACTATTATTATAAAAGTATCAGTAAATAAACGTGGATAGGCCAAAGTTAAATTAATCCACTAAAATTATAAGAAAATATATTTTTTTTTTTTGTAAAAAAAAAAATTTAAATAAATATCTTTAAAATCTCTACATACCTCTAACACCGGCAATATCCAATAACTAAATGGTATAGTATTTTGAAAATATGATCTATCACGTTTATACAAACCTTCCCAAAAACTAATATCTAATTTACATTGTCGTATTTCCAAACTAGTTTTATTAAAAGAATTAAATAATAAAACTATGTGTTCAACTAAAAATTAACAAAAGAATAATCAATATTAAACATCAAATAGGACAAAGGAAAAAAATAGTTTATTTTCAAATAAAATGTTAGTTTATTGCAGACAATTTCATTATATTGACGAATTGTGTTGTTAAAAAAAAATGTACCTTTGTCAGAACAATCAACTTTTTTGTTAATATGACAACATTAGGTTAGGTTAGGTTGTAAGTGGCTGCTGACGCTTTACGTCAACACACGTAGACTCTGGGGTCCATTGTGATACCACGGGACCGTAATAGGTTTCCCTACTAGTCCCTGTCGTTAAACCATTTTGAGCTTCTTATAAAACACCTTAGATGTTGAATTTTGACATCCAACAAATCAGAAAGATCGTACAGCTCCCTAGATCCCAGTGAAGCAAGTCTCTGACCAGAAAGTGCCGGGCAATGGCAAATAAAGTGTTCGATAGTTTCCAACTCCTCTTCATCCATGCAACTTCGGCAAAAGTCATTCGACGGCACATTTAACCGCTCTGCGTGCTTCCCTATAAGACAGTGTCCGGTAATTATAGAAACCACCGTCGAAATCTCTCCTCTTGGAAGCGATATCAGCTCACTTGTGCGCCCCAGATTAAGAGAAGGCCAAATCAGTCGTGTTGTCTCACACGTCCATCCATTTGCCCATCTTTGATTAGTCTCCGTCGCAGAACAAAGCCGTAGGTTTTGCTTGCAAGTTTCTAGAGGCATACCAACACATTCCAATTCTGTTGGAACCTGTAAGGTAGTTCCTAGTCTTGCAAGCTCATCGGCTTTGCAATTCCCTGGAATGTCTCTGTGCCCTGGGACCCATATGAGTCGTATGTTAAACTGCTTGGCCATCTCATTTAAAGACGTGCGGCAGTTAAGGGCAGATCTTGTTTTCAGAAACATTGAATCCAGGGACTTGACCGCGGCTTGACTGTCAGTATAGATGTTTACTGCGGTTGTAGACAAGACATTGCAGCTCAACCAGTCAGCCACTTCCTTTATTGCCAGCATCTCTGCCTGGTAAACACTGCAATGATCTGGCAATCTACGAGCCAGGCTCAATCCAAGCTCTTCCGAATAGACCCCAAAGCCCACTTGTTCGTGCAGCCTCGATCCATCTGTGTAAAAATTTATGGTAGCTCCACTTCCCGGAGTATCCCCCATCCAAGACTCCCTGGATGGTATCATAGTGGTAAAGTGGCGCTCAAAGAGGCTCAAAGAGGGAGCACAATCCACATTTTGTGGTATTGTTATCTTTTTCAAGATCGCGCTATGGCCACAATCGCTGCTCCTCCATTGCAGCGTGCTATTAAGTCGAATTGCCGACGCAGCTGCATACTGCCTACCCAATATGTCCAAGGGTATCAGGTGAAGGAGGATTTCTAATGCAGCCGTAGGTGTAGTACGAAGAGCACCAGTGATGCACATTGAGGCCATTCTCTGTACCTTCGTGATAAAGACACAGTTCGCTTTTGTTTCTAAAGCAGGCCACCAGACAATGATTCCATACAGCAAAATTGGACGCACCACTGCTGTATAGATCCAATGAACGACTTGAGGGCTAAAACCCCATCGTTTTCCAATGGCCCTTTTACAGGAATACAAAGCAATCGTTGCTTTTCTCACCCGTTCCTCAATATTACGCCTGAAATTCAGCTTCCTATCTAGAAATACTCCAAGATACTTGGCTCCATCTGAGAAGGTGATTTCAGTACCGTCCAGAGAAATAGGATTGAAAGCGGGAATCTTATTTTTCCTTGTAAATAAAACAAGCTCTGTTTTACTAGGATTAACTCCTAGACCACAGTCTCTTGCCCATTTAGACAGATCTTTCAGAGAACCCTGAAGAATGTCCCGCAATGTTGTCAGATGCTTCCCCTTTACCGCTATCGCGACATCGTCAGCATATGCGACAACATGACAACCACGTGCTTCTAGAGATAGTAGCATTGAATTTAGTGCCAGGTTCCAAAGAAGCGGCGAAAGAACACCTCCTTGTGGTGTGCCCCTATTGACAAATCGAGATATGACGGACGCTCCCAATTCAGACGTTATACGTCTACTGGCAAGTAGGCTTTCCACCATTAAAACGATTTCACGCTTTACTCCCAGACCAGACAATGCCAATATTATCGATTCTGGGATGACATTATTAAAAGCCCCCTCAATATCAAGAAAGGCCACCATAGTGTACTCCTTTACCGAAAGCGATCTCTCGATGGTACCAACGAGCTCATGAAGAGCTGTTTCCGTTGATCGTCCCTTGCTGTATGCATGTTGCTTTGTCGAAAGCAACCTCGGGTCAATCACTCTACGCAAATATGAGTCTATCATTCGTTCCATTGTCTTTAACAAAAAAGAAGACAGACTAATTGGTCTGAAATCCTTCGGAGCTGTGTGGGAACTTTTCCCAGCCTTCGGGATAAATACGACTCTGGTATCCCTCCATTTTAAAGGAATATACGACCAGTTGATGCATGCTGTGTATAGATTATACAGCAACGGGGCTATATAGTCCAACACTTGCTGCAACTCAGCCGGGATTATACCATCAGGTCCCGGGGATTTATAGGGCCTGAAGCTTTTTATCGCCCAGATTAATGTTGGCATATTTATTATTTCCGAAGCAATTTCAGATGCTTGGGCGTCAGAACGTTCCAAAGCTTGAAACGGCGTCATGGAATTGCCCGGAAAATGCGTGTTTAAAAGGAGATCCAGCGACTCTCCACTGGAGGAAGACCATACCCCATTAGGATCTTTCAGGTATCCTAGGGTGCAAGGAGAAGAAGCCAGAACCTTGCGCAGCCTGGATGCCTCAGAAACGTCTTCTATGTTTCCACAGAAGTTTTTCCAAGAATCACATTTTGCATTTCTGATCATCTTTTTATAACTCTTAAGTTGCAGCCTGTATGCAGACCAGTCCTCGTCCGCTCTTGAAAATTTAGCCTTATTAAAGAGCTTTCTGCAGGAATCTCTGCTCGTCTGCAACTCATTTGACCACCAAGGTGGTTTTTTTTTCCCTCTAGGCTTTGCAGAAGGGCAAGACGCATCCAGGCACCTATTACAAACATTTGTTATATGGTCAACCAGACAGTCAATTTCCGCTAAACTATGCGGTTCAGATAGGGGTACTTCATCCAAAAGCAAAGAAAAAGTCTCCCTATATTTCACCCAGTTTGTTCTTCTCAGATTTCTAGAGACTGTCTCAACCGGGGCACGCTCCCTGAGTAAAAACTCAATGTAGCGATGATCTGAGAAAGAATGCTCTTCCAAAACTCTCCAGTCATCAATTCTATCAGACAATGTATCTGATACAAGTGTTACGTCAAGAACCTCTTGCCGCGTACTTGTAACGAAAGTTGGTTCACTACCCTTGTTACAAATATACAGGTTAGTGCTTAACAAAAACTCCAAAAGTGATTCGCCTCTATCATTTGTGTCTGTACTACCCCATATCGAATGATGTGCATTAGCATCACAGCACACTAGTAACTGGTGTCCCCTAGATTCAGACTCCCGAATCAGACCGCCAACCTTCTCCGGGGGTATTGGCCCCGGATTAGGAAAATACGCAGAGGCGAGCCAAATAGATTTCCCATGAAGCTCTAAGCTAGCCGCTGTAACATCCATATCACTAAAAGTTGATAAAAAGAATATATTTAAGCCATTTTTCGCCAAGATGCAGGCTCTTGGTGAGCCCTCACCTTTGGCAGCCATCAACTTAAACCCAGGGGTCTTCAATCCGCAAACCCTGCCACCCCGCACCCAGGGCTCTTGGATAAAAACCAAGTCAACTGCTCCTGTCGTCAGGCGCAGCAATAATGCAGCTGAGGCTGCCTTACAGTGATGGAGGTTTATTTGTAGGAACCGCAACATCTTGCTTTTTTTCCACCATCCTTTCCACCACCGTGTTATTGGCTTCATCCTCCGTGTTATCATAGAGGTCGCATTCGTCCCCAGATTCGGTTTCGAATAAGCCAGATATGTGTCCCATCTGTTCTGAATCGGAGGCAACAGAACTCTCCGAATTCCTCACTGCATGGGCCTCGTCCTGAATGTCACCCATAGTGGCATCAGATTTATCCTCCGTGCCATCACAGAGGTCGCACCCGTTACCAGATTCGGTTTCGAAAATGCCAGATGCATCTCCCATCAGCCTAGAATCGGTCAGCTGAATATCAACCTTTTCCAGATTCTCCTCCCCAGCCGACTCTGCCACTGGCTTGTCTGCTTCCAAAATAGGCTTCTGGTCGCCCTTGTAGACATTGACTCTTATATGAAAAAAGCCAAATCTAATAATGCCGTCAGTCCTGGCTAAAAGCGGAAGCGATTCCTCATTAACCAAGACCACTGCTTGACGACGAGCGCCCTCCATCTCACCCAATCTGGCAATTTGCCAATTCTGAGTTGGAAGGTCAGGATTGCAGACTTTTATCATCTTTAGAATCACCGCAGTGTCACTTGTAGCCATTGGGATCCATGCATGAGCTCTGGGTTGCGAGGGGATATCATGTTTTTCCACAACGTCCAGTCTGGCTCCAGGCCATAACTCTCCCACTTGGCTAATGGCAACCTTAAACACGGCTGCGGATCTTTCGTTTCCAAAAGCAACGAGTTTTACTCGCCCCTGATACCAACCTGCGTTGACAGTAGTAGGGAGAAAATCAGGCATACTCTCAAGAAGCCTATAGTAGATTTCATTTAGTTTAGTTTCAACTAAACTCCACTTGTCCCTTGGAATACTACAATCCCCATTTTGCCTGTTTATCACAGCCCTAACGAAGTTACCTTTCACCACTTCACTAAAAGACTGAGTCCAGACGTTGCCGGTCACCTTAGATCTTTTAGGTAAAGGTTTCTCGTCGGGCGAGCGCAACCTTTTACCAGACTTCGATGACGAGGCCGAAACAGCACTCTGTTTGTCAGATGCGCGCATTGCCGAAAGTTTGTCCTGTTCTTCAATGACTCCTTTCGCCCATGATAGCGACGCCCTCTCACGTTCGGAGAGCTTCGTTGCATCGAGTTGTCTTAGTCTGTTAATTATTTTCAAACAAAGCCTTCTCTGGTTGTGCCTGACCTTTGATGGCTTAAGTTTCTTTTTCTTTTTACCACCAATATTAGGCTGAGCACCCCTACCAGAATCAAGGCCGGACTTCAAGGTCGCAACCCTAAGACCAGTGCTAGGACCAGCACCAGTCGGTGAGGCAGAGCCTCGAACTAAATCGGTATCATTTGTGTCCATATTTTCATTTTCCTTGATGTGGTAATGAAAATATCACAAAAATACCTATTACGAACAAACCTATTACGAACAATTTTAGTAATTCAATTTATAGCACGGAGTTAAAATAAAACACGTCCACACTCGTCAACAGTTAAACGATTACCATGACAACATTAAAACTGACAATTTACCAATTTAAAAAAGCAATTTAATTGTGTTGTCAAATAAAAAATTATTTTTTTTTAATACAATCAACTTTTTTGTTAATATGACAAAAGTTTAATTTGAAATTAAAACAATAGACTATGCAATGAAGGAATTCTCTGTACTACAGAGTGAATTTTATTGCTTTCTCATTTGTTGAATCATGTCATCTTTATTTCTAGAGATGGTAGTAGAGAGTACTCTATCATTTTGAATTTAGCTTAATTCATTAAATGTAATTCTACTTACCCAAACTACCAATCATGATCAGAGAATACCAGAAGTATATACGTAATTTCATATTCATATTTGCATACAAATTGTAAGGAGCTTTCAGAAATAATTCCTCCACTTGTCGCCATTGTTCCATCAGTAAGGGCCATTTAATAGCCAGACGCCAAAAGAAAACGTGTTCAAGTAGACAAACCGAATATAATGATATGGTACCTTAAAAATGTATTAACTTTTTTTATAGATAACGGTACCAGATTTCCAAGAACTGCATATGTATATTTTAAAATTTATTTACCTGATGAATGAAAATTCATGCCATTCTTAAAGATATACACCATAGCAATACCAAATTCGGAAATATTCAAAAACATTACAACCGTTGCATAAATTGTTGGTATACTCAGCCAAGAGTATTTAAGTTTAGTATGATTTTTGTAAATGACATTCGAGACCGGAAACAAAGCAAAAATTTGTGTTATAAACATAACTAAAAAGATAAAAAACAAAGTTTTATAAACCGATATGCTGCGATATGTTTTACGTTTTTTCGTTTTTAAAAGAAAAAACATTTGTTCAATGTTCAGCTTTTTTAAATGACTATTTCAGTTCTTTGTTTCAAAAATAACAACATAAAAAATGAAGACTTTCATTAGCATCCAATTTATAAAGTTATTTATTTTTGTTCTGTAAGTAAAAATTAATGATTCTTCTTTAATTTTTAATGATTTTTGTACATTATTTTTAACATGATAATGTTTTTAGGTTGGTGTCTAATTTTAAAAAAAGTTGCAGGACGCCACCTCAATTTGACTATATAAGCTAACAATTAACGAAAAAGAAAACAAGAATTACTATTTTCATTTTCTTGAAACCAAAAATTTTAATAACTTGGGTTTCTAACTTGGATAATAATTCACCTCGTGGTGAATAAACCCGTTTTTCACCAGCTGGTGAATAAAAAGTAACATAATTATTTTTCACCAAAAAAAATTTTTTTTTTCATCATAATTTTTTTTCATCAATTTTTTTTTTTTCAACTTGAACCCTTTTAACAAATATAATTAGAGCCCGTGCTCGATCTGTACTTACAGAAAAAATCAATTTTTTTTTTTTTTTTCATCAAATTTTTTTTTTCCATCAATTTTTTTTTCCATCAAATTTTTTTTTCCATCAAATTTTTTATTTCATAAATTTTTTTTTTTTCATCAATTTTTTTTTTCATCAATTTTTTTTTCATAAATTTTTTTTTTTCATCATTTTTTTTTTTTTCATAATTTTTTTTGTTTTTTCATAAATTTTTTTTTTTTTTCATAATTTTTTTTTTTTTCATAAATTTTTTTTTTCATCAAATTTTTTTTTTCATCAAATTTTTTTTTATCATATTTTTTTCATCAATTTTTTTTCGTCAAATTTTTTTATCTAATTTCTTATTATCAATTTTTTTCTCACCAAAATTTTATTTTTTCATATTTTTATTTCATCAATATTTTTTTACATCAAAAAAATTTTTCTTTTCATCAAAAACTTTTTTCATCAAAATTTTTGTTCACCAAAAATTTTGGGTTCATTAAATTTTTTTTAATATAATTTTGTTTTTCGTGAAAAAAAAATCATTTTTTTTTTACAAAAACTACCTTTTCACCAAGTCTAAGTTTTCCGCATAAAAATTTTCCATTTCAAATGTACATAAAACAAATGAGAGTGGTATATTCTTTGGTGCCGAATCTTTTATACTCTCCAAAATGTAAAAACACTTTTTTGCACTTATTTTTGCACTCACTTACGAAATGTACAGCTCTTTTGGTTTTTTAATGGGGTCCTCGACTGATATTTCAATTCGTTTTGCATGGAATAGCAAAGTAATATAACATTATTTTTCTAAAAAAAACTTTGCTTTGGCAAGTACACCCAAATCTTCCGCAAAACATTATCATGATTTAATGTTTTGGGCAAGAGTACAAAATTCGCAGGCATTTTTATACCCTCCACTCTAGTGATAGAGGGTATATATAAGTTTGTCATTCCGTTTGTAACACCTCGAAATATTGGTCTAGGACCCCATAAAGTATATATATTCATGATCCTCGATCGCTTTTAAGACGATCTAGCGATGTCCGTCCGTCCGTCCGTCCGTCCGTCCGTCCGTCCGTCCGTCCGTCTGTCCGTCTGTCTGTCTGTCTGTCTGTCTGTCTGTCTGTCTGTCTGTCTGTTGAAAACACGCTAACTTTTGAAAGACTTTACGGAGGCTCCTGAAGTTTGGCATATATGTTGGGCATTTACCTGGTCAGGTTGGTATTGCAATCCAGCGAAATCGGTCCAGTGGTTCAAATGTTATGAGCAAAAGACTGAATTTCGGCAAGGGTTTTTCGTGAATTTATGAGATAAAAAGCACTATAACTTTGGAAAATCAATTCTGAGAATGCTGAAGCTTGTCATATATATTTTTCGTTCCTCCAGCCTAGTTCGTGTTGAATTTCACCCAAATCGGTCCAGTGGTTCAAAAGTTATTAGCAAAACCGTGAATATCAGATTAGCTTCACCTTAAATGCACGTGGTGAAAACCCGTTAAACCTGTTTTACAACCATTGGTAAGTCACAAAAATATTTTAAAACGTATTTTTGTCACTCAAAAATATTATTATACCAAAACAAAAAAAATACACTCGAAAAAAATGTTACACTCAAAAAAAATTTTACACTCAAAAAAAAATTAATAAATTTTTTTTTAATGTAAAATTCAAAAAAAATTTAATTTTTTCTGAATTTTAAATTTTTTTTGAATTTTACATTAAAAAAAAATTTACACTCAAAAAAAAATAATTTTTTTTTCAAAAATTACTAAAAAAAATTTTACACTCAAAAAAAAATTAGTTTTTTTTTTAAATTAAAAAAAAAAAAAAAATTTACACAAAATAAAATGTTTCTATTCATAACTGTTATTTTTTCACGTTAGAAAATATACTATCACTTAAAATGGGCACTGTGGAGGGTATTCCTAGATTCGGCCAAGTCGAATTTAACTTTTCTACTTGTTTTTTGTGGCACAGTGTAATATTAAATTTTTTTATTTATCGCCAGCAATTTGTTTATACACTTTAATTTTTTCTTAGGTTAGTTTTAAAGTTACTGTTAACGTTTTAAATCACCAAAATCTTACTTAAAAAAACAAAATATTTTTAAAATTTAGATATTTTAAAATAATTACATTTTAAATTTTACCCACTTTTTCTAACACTCTGATGAAAGGTTTGTTTCTCCATAACTTTTTAATTAATTTTAACAACAAACTAGTTAAACACCAATATTTGCTTCTTTTTTGTAACAATTTAATTAAACAAAAACTTTTTTTTTAAACACTATAGTAATAAGTTAATTAAAAACTTTAAATGAAATTAATATAAAAATTTTTTTAAATCTGTTTATGACTTTTTTCCTGCAAAGAATATATAACGAGGTTGAATTTGCAGTTATAATTTATTTTGCGTGTTTTTGTTGAATTTGTGTGACAAATGTAAATAAAGTGAACAAGTGCATGAAATGAAAAAAAACTCAAATAGTTTTATTTTCACATTAAGAGGGTGTTTTCAAAACTAAATTCAAATAAAACAACAGGTTATAAACACTTGGCACTTGATTAGCATTTGATTTGAAAATGAATTACTTTAAAAAAACTGTAATACTTGTTTTCCCATTGATTTTACAAATTGTCACCTGTTTCTATTTTTTTAACTTCCCGTCAATCAAGTGTCAGGTGTATATTATATGACATGCAGTTCCTTTTTTTTTTTTGTATTATCATTTTTTATTAGTTTAAAATGATACAAAATATTATTTTAATTTTTAAAAACTACTAATGATAAATTGTTTGTGGTATACTTTACTTTTTTTTTAAGGTGTAAACCAACATGACATGTTAAGGATTTCAAAACAACAAATTGTTGAATGTAGATATTTTTTTATAAAAACAATTTAATCACATAAATTAGATAAACCTTTAGCACGATTTGGTTCATCAAATTGTAATAAAACCAATTCATAGGTCACTATGGTACCAGCCATCTGAAAAAAAAAGAAAAAAAATTTTAAATTGAAAAATATTTTGAAAATGTACACTCAAAAAATTATGTCATTAACTGTTTGTAGTTTATTTAAAAAGTTTTACGTTTAGTCGTTTTTAAAAGAAAAAAACATTTGTTTGATGTTCAGTTTTTATTAATGACTACTTCTGTCCTTTGTTTCAAAAATAACACACTAAAAAATAAAGACTTTCATTTATTTTTGTTCTGTAAGTAAAAACTACTGATTATTCTTTAAATTTTTAATGATTTGTGTAAGTAATTTTTTTTTAAATTGTTAGCATTTTTTAAAGAAATATCATTAGTTTTTACAAGTAGGTTATTTTTTTGTAGAAAAAAAGTTCAAAAAATTATTTATAGAAATATAAAAACATGTTTGTATCAAGTGACTTTGGCACGATGGGTAGAGTGTGTGGCCAGAATGTAGTTGATTCCGGGATCGATTCCCCAAAATTTTATTAAAAATTTTTAAAAAAATATTTCAATAGAAAATTGTAAAAAATAACCTACGAAATCATTAATTTTTAATATTTTCGTAGGTTATTTTTTTTGCAATTTGTTGGTAAAAATAACAGAACAATCATTTTTAATGTTTTCGTAGGTTATTTTTTTCGAATTTGTTGGTAAAAAAGAATGAAAGAAACGTTATTTTTTAATGTTTAATGTTATTCATTTTAGAAAATTTTGTCAACAAAAAATACATGTTGATGTACAATGTACATTGCGATGTACAATGGTTGATGTACAATGTCGATTGCGATGTACAATGGTTTTGAGGCAGCGGGTTACCACAGTAATCCTGTTATAAACGCCATCCGTGATGGGCGGATTATGTGTGGTTGGACACGATCCTTAAAAACCATTGGGCAGCAGGGTTAGGGATGGGGAAACTCTGCCAACATTGACCAACCTCATGCTGTATGGTGTTATGTTACACTGACCCGAAAGGGGCATATTCATCATATTAAGTGTGAGGGAGAGGGAGTGTTAGGAAATAAAGGGGGAATTCCGCCGAATATTACGTACAGTGGTGGAAATTAGGCTCCGTGAAAACCGAAGATGGAACTCTGTCTCAACCACCCATCTTCACAGAATGTAGGGTCAGGGAATAGCCACGACGGTCCTATGTGAGGGTTGATAGGATTATGTCTAAAGTTCTTTGGTGAATGTGTTTTAGTTAGTGAGCCATTCGACATGGAACGGACAAGTTCATTTGTCAGGACTCATATGGGATCGTAACACTTCTTGTAGTTTCAGGAAACCCTCTAGGCCTGGAAGTTGTGGTTATTAATTTTTATTAATTTTATTAATTTTTGTGACATCGATCTGGACCGTTTGTTGAGGGGCGGGTAAGCGGTATCCGGTGGTCGTTATAAATTTCGTTGGTGTCGGATGTGCATGCACCAATAGGGATACGGATTTTAACTATCGGTCGGTATGTTTGTTGGGTTACGACGTGATTCAAATTTGAATTCGTTTAATCACCCGTTGTGTGAGAATTTAAAATTGTCAGTTGTGAAAAATTAAATTATTTAAAAATTTCGATTCGCCTTTAAAATTTTGATTTTCGTTTATTTTATCCGGTGTGTGGTAAATGTCGGGAGGTTTCGTGATATTTTAATCGACGGTTTGTAAATGCGCGAGTGCGGTAGTGGAGTGTGTGGGATCGAGTTTGCCACTCGAGGTGGTGGATCGGGGTGAGTTGTATGGTTTGATGAATGTAAGGTAGGGTTACGTTTGTGGGAGATTATGGGCGTATGTGTGGTAGTGTTATGTTTGATGATATATTGCTTTAAAGTGTAGTATGGGTTCTGGGGTTGGTTCGTTGTGTATGTGTTTGGGTTTTTACTCTTCTGGTGGAGTTACAAGGTAACTCCATGATAGGGGTTCTATGGAACCAGTTAGTGGATTTAGAAATCCTACTGATGATTCCCTTCGGCAGGGGATGAAAGCGCTATAGGAAGCCCAAGTGCCTTCACGGCAATTTTCGAGCGGGGGAGTTTATATTTTGATCTTTGTGGATGATTGTGTGGCGTGGTATATTTTTTCGGTGTAGTTTATTTATTTTATTTGTTATGGTTGTTATGCGGGAATTTGTGTGTTGTATTATTTTATTAGTATTATTATTATCATTTGTATTATTATTATTATTTATGATTATTATTATTATTTATTTAATCACGTTTTATTGCTCATTTCGGTATTTTTGCGGAAATCTCGGGCACCTTTTGTCGTATGGGGAAGCGGGTCGCAGTAAGTATTTTCCGTTCGGGTTTAAATTGGAACGTTGGCGGACAGAGCGACATAGCTTTTTGATGTTTGGGGTTCGTCCATGTGCCGTATTGTCTTTAGGCTCCCTTGGGGTTGTTGTGGACTTGGTAGATCTGAGACCCACATTATTTTGACCTGCAGTAGGTTTTGAGCAATGATTTAGGTAGTTGTTAGAGAATTTTTGGATGTACATTGTACATATGTTAAAACAAATGAATAATTACTGGGATTGTTTTCAATTGTTTATTCACTGGTTTTAAATGTGTTTTTCATTTGTTTTTGCCTACAAAATATTTTGAGTGTATGTTTTCCATATATTTTAGATAAGTACAAAATTTTATAAGAAAAAACATGTGTTATCGATTTATCGATAATTATGATATTTTCAATAAAAAAATGCGTGTTATCGATATGTCGATAACTATATCATTTTCTATAGAAAATGTTTTGTTATCGATAAATTGATAACTATACAATTTTCCATAGAAAATTTTGTGTTATCGATAAATCGATAACTTTGTGTTATCGATAAATTGATAACTATACAATTTTCCAGAGAAAATTTTGTGTTATCGATAAATCATTAACTATTTTTTGTAATGGACATGTCGATAACTATATCATTTTCTATAGAAAATGTTGTGTTATCGATAAATTGATAACTATACAGTTTTCCATAGAAAATTTTGTGTTATCGATAAATCGATAACTATACAATTTTCCATAGAAAATTTTGTGTTATCGATAAATCGATAACTATACAATTTTCTATAGAAACTATTGTGTTATCGATATATCGATAACTATACAATTTTTTATAGAAAATTTTGTGTTATCGATTTATCGATAACTATTCAATTTTCTATAAAAAAGTTTGTGTTATCGATATATCGATAACTATACAATTAATTGTTATCGATGTCTCGATAACTATACAATTAATTGTTATCAATGTATCGATAACTAAACAATTTTCTGTAAAAAATTTTGTGTTGTCGATATAACGATAACTATAAAATTTTCTGTAGAAAATTTTGTGTTATCGATATGTCGATAACTATTCAACATTTTCTGTAGAAAGTTTTGTGTTTTACACAACATTTTCTATATAATATTATACATATTTTCTATGTAAAATTTTGTGTTATCGATATATCAATAACTATAAAATTTTCTATAAAAAATTTTGTGTTATCGATAAATCGATTACTATACAATTTCGCATAGAAAATTTTCTGTTATCGATATATCGATAACTATTAAACATTTTCTATAATAAATCAATCAAAATTAAATAATCGATTACTATTTAACATTTTCTGTAAAAAATTTTGTGTTATCGATGTATCGATAACTATACAATTTTCTATAGAAAATCTTGTTTTATCGATAGAACGATAACTAGTATACAATTTTCTGTAGAAAATTTTGTGTTGTCGATTTAACGATTACTAAAAAATTTGTGTTCAACATTTTCTATATAAAATATAAAGTTTTCTATAGAATATTTTGTGTTATCGATAAATCGATTACTATACAATTTCCCATAGAAAATTTTCTGTTATCGATATATCGATAACTATTCAACATTTTCTAAAATTAAATCAAATTTTTTTTTTTGTGAGGATGTTTATTCTGGCTCGAGGTCATTATTTTCTTTACTAATTAAAACCATGATATTCTCATAGTATAATTTTCAAGAAAATTATTTTTTGTTTTAAATTTATTTATGTTGGTCATTTTTGCAAGACTTAATCGACACGTGTTTCGGAATTTGTCAAGATTCCATTGTCAAGATTATTTAGCAAAAATAGAAACGATATACTACAAAGTAGCAAACGAGTCTAATGACAAATCGTTTTTGCACAAACTAAAACATTAATACATATTCGACTCTATCCACAATGTGAATTAGAAAGACGAAGAAATTGTACTATGCTAGTAAGTAACAATTACAAAAAAATTACAAAAACAATCACAAAATATAATATTTTAAAGGTCGAATAAAACAATTTTTATTTATTAATAAAAATTAATCAGAATTTGAACATAATGGTTGGCACGCCATAGTGATGAATAGCCCTAATAATGGTATAATTTCATTCACAGCAACAAAAAACATATTGTTGTAGTCCAATGGACTATCGTATGTAAAATGTTTTAAATATTTTTGTTGGTTATTGACAATTGTTACTTACTAGCATAGTACAATTTCTTCGTCTTTCTAATTCACATTGTGGATAGAGTCGAATATGTATTAATGTTTTAGTTTGTGCAAAAACGATTTGTCATTAGACTCGTTTGCTACTTTGTAGTATATCGTTTCTATTTTTGCTAAATAATCTTGACAATGGAATCTTGACAAATTCCGAAACACGTGTCGATTAAGTCTTGCAAAAATGACCAACATAAATAAATTTAAAACAAAAAATAATTTTCTTGAAAATTATACTATGAGAATATCATGGTTTTAATTAGTAAAGAAAATAATGACCTCGAGCCAGAATAAACATCCTCACAAAATATAATATTTTAAAGGTCGAATAAAACAATTTTTATTTATTAATAAAAATTAATCAGAATTTTATTAAATCAAATTTAAATTATCGATTTCTATTTAACATTTTCTGTAAAAAATTTTTTGTTATCGATATATCGATATATCGATAACCATACAATTTTCTACAGAAAATTTGTGTTATCGATGTATCGATAACTATACAATTTTCCACAGAAAACTTTTTGTTATCGATATATCGATAACCATACAATTTTTTATAAAAAAATTTTGTGTTATCGATAACCATTCAACATTTTCAGTAGAAAATTTTGTGTTATCGAGATATCGATAACTATACAATTTTCTATAGAATATTTTGTCTTATCGATACATCGATAACTATACAATTTTCTATAGAAAATTTTGTACTATCGATATATCGATAACTATATAATTTTCTATACCCGGGTAAAAATGAAATATATATGATCATATATGAAGATATATGGATTTGTATAACCATATATTATCATATATGCCTCCATATATGAACATTAGAGTGTCCCTTATTTTGGAAATGTTGGAAATCTTGAGACGGTACCCGCTCATTTTTTTCCTTTTGACTTAAAAATAACTCAGGAAAAATTTTACGCCCCTAGGACCACGCCTTCCCTACGCGACGGGCCCTTAAAGAGCGGGGCCTAAAAAATCATTTTTCCATACAAAACAAAAAATTTTTTTTTTGATTTTTAATTTTTTTGTTATTATTTATTATATTACTTGGTTTGCTTATTCACAACAAAAAATTTGATTTTGGTGGGATAAGTCTTTCAGCGCTAAAAAATTTTTCGCAAAAAAAAATTTTGAGCCGCCGGGGTCCTACAGTAAAAAATTTTTAAAAAATATTTTTTTTTAGTTTTGACCAGCAACGGTTTTAGCTGCTATGTTGCTTTAAATGATATATATTCATAAAAAAATATTTTTTGTATCTGTGACATTTTAATCGTGTTCTAAAAAAGGGTAAAAAATGCATTGATGATTTTTTTCGATACACGATAAAAATGTCACAAATATGAATAATATTTTTTTTGGAATATATATCATTAAAAACAACATAAAAACTAAAACCATTGCTTTTCAAAACTAAAAAAAAATATTTTTTAAAAATTTTTTACCGTAGGATTCCTACGGCTCAAAATTTTTTTTTTCGAAAAAGATAAAGATGTCACAGATATGAATAATTTTTTTTTTGGAATATATATCATTTAAAGCAACATAGCAACTAAAACCGTTGCTGGTCAAAACTAAAAAAAAATATTTTTTAAAAATTTTTTACTGTAGGACCCCGGCCGCCCAAATTTTTTTTTTGCGAAAAAATTTTTAGCGCTGAAAGACTTATCCCTCCAAAATCAAATTTTTTGTCGTGAATAAGCAAACCAAGTAATATAATAATTAATAACAAAAAAATTAAAAATAAAAAAAAAAATTTTTTGGTTTGTATGGAAAAATGATTTTTTAGGCCCCGCTCTTTAAGGCCCCGTCGCGTAGGGAAGGCGTGGTCCTAGGGGCGTAAAATTTTTCCTGAGTTATTTTTAAGTCAAAAGGAAAAAAATGAGCGGGTACCGTCTCAAGATTTCCAACATTTCCAAAATAAGGGACACTCTAATGAACATATATGGAGGCATATATGATAATATATGGTTATATAAATCCATATATGATCCATATATCTTCATATATAATCATATATATTTCATTTTTACCCGGGTAGAAAATATATATCGATAACTTTAACATTTCTATAGAAAATTTTGTGTTATCGACAATTATTTAACATTTTCAGTAGAAAGTTTTGTGTTATCGATAACTATTCAATATTTTCAGTAGAAAATTTTGTGTAATCGATATATGGATAACTTTACAATTTTCTATAGAAAATGTCGTGTTATCAATAACTTTATAATTTTCTATAGAATATTATACAGAAAATTTTATTGTTATCGATAGAAAGTTTTATAGCTATCAATATATCGATAACACGAAATGTTATATTAAAAATTGTATAGTTATCTATATTTCGATAACACAAAAAATGTTCTATAGGAAATTTTATAGCATCGATATTTTTTTTAACACAAAATTTTCTAAAAATTATATAGTTATCGATAAATCGTTAACACACATTTTTTTAATCGAAAATTATATTGTTACCGATGTTCTATATAAAATTTGTATAGTTATCGATAAATAAAATCAAAATTTTCTTCTGAGATTTTTGTGTTATATATCAAGTTATCTTTAACACAAAATTTTCTATAGAAATCTGTTTAGTTATCGACATATTGCTAACGCAAAATCTTCTACAGAAAATTGAATAGTTATCGGTAAATAGATAACACAAAATTTTCTATAGAAAATGTTGTATAGTTGTCGCTATATTGAAATGCTCTATAGAAAATGTTGTACAGTAATCGATACATCGATTACACAAAATGTTGTAAAGTTATCGATATCAATAACACTAAATTTTCTATAGAAAATTTTACAGTTTCGATATATCGATAACACAAAATTTTCTTCAGAAAATTGCATGGTTATCGATTTATCGTTATTGCAAAATTTTCTATAGAAAATTGCATAGTTATCGATATATCGTTAACACAAAATTTGCTGTAAAAAATGTATAGTTATCGATGTATCGATAACACAAATTTTTCAGTAGAATATTTTGTACAGTTATCGATATATCGATAACAAAAAATTTTCTATAGAAAATTGTATAGTTATCGATAACATAAAATTTTATAGAAAATTGTATAGTTGTAAATATATCGATTACACTAAATTTTCTATAAAAAATAGTATAGTTATCGATGTTTCGATAACACAAAGTTTTTTGTAGAAAACTATATTACGTTGTCGATGACTAGACTATTAGACTAAACTCGAAATTTTTTATATTTACATTTTTTTTTACCACACAAAGTTATCGATTTGTCAATACCTAACAAAAATGTCTATAGAAAATTTTTATAATCGTATCATAGATAATTGCATACATTTTCTGTAAAAGTGTTGTGTTTAAATTTTCTAAAGAATATTTGTATTGAAAATGTTGTATAGTTATAAATTTATCGATAATAAAAAATGTTCAATAGAAAATGTTGTATAGTTATCGACACATCGATAACACACAACAGAAAATATATAGTTACCGATATATCGATAACACAAAATCTTCTTTAACTTTCTTTAACTTTCTTTCTTTAACTTTCTATAAAAAATGTTGTTTAGTTATCGATATATCGATAACACAACAGTTTCTATAGAAAATGTTGTATGGTTATTGATATATCGATAACACAACACTTTCTATAGAAAATGTGGTATGGATATTTCTGAATTTTCTAAAGAAAATTCTGCAGCAAACTTTGTGTTATCGACTTATCGATAATTACACAAATTTTCTTCAAAAAAAAAACCTCTTTGATTTAAAAATGTTTGTTACATTTAATATTTACCCCAAATAAAAGTCTTCTCGTTAAAAAGTAAAATTTTTTGCCAGATAAAGCCACTGTTTGGGTAGTCATTTGAAATATTAATCTTTCAACCTTTAGAAAAGATGATAAATAAAAAACATATCATACTTTTTGTTTCATCTTTAAATAAATATTTGTTTAAAAATTCTACCTCCACACACCAAGTGCGGGAAGAAACTTTTCTTAATAAAGCTAAGCCACCCTTGGATTCATCATTGATTGCAGCTGCCGATAGGAAAACAAAAGCAGTACGTCCAATTAAATACAACAAAGAATACCAAAAGTAAATATAATTAATAGGCCATCTTAGTTTGCTAATGGAGTTTAAGAAAATCAAAGATAAAAATTGATTAACATAATTATTAAAAATTATTAGATAAAATCCATTTTTGTATGAATTTTCTGCTTTTATTCCCCCCTTTACTCACTTGAAAATATTTAATAATTGATAACAAACAAAATACAAATTGTTCATACATGACAATAGTATAATTCCAGATAAATTTTCATCAATAAATTCTAAAAGTTCACACAATTTAACATAATGTTCACGTATTTCAATGAAAACAGTTTCTGGGATTTCCTGCAAAATGTATTAAAGAACAACGTAATATTATTGAACAATAGAACAAATTCATTCATAAGACTTTTGCTGTAAGTCAATTTGGATTCTCTCTCTCTTACCTTATTTGCTAATTTATTAATACGTGTTGTTATTTGTTCAAAACGATATGCCAAACCTTTGCTAACCATCATTATAAATAGATCCATATAATTCCAGATAAATGTACAAGAGCCATTTATAATCTATGTAAAGTTGAATGTTTTTATTAAATTAAATAGAATTTCAATGATATTTTATTATTAAATGGATTTCAAAGAATTTGTATTATATGGTATTTTGTATTTTATACACAGAAAAAGAAAAAAACGAATTGTTATATTGACCCCCATATTTGTGAATACAATTAAATTTTTCACTGAAAGTGCTCCTATACGGAAATTAGTGATATCAACTAACGTTTGTAAATATTGGTTGTTAAAAAAAAATTATAAAAGAGATTGGATTAGTTCTCTAAAATTATTATTTGCATTGACAAATGTACAAAATCTTAATTTTTTTTTTCAACAAAGAAATTCAACAAACACAATTTGTTGATCTGACAAACGTAAAAAATCTTATTTTTTTCAACAAAGAAATTCAACAAACACAAAAACTTTTTGTTGACATGATAAAATAATTTTGAAATAAAACTACTTGACTAACAAGGGAAGTCTCCCTGGTGTCACCCTCCGATCTCCAAACTCATTTTTAGGGGGGTCGATTTGTATGGGGGGAAATTGACCTTTTTCAGTTTTTTTACGATTTACGCCCTTTTAAACAAAATTAATATAGGCATGTGTGGTATTAGATTAAAGGTATTAAAAATACCTATCTCGTGGTGCTAACAACGGGCCAAAGAAGTTAATATTTTTCGACTTATTAACAAAAATATCCTCAAATTTTGGTATTTTAATCAATATGACGAAAAGTTGTGCATGTTCTGGCACGTTCTTAGCACACGTAGATAGGTTTTCCAAAGACCTTTCATTTGGTATGTCACATGACTAGGTTTGTTTGCATAATGTAGTAGATAAAGGAAAAAACTGAAAAATGGCCTCTTCCCCCCTCCTTTTTACCACCTAAATATGAATTTGGGCCGCTAAAAAAAATACGTGTTCCTTTATTTTTTCTGATCTACAAAATAAAACCAATTCCATAAAGATCCGCGGCTGACACTAGGGAGACTTCCCTTGTTAGTTGAAAACAAAATCGAAATTTTGTATTCTGGACTAACTGGCGGCCGTTTTTACTAAATGTTTGTTTGATATCATGTTTGGGTAATTTACAATCGATGTTTGTTGATTTAAATATGACGATTTTATTTTCTGTGTAGGTATTTATTTGGAACAAATAACATGTTATTTATTAAATGGTGCTACATGACGTATGATTGATATTTAATTGAGCAAAAAAGCACAAGTGTTTAACGGTGCGTATGAGTGTTTTATAACACTAATTTACAGAGATATTTGGCGCTAAACCTAAAAATAGAGTCAACAAGTGCAAAACTAGAACAGTTTTCAAAATACAGCTAAACTCGGTTATAACAAACTCGGTTATAACAAATTCTCGATTATAACGAACTTATTCTAAAGTCCCGTTGTTTTAGAATCAATTTTCACACAAAACATTTCTTAGGGTGTGTGTGAAACGGTAGCAAAGTGCTGTGGTAAATAATATTTTTTGTATGGTGAGAAATTTTCATATTTCTGCTGTGTGAAATGATATCTTTTTTGACAACAGTAAATTTTTGACAATTAGAAATAAAATAAAAAATAATGAAAAACTAAATATTTTTTAGGCAACATTTTCTTTTGTTTATTGTAATTCACTAACAAATGCAATCGTTGCTTTTAATAAATGAATTTGTTTTTGCGTTATGAAAATAGCAGTCTCAAATACTGACCCGTTTTTCTACACAAAAAAATCCTTACTATAAGAAACATAAAAAATCCTTACTATAAGAAACATAATTCAAACTGTATCCTTATGGACAAGTTTCCTCCGATTCTACCAAGTTGTTTCATAAAAAAAACCTTAGATTCTAAAAGATTTTCCTTTAAAATGGCCTCAGCATAGAGAATACTCTATGGCCTCAAGTTTCTAACCATACTTTTTATAAAAAAACATATAATTTAAAAATTCATTTATTATAGACACATAAAATTAAAAAACTTAAAATGACCGACGCAGAAATCTATTTACACCGCGGTGCACCGCCTGACCGACAAAATCAATAACCGATTTTCTTATCACGCGTTCCAGATTCTTGTTCCTTGTCTGCATGCAAAACATCATATAGCGACTTCTTAGTAACTCGTGGATGACAATTATCCTTCTTATCTGCAAATGTATTAGTTTTCACAAAAAATCTTGGTTACTTCTTCTGTTTAGTCATCCAAACAATGTGTATTTAAATAAATTTATATTTTTTTTTTTTTATAAAATCATTTTAAAATATTGTATTATTTTATTCATTGTTTGTTTTTATAATATTTGAATTTCAAAAATTTCTATCCCTTTGTCAAAATTTCTACTAGCCCAATGGGCTAGTGAAATTTTATTCACCTCAATAGTGTCAAAAATTTACTGTGAAGCATACTTTGCTACCGTTTCACACACACCCTTAGTAACGAACTCGGTTATAACACTAAAAATATTTTGTAGGTAAAAACAAATGACAAATATATTAAAAACAAGTGATAAAACATTTGAAAACCATTCCAGTAATTATTCATTTGTTTTAACAAACATCAACATTAATTTTTTACTGTTGACAAAGTTTTCTAAAATAAATAACATTATACATTAAAAAATTACGTTTCTTTCTTTCATTTTTACCAACAAATTCGAAAAAATAACCTACAAAAACATTAAAAATTAATGATAGTTCTGTTATTTTTGCCAACAAATTCCAAAAAAAAAATAACCTACGAAAACATTAAAAATTAATGATTTCGTAGGTTATTTTTTACAATTTTCTATTGAAATATTTTTTTAAAAATTTTTAATAAAATTTTGGGGAATCGATCCCGCAATCAATTACATTCTGGCCACACACTCTACCCATCGTGCCAAAGTCACTTGAAACAAACATGTTTTTATATTTCTATAAATAATTTCTTGAACTTTTTTTCTACAAAAAAATAACCTACTTGTGTACACTCAAAAAAAAAAAACTGTAATGTTAGCAAAAAAAGCTTGTAAACCTACAAGAAAATTTGCTGATTTTGAACCCACAATTTTTTTGCTAAAGTTAGCAAAAATGTTTTGCTAATAATTAGTTAACTAAATATTTTTTTTTTTTTTAACTTAGTTTATACACATCTGAGGACCCCATTGGGTTCGGACCCGATAGGTCCAGACCCCGATGGGACTAGACCTAGTTGGGTTTCTTAAAAATCGTCATAGTTTTTGATCCAAAATTTGTGTCCGTTTCGCTCTACCTTGCTTAGTTTTTGAGATATGTGATTATAGGGGACCACTGGGGTCTTGAGAATTAAAAAACCTCGATAACTTCAAAAATATTACTCGGAGAGCTTTTGACTATTTTGCGGTCTTGTTCTACGTGTTGAGAGCTACAAAAACGCTTTTGGACTTTTTGTTGTGTCGGCAATATTTACCGAGATATGAGCATTTTAAAATTTTCGGGAATGCTAACTTTTTTGGATCCAAAGTTAGGGCCCATTAGGGTCCACACATGTGAAGAGGACCGGCGATACTATGGAGATTCTAAGAACCAAAAATGGCCTCCATTTTGCTCTATCTGGCTTAGTTTCCGAGATAGCGCCATTTTAAGTTTTCTGAAAATAAAAAAGAATTTACCATTTATTTTGCTAATATTAGCAAAAAATCTTGTAAAAATGTAGTCAACTCAATTTCAAATTTAGCAAAAGAAATTAGTTCAAAGTTTGTTTAAAATTGCTAATGTGCTAAATGAAGTTTACAAGAATTTTTTGCTAACATGCTAATTTCAACTAAAAATTTGCTAAAAGTTAGCTAACTAGCGTTAGCAAAAAAAAATTAGTAAATCTACTAACGTATTTTTTTGAGTGTAGGTAAAAACCAAGGAGAGGACTTTCATGCAAATTCTTGTTTTTTCCTTTTGGTCATAGAACAGCATAAACAAAATATCTTTGCGAATCAAAGAATTTGCTTTAAAATGGCATCGATTCGTTAGTGCATATTTTTGCATATTTTGCTTAAAATGCATATTTTTGCATATTTTGCTATTATTTCGCTATAAATGCATATTTTTAGGTCATATTTTGTATAAATTCTAGTTTTTAGCTATTTTTATGTATGTTTAGCGATTTTGATTTTTATACCCTCCACTCTAGTGATAGAGGGTATATATAAGTTTGTCATTCCGTTTGTAACACATCGAAATATTGGTTTAGGACCCCATAAAGTATATATATTCATGATCCTTGATCGATTTTAAGTCGATCTAGCGATGTCCGTCCGTCCGTCCGTCCGTCCGTCCGTCCGTCCGTCTGTCTGTCTGTCCGTTGAAAACACGCTAACTTTTGAAAGACTTTACGGAGGCTCCTGAAGTTTGACATATATGTTCTCCATTTACCGGGTCAGGTTGGTATTGCAATCCAGCGAAATCGGTCCAGTAGTTCAAAAGTTATGAGCAAAAGAGTAAATTTCGGCAAGGGTATTTTTCGAATTTACAAGATTAAAACCACTATAACTTTCGAAAGACAATTCTGAGGGGGCTGAAGCTTAGCATATATATTTGTCGTTTCCCAAGGCTGTTTGGTTTTGAATTTCAGCAAAATTAGTTCAGTGGTTCAAAAGTTATAATCAAAGCACTGAATTTCAGATTTGTTTCACCTTAAACTGTTGAAAACTCGTTAAACAAGTTTTAAAAGCATGGTGAAATACCAGTTTTGTAAAACTTGTTGTTGTTTGTTTTCTTGTCGTGGGGTGCAGTTTAGTTGTTAGACAAGTAAATAATTGTTATTGTTTTGTTATTGTTAGTGTAACTGTATGTAACGGGAAAAAATCAAATAAAGTATGTGTATGATTGAATGTTAATTTGTTTTTGGTTTTTAAAGAAGAGGATGGTAATATAAAAAGAGAAAAATATGTGAAATAGTTTTTTTTTGTATTACATATAGGTATAAAACGACAAAAATATTTTACAAAGTAATTTGTTACTCAAAGAAATTGTACACTAAAAAAATATTTACACTCAAAAAAAATTTTACACTCAAAAAAAAAAATGTACACATTATTATTTTTTATTTTATTTTTGAATGAAATGGCAGACTCAAAAAAATGTTGACAGTCAAAAAAATTTTACACTCAAAAAAATTTGATTGATTAAAAGAAAGTTTGACTCAAAATAATATACATATTTCTAATAAAAAATTTGTAATGCAATTTTTTGAATTTTTTTTTAGAAAATTACTATCAGATAACATTGTGGAGGGTATTCATAGATCCGACCAAGTCGAATTTAATTTTTCTACTTGTTTTTTATGATTTATTTTTATTTTTTGAATCCAAATGTTATGTTTTTTTTTAATAAAAGTAAAAAAACAAGTGAATGTTTATGATTTTTAGTGCATATTTTAAGATTTTTAGTGCATATTTCAAGAGTTTTTAGTGCATATTTTAGGCGCCTAAAACATAGTTTTTTAGTGCATGAAGGTCCCTGGTAAAAACTAATGATATTTCCTAAAAAAATGCCAACAATTTAAAACAAATTACTGACACAAATCATTAAAAATTTAAAGAATAATCAGTACACTCAGAAAATTATTTAAGTTACTACATGTTAGTTGTTTGTATATTTTACAGTAGTTAGTTGTTTTCAACTACAAAGTCAGTTGTTTTTGTATGAAAAATATCAAACAACTATTTCAGTTAGTAATTCTAAGTCGTTTTTTTGAATAACTAACAAAAAAGTACTGTAATGTAGTAACCGTTATTTAAAGTAGTTAATTTTATTTTTTTTATCTTTGAAAAAAATTTTCCAAGAAATAAAAATATTTTTTTTTTTTTTTCACAAATTTAAAAAAAAAAATTTGGTCTTCAATTTTTTTTCTGAAAAATTTTTTGAAAAAAAATACAATAAACAATATACATAATATTGTTTATTTTATTTTTACTACATGTTAGTTGTGTTGACTACAAATGTAAGTAACTTTTACTACAAAAGTCAGTTGTTTTTTGTCAGTTAAAATAACTAACATTGTTAGTTGATTTAACTGAAAAAGTAGTTGACCCCAAAACAACTTACAAAGTAGTTATTTTAACTGACATTTTCAGTTGATTTTACTAACATAATTTTTTGAGTGTAGTTTTTACTTACAGAACAAAAATAAATTACTTTAAAAATTTAATGTTAATGAAAGTATTTATTTTTTAGTGTGTTATTTTTGAAACAAAGGACAGAAGTAGTCATTAATAAAAACTGAACATCAAACAAATGTTTTTTCTTTTAAAAACGTCTAAACGTAGAATTTTTAAAATAAACTACAAACAGTTAATGACATAATTTTTTAAGTGTATAAATTCTCGTAAAATAAGAGGTAGCAAAAAATCTAGTAAAATTACGAAACCCCTTTGTAAATTTTATCGTGTCAAAAAATTTGTAAATTTACAATTTTATTGGTAAAAACCTTGTAAAATTACAAAATTATTGGTAAAAATCTTGTAAAATTACTAGGAATTTTTGTCAAATAGGAATTAGCAAACAAAAAAAGTTACAAGTTTTTCTTGTAATTTTACAAGGTTTTTTTTTGAGTGTACATTCTGGCCAGACACTCTACCCATCGTGCCAAAGTCACTTGATACAAACATGTTTTTATATTTCTATAAATAATTTTTTGAATTTTTTGTCTACAAAAAAATAACCTACACAAGTAGGTAAAAAGTAATGACTTTTCTTTAAAAAATGCCAACAATTTAAAAAAATATAAGGTACACAAATCATTAAAAATTAAAGAAATATCACTTATTTTTACTTAAAAAACAGAAATAAGTTATTTTAAAAATTGAATGCTAATGAAAGTCTTTATTTTATATGTTGTTATTTTTGAAACAAAGAACAGAAATAGTCATTTAAAAAAACTGAACATTGAACAAATGGTTTTTCTTTTAAAAACGACAAAACGTAAAGTTTTTTAAATAAACTACTTTTTTAAGTCAACGAATCCTCGGTTAAAAAGAACTGCTTATTACGGTCCCACGAATAAAATTTCATGTTTACTTGCCTTTTTATAACGAACTCCCATAAATATTTTTTAATGTGCGACAATCATGTTTATAAAACTCAAGAAAGGTTGGTTAATATTGTAATTTTGATAAAATTTATTTATATTTTTAATGCTTTCTTCTCTAAAATTAGTTTACTTACGAAAAAAACATCAAATAAAATAAAGTTGGATCTATTTTCTTGGAAAAAAAAATAGGTTGATATAAAATATACCCCGCTTATAGCGAACATTGCTTAAAACGAACTATTTTTACTGGTCCACTAAGAAAATTATGTCATTAAATGTTTGTAGGTTATTTTAAAAAGTAATCAGTAAAGTTATTTTAAAAGAAAAATCATTAATTTTATTAAGGATTTCTTGTTTTCTACTTTTTTTGTAGTTTAAAAATAATAATTTACTGTTTTAAAAATTAATTTTCTGTTACATACAATTTCGGCAGTAAAAAATGTCTTCTATAGTTTTACTGTTTTTCAGTACAAAATAAGTGAATATTCATTATTTTTTTTATGTTTTGGTTAGTCATTAAATTAACATTTAAAATTCACTGATATATGATTTTATTTTTAATGAAAAAACAGTGGAATGGTTTTTAAATAAAATATCATTTATTTTTAGTGAATATTCACTGGAATTTACCTACATAATTCTTTGAGTGTCCCTCAGAGTTCGTTATAACCAGCTTTAACTGTATTTTCAATTTTTCAAAATTTCCCTTTTTAAAAAAAAAGGGTTTTTACTTAAATAAAACAAGTTGGAAAATTAAAGCATAATACCCTACATCAGTGTTTTCCGGAAAATGGATTCCAAATCCAAACATGGACCGATTGGATTTAGCTTTCGTTAGATCTTTTCTTACACTCAAAAACGTACGGTGACTCGCAGCTTATTTCGTGTGAAAGATATTAGTTAGCATTTCATTCAAGACAAAGTTAACCAAAATAGACCTAATTATTATTAAATAAGTATTTTTGTAAAAAGTCCTGTGTATGTAATTAATCGAGCTTTAATTAAAGCTTAATGGCGTTCAGATTGTGTAAATATTAAATGTGCTACGAGGGTCCTACATGTAAATTGAAATTATTGAAAGACCTTTTTTAGAAAATTTTTTAAAAATATTTCTAGGTCGGTTTTATCCAAGCTCAAACATTTAAAATTTAAAAAATAGTCCAGTAGTTAATATCCATTTATTAAATAATTTTTTCAAAGACCCAAACAACAACCAACATTTTTAAAACGCAGTAGAAGAAATACGAATTTTTTGACCTCCAATTCATTTGACCACCAATTTTTGGTAAACAGAGAAATGATTTAATTGTTTAATAATTTTAGTATTCAGAAATGGTGGAAAACTAGCAAATGGTGAGAAATGGGTTTATTGTGGAACAGAAATTGAAATTGTGCCTGAATTCTGTTACCTTGGTATGATTCTTACACCAAAAGGTATTTTCACAAAACATGTGGGAAAAAGAAATAATGCTGCAAAGAATTGCATAAACTCAACATGGAGTACATTTTTCAATAAAACTAATATATCTTTTCGAGCAAAAAACAACCTATTTAATGCAGTTTGTCGATCGATACAGTCGTATGGTGCGCAAATATGGGGACATTCTCATTTTGAAGCTATCGACAGTTTACAAAGATATTTTATAAAACGTATCCTCAAGTTACCAAAATTTACACCAAATTATGCTCTAATGCTGGAGTCAGGGGTGGAAGATGCCCATCTTTATACTCTGAGTCTGCATTTGCGATATATTGCTCACACACTTTTCGATATGACAGAATCTCGATTGCCTCATCACCTAAGTTTGCTGGTATTAGAAAAAAATGTATCTTGGGCGAAATACCTGAATAATTTGGGCATAGAACATAATTTGCAATGGTCACTCAATATTTCTGCGGTTGAATGGCACGAAAAACAAACTAGCTTGCTGGAATCACTAAAAAATAAAACTTACCATACTCGAATAAATAGCGCTCGCCAAACAGAATCTTTTTACAAAAACTTAAATCCTTTAATGGCACCCCTATATTTCAATGAAAATAATAATCAAACAAACATCATGTGGATATTTAAAGCACGGTGCGATTTAATCGAACTAAATGGATCACACTTCTCTAGACGAAGTGAAAGACAATGCTCATTATGCAATACTAAAGAAATTGAAAATTTACAACATTTCATTGGCCGATGTCCCGTTCTAAACAACTTTCGACAGAATTGGTTTCAAAAATTAATAATATCAGAAGAAGAATTGATTACAATTTTAAATGGTGAAAACAACTGGCAGTGTATTCTGCAGTACATTATCAATGCTTTAGCGTATCGCAAAACACTTATTTTAGAATTTAATAATTAAAAGTAAAAATATTAAACATATTGAAATTTTAATTAAGCAGGTTTATCTCTTTTTCCGGCTAACGATTTAATTCACAGCCGTATATTCTTTAAAAAATTCTGTAATTTTATTTATAAAAAAACATTATTTAATAAAGAATTACTACTACTACTACTAATTTTAGTACACCTAATTGTATAATAATGAGATATGAAAATAATTGAACATTTCCTTTGTTTACAAAAAAATGGTGGTAAAAAGAATTGGAGGTCAAAAAATTCGAATTTCTTCTACTGTGTTTTAAAAATTTTGGTTTTTGTTTGGGTCTTTGAAAAAATTATTTAATAAATGGATATCAACTATTGGACTATTTTTTAAATTTTAAATGTTTGAGCTTGGATAAAATCGACTTAGAAATATTTTTAAGAAATTTTCTAAAAAAGGTCTTTCAAAAATTTCAATTTCCATTTCGACCCTTGTAGCACGTTTAATATTTACTCAATCTGGACGCCATTAAGCTTAAATTAAAGCTCGATAAATTGCCTACGCAGAACTTTTAAGAAATATACTTGTTTGATAATAAATAGGTGTATTATTGCAAACTTTGTCTTAAATGGATTGCTAACTGATATCTAAAACACGAAATAAGCTGCGTGTCACTGTATGTCATTAACTGTTTGTAGTTTATTTAAAAAGATTTACGTTTTGTCGTTTAAAAAAAAAAAAAAAACATTTGTTTCAAAATAACAACATAAAAAATAAAGACTTTCATTAGCATTTAATTTTTAAAGTCATTTATTTTTGTTCTGTAAGTAAAAATAAGCGATTCTTCTTTAATATTTAATGATTTGTGTACCTTATTTTTTTTTTAATTGTTGGCATTTTTTAAACCTACTTGTTTTTACCTACTTGTGTTGGTTATTTTTTTTTTGTAGACAAAAAAATTAAAAAAAATATTTATAGAAATATAAAAACATGTTTGTATCAAGTGACTTTGGCACGATGGGTAGTGTGGCTGGCCAGAATGTAGTTGATTGCGGGATCGATTCCCCTAAAATTTTATTAAATTTTTTTTAAATAAAATTCAATAGAAAATTGTAAAAATAACTTACGAAATCATTAATTTTTTATGTTTTCGTAGAAATTTTTTTTTTTTTAAATTTTTTGGTAAAAATGACAGAACTATCATTAATTTTTAATGTTTTCGTCGGTTATTTTTTTCGAATTTGTTGGTAAAAAAGAATGAAAAAACCGTAAATTTTTAATGTTTAAGGTTTTTTATCATAGAAAATTTAGTCAACAGTAAAAAAAATGTTGATATTTAAAAATGAAAAATTACTGGGATGGTATTCAATTGTTTATTCACTGGTTTTAAATGTGTTTTTTTCATTTGTTTTTGCCTACAAAATATTTTGGGTGGCAAAATTTTTATATAGAGACTAAGTCCAAAAACGGTCCAATTATATTCAGATTTGATAGGTTACCGAAGTACACGTTTAAGATCTACACACAAACTTTTAATCAAATATTTTGCATTCTCATGAATTTTGAGCGAATTATATGAATATCGGGAGGGTGGTTTGTACAAGAAGGTCTAATCCGATTCCTTTGAAATTTAAAATGATGCTTTGTGCATAGAAAATGAGATTATTTGACAAATTTTAAAATGATTCCTATTACACTGTGCAACACGATTTTGTATCTTGAATGGGACCTACAAAAAATAAAAGTATACCAATAGTAGACCAAAACCCCCGAAGATTTGAAAACTTAGCTCGAGTGTTTTTTTTATGGCCCACTGAAGTTTTCAAATTTTTTTTCAAAGCGTTTTGAATATGTAAAAAAATGTATTAAACCTAATTCTGTGGTAAATAATGCTGAAATATGTCTTTTGAAATTTGACGGCGGTTTTTTTTAGAACTTACTAATCCTATATCTCCCATTTTTAGGGGTCAGTTTGGTCAATTTCTTACATATCCTTATAGAACACCTCTAAAAAGTGCATTTGGACTTTCATGCAAATGCATATCTTTGCGAATCAAAGAATTTGCTTTAAAATGGCATCGATTCGTTAGTGCATATTTTTTCATATTTTACTAAATATGCATATTTTTACATATTTTGCTATAAATGCACATTTTTTGATCATATTTTGCATAAAATTTTAGTTTTAGCTAACTTTTTTAATTTTTGTAAAGTTTTTTTTAAACATCTTTTATGTTCTGCCCAACTCGACTCAAAATTAGTTTTCAATATCAACTTTGGAACCGAAATACTTGTCTGACCGAAAAGAGATTTTTTCGGTAAGAAGTAAAAAAAATATATTAAAAAAATTTTAAATGTCTGGAGAATTTTTCTATATTAATTTTTAAATTTTCAAGTGCATATTTTTATTGTTTAAATTGCATATTTAAGGATTTTTGTGCATATTTTAGGCCCTTAAAACATAATTTTTTCGTACATAAAGTCCTGTATCAGATCATAATAAATAAATCCGGTCTCCTGCTAAAAAAAAACAATAAAAACTTACCAATATAAAACATCCAACAGAGAAATTATACGGTAACATTTCAAAAACATAATTATAATTGCGCCGAATATAATCCTCAAATGATACCTCTTCGGTGTAGTTACGATAAGAAGCACATAATTCTATGGAACGTTTATAAGATAAAATTGCTGATGCCAAATAAAGACCATGTTCCACTGTTAAAGCAAAAAAATCACTTAAATACTTAATTATGAATTAAAATATTATAAATAGCTGCTTTAACAATCTTACCTGCCATACCAAATATAATTAATAATGCTGAATAACGAATTCTTTTAGCCAGACGTCTCTTTGGTATTTCATAAGGTTTTTGTACAAATATCAACTCTACACGAGCGAAGTAGCGCATAATTTTTGGCCAACGTGGAGCCAATGAAACAAATAGAAGACTGGAACATTGGACACAACTAAAGAAGACAAAACCCACTGGAAAGAAATTTTATGGTGCATATTGATTGTATTTTTGCTTCTTTAAGATTTTAAATACTTACCAAAATTTTTGGCGTTTATACCAATTTTTAATAAAAACTTAAACATGGTTAAAGTTAAAATTGAACTTGAAGTTATAAATACCAAAAATACCATAATTTGGATAGATTTATAAGAAAATCTTAAACGTTTGGGATTTGGATTTAAAACACCCGTTACAGGCATTAAGGCAAAACATTGACCTAAAAATAAAACTGAAAGATAAAGAAGAAATGAGAAAAAAAAAACAAGTAGAAATGTTAAATTCGACTTGGCCGAATCTAGGAATACCCTCTACAATGCCCCTTTTAAAAGATAGTTAATTTTTTAAAGTGAAAAAAATAAACAATTTTGATAAGAAATATTTTATTTTGAGTAAACAATTTTTTTTGTCATTTTTTAAAAAAAAAAGAAAAATTATTATTTTTTTTTAGTGTAAAATTTTTTTCGAGTGTAAATTTGTATACTCTCCACTCTAGTGATAAAGGCTATATATAAGTTTGTCATTCCGTTTGTAACACCATGAAATATTGGTCTAGGACCCCATAAAGAATATACACTCAAAATATTTAGTAGGCAAAAACAAATGAAAAACACATTTAAAACCAATGAATAAACAATTAAAAACCATCCCAGTAATTATTCATTTGTTTTAACAAACATCAACATTCATTTTTTACTGTTGACAAAGTTTTCTAAAATAAATAACATTATACATTAAAAAATTACGTTTCTTTCTTTCATTTTTACCAACAAATTCGAAAAAAATAACCTACGAAAACATTAAAAATTAATGATAGTTCTGTTATTTTTACCAACAAATTCCAAAAAAATAACCTACGAAAACATTACAATTTTCTATTGAAATATTTTTTTAAAAATTTTTAATAAAATTTTGGGGAATCGATTCCGCAATCAACTACATTCTGGCCAGACACTCTACCTATCGTACCAAGATCACTTGATACAAACATAATCTTTTGATTTTTTTTTCTTCAAAAAAAATAACCTACTTGTGTAGGTAAAAACTAATAATATCTCATTAAAAAATTCCAACAATTTAAAAAAAAAATTACTTACGCAAATCATTAAAAATTTAAAGAATAATTAGTAGTTTTTACTTACAGAACAAAAATAAATGACTTTAAAAATTAAATGTTAATGAAAGTCTTTATATTTTAGTGTGTTATTTTTGAAACAAAGGACAGAAGTAGTCGATAATAAAAACTGAACAACAAATAAATGTTTTTTCTTTTAAAAACGGCTAAACGTAAAATGTTTTAAATAAACTACAAATAGTTGATGACATAATTTTTTGAGTGTATATTCATGATCCTCGATCGATTTTAAGACGATCCAAAAAAAGGTAATTCATAAAAAAAATATTTGATGAAAAAAAATTTTTGACAAAAACAAAGAAAAAAAATATTAAACAATTTAAGTATGAAAAAAAAATAATATTGATGAAAAAAAAATATTGATGAAAAAATATTGATGAAAAAAATATTGATGAAAAAAATATTGATGAAAAAAAAAATATTGATGAAAAAAAAATATTGATGAAAAAATATTGATGAAAAAAAATATTGATGAAAAAAATATTGATGAAAATATATTGATGACAAAAAAATATTATGTAAAAAAAATATTGATGAAAAAAAAATTTTGATAAAAAAAAAATATTGATGAAAAAAAATATTGATGAAAAAAATATTGATGAAAAAAATATTGACGAAAAAAAATATTGATAAAAAAACAACATTTTTGATGAATAAAAAAAAAATATTGAAAAAAAAAATATTAATGAAAAAAAAAATATTGATAAAAAAAAATAATGATGAAAAAAAATATTGATGAAAAAAAAAATATTGATGAAAAAAATATTAATAAAAAACAAATATAGATAAAAAAATATTAATAAAAAAAACTGATGAAAAAAATAATGATGAAAAAAAATATTGATGAAAAAAATATGGATAAAAAAATGTTGATGAAAAAAAAGTATTGATAAAAGAAATATTGATAAAAAAAATTTTGATGAAAAAAAAAATATTGACGAAAAAAAAATATTGATGAAAAAATATTGACAAAAAACATTTATGGAAAAAAATATTAATTAAAAAAGTATTGATGAAAAAAATATTGATGAAAAAAAATATTGATAAAAAAAATATTGATGAAAAAAAATATTGATGAAAAAAATATTGATAAAAAAAATATTGATGAAAAAAAATATTGATAAAAAAAACAACATTTTTGATGAACACAAGAAAGAAAATATTGATAAAAAAAAATATTGATGAAAAAAATATTGATGAAAAAAAATATTAATGAAAAAAAAAATATTGATGAAAAAAAAAATATTGATGAAAAAAAAAAATATTGATGAAAAAAAAATATTGATAAAAAAAATATTGATGAAAAAAATATTGATGAAAAAAAAAAAATATTGATTAAAAATATTATTGATTAAAAAAATTGTTGATGAAAAAAAATTATTAATTAAAAAAAATGTTGATGAAAAAAAATATTAATGAAAAAAAATATTGATAAAAAAAATAATGATGAAAAAAATATTGATGAAATAAAAAAATATTGATGAAAAAAAAATATTGATAAAAAAAAATTGATGAAAAAAAAATATTTTTGAAAAAAATTATTGATGAAGAAAACATTGATGAAAAAAATATTAACAAAAAAAAAATATTGATAAAAAAAACATTGATGAAAAAAATATTTATAAGAAAAAAATGTTGATTAAAACAAAAACCAAATTTTTGATAAACACAAAAAAAAAAAATTATTATATTTTTATATTCACCATCTGGTGAATATTTTTATATTCACCACGAGGTGAATTATTATCCAAGTTACAAACCCAGTTACTAAAATTTTTGGTTTGAAGAAAATGAAAACAGTAATTCTTATTTTCTTTTTTGTTAATATCGAAAAAAGTTAGCGCTCGTATTCGCGATTTAAAAATTTAAAGATAAATTACAACAAAAATTAAAATTTTATGCTTTTGGGATAGTTTTTAAAAATAAATTAAGAAAATGTATTGTTTTTTGTCAAAAAAAATATTGTGTCTGTACTAATATATCGTATTCTACACATTTTCATTAAATAATATCGAAATAAAAAAAAATTGAAAAAAAAAAATCGCGAAAAAAATTTCCGCGAATAAAATGTACAGTGTTATTTTTTTTTTGTATATTTAATAGAGAATAGATGATAAAAATTCAGCAGTTGTCTAAATAATATAAAAAAATGCTTTTTACTTAAAAATAAAAATAAAATAATCGCGAATATCGCTAATGTATACGAACTAGCTTTAATAGATGAGTGTCGTAAATTCAAATCAAACTAAAAATAATTGTATAGAAACAATTTGTTCATGAAAATACAAGATTTTTCGCGAAAATTAAGAAAATGTATTGTTTTTTGGCAAAAAAAAATTCCGCGAAAAAAAATTAATTCCGCGAAAAACAGTTTTTTTCGAAAAATATTGTGTCTGTACTAATATATTGTATTCTACACATTTTCATAAATTAATATCGAAATAAAAAAAAAAATTTAAAAAAAAAATTCGCGAAAAAAATTTCCGCGAATAAAATTTACAGTGTTAATTTTTTTTGTATATTCAATAGAGAATAGATGATAGAAATTCAGCAGTTGTCTAAATAATATTAAAAAAAAATGCTTTTTACTTAAAAATAAAAAAAAAAATAATAATCGCGAATATCGCTAATACATACGCTAATACATATCGCTAATGTATACGAACTAGCTTTAATACATGAGTGTCGTAAATTCAAATTAAACTAAAAATAATTGTATAGAAACATTTTGTTCATGAAAATACACGGTATTATGGTTTGTTGCGTTAATTTAACAGAGTTGAATGGTTTTATATTTAAAAAATATCGCATAAGTTTAAAAATATCGTTTTTATTGTACTTAAGCATCAAAATTTTAAATCGCGAATATCACGAATACGAGCACTATCTTCGAAAAACGGCATTGAATTCAGCGTACTCGAATTAACTTTACCAGTAGGGTGCCCAGCTTGTTAAAAAAAATGTGTCAAATTCGAGCACAGTTAAAATTTCATTTTGGTTGTATATACCCTTCCGCTTTAAAATTCCCGAGTAAAAAAGTTTTTATATAATTATATATAATTTGATAAAATTATATCAAATCATATATAATTATATAAAATTATATAAAGAGGTGAAATTTTCCAAAAAGTTGGATAAAATTATATATAATTTGATAAAATTATATATAATTATATACAGGATTTGGTGGATATAATTATAAAAAATTATATCAAATTATATATAATTTGATACAATTTTATAAAATTTTATCAAATTAGATATAATATTATATAATTATATCCACCAAATCCTGGATATAATTATATATAATTTTATCAAATTATATATAATTTTATATAATTTTATAAAATTATATATAATTTGATATAATTTTATCAAACTATATATAATTATATCAAAAACTTTTTTACTCGGGTTGACTTAAATTATCTACAAATAATAAATACAAAATAAATGTTAGACCAAACCGAACCATATTTTGCCCAGCGATCGACACACGACACACGTTCACAGAGAAAAAGATTAGTTCTTCCAGCCGAATAAAGAGCCAACTGAATGTTTCGATGGCAACAACCTAAATTTTTGGTTGCGATTACTGAAATTTGTTTAAAGTAACTTAACATCTGTTGGTTCAAATAAATTTCGGTTGCTGCAATTGAACCATTAAGTTAGCTCTAATTTCTGCTGGCACATCTAAACTCTTTTGTATGTGAAAAAAATTGATATTACTTAAGAATAATTTTTATAAATTTTTTAATTTTATCTTCACACAGAAAAAAGAGCAGTTGGGATTCAGTTGTTATTATCAAATTTCTATTATTGAATACATAATTTAATTCTTCTTACTCATTTTCTACAGTAAGGGAAGAAAAACTATCAATATAATCGTATAAATGCCTTAGGGACGATATATTGGTTGTATAAACAACATATTAAAATATTAAATCTGTTCCTGCAATTACCAGTACAAGTAACCATTTAAAATACAAAAATTGTATAGCACAACCATTAATTAGTCGTTTGTATCAAAAATTGTTCTCTGCAATTAATGTCAGAAAAAATTATTGAAATTTATTTTTTTTTTAGATTTATTAAAATTACTAGAACCAAAAATGTTTTATTAATTATCAAATTTAATAAAAAAAACCGATACCAAGATCAAAAAAAGGAATTCGCGCATTTTCTGGTCTTAACAGGGCAGATCAAACCTGGCGAAATCGACAAATTAAACTGTAAGTTTTTTAATAACAAGATTATCGCTCTAAATTTATTATATTTTTTTTTTAGAGATTCACATGAGGAACACATGAAACACAGAATTTTCACTTTGTCAATACTGTAGCTGAATGGGTTCAGATGTCTTTAAGTAGTAAAAGAAGAATTTGAAAAATGTGAAAAATATAGATGAAGATACGAGACGTTAACTTGTAAGAATTTGTTTACGAAAATTGATGGAATATTAATGAAGGTAAAAGGATAATTCCTTGTATTCTGAAAAATTTTAAAACTAAAAGCTTTTCCAAGAAAAAAAATATCTCGGATTTGGGAAAATGTCTTAGAGTTTGAGTGTTTAAAAAAAAAAAAGTGAATTTTTTTTTATTTAAAACGTCTCAGAAACTGAGACTTTTACTTTAGAAAAATGTCTCACAATCTGAGAATTTTTAATAGAAAAAATGTCTTAGACTCTGAGAGTTTTTCCATTGAAAAACTGTCTCAGAATCATAATTTTTCTATAGAAAAAATTTCTCAGAATCTGATAATTTTCTATCGAAAAAAGTCTCAAAATCTGAGAATTTTTCTATAGAAAAAATGTTTCAGAATCTGAGAATTTTTCTATAGAAAAAATGTCTCAGAATCTGAGAATTTTTCTATAGAAAAAAATATCTCAGAATCTGAGAATATTTCTATAGAAAAAAATGTCTCAGAATCTGAGAATTTTTCTATAGAAAAAATGTCTCAGAACCTGAGAATTTTTCTATAGAAAAAATGTCTCAGAATATGAGAATTTTTCTATAGAAAAAATGTCTCAGAATCTGAGAATTTTTTTATAGAAAAAATGTCTCAGAATCTGAGAATTTTTCTATAAAAAAATGTCTCAGAATCTGAGAATTTTTCTATAGAAAAAATGTCTGAGAATCTGAGAATTTTTCTATAGAAGAAATGTCTCAGAATCTGAGAAATTTTCTATAGAAAAAATGTCTCAGAATCTGAGAATTTTTCTATAGAAAAAATGTCTCAGAATCTGAGAATTTTTCTATAGAAAAAATGTCTTAGAATCTGAGAATTTTTCTATAGAAAAAATGTCTCAGAATCTGAGAATTTTTCTATAAAAAAATGTCTCAGAATCTAAGAATTTTTCTATAGAAAAAAATGTCTTAGAATCTGAGAATTTTTCTGTGGAAAAAATGTCTTAGAATCTGAGAATTTTTCTTTAGAAAAAATGTCTCAGAATCTGAGAATTTTTCTATAGAAAAAATGTGAGAATTTTTCCATAGAAAAAATGTCTCAGAATCTGAGAATTTTTCTATAGAAAAAATGTCTCAGAATCTGAGAATTTTTCTATAGCAAAAATGTCTCAGAATCTGAGAATTTTTCTATAGAAAAAATGTCTCAGAATCTGAGAATTTTTCTATAGAAAAAATGTCTCAGATTCTGAGAATTTTTCTATTGAAAAAATGTCTCAGAATCTGAGAATTTTTCTATTGAAAAAATGTTTCAGAATCTGAGAATTTTTCTATAGAAAGAAATCTCTCTGAATCTGAGAATTTTTCTATAGAAAAAAATGTCTCAGAATCTGAGAATTTTTCTATTGAAAAAATGTCTCAGAATCTGAGAATTTTTCTATAGAAAAAATGTCTCAGAATCTGAGAATTTTTCTATAGAAAAAATGTCTCCGAATCTGAGAATTTTTCTATAGAAAAAATGTCTCAGAATCTGAGAATTTTTCTATAGAAAAAATGTCTCAGAATATGAGAATTTTTCTATAGAAAAAATGTTTCAGAATCTGAGAATTTTTCTATAGAAATATATCTCAGAATCTGAGAATTTTTCCGTAGAAAAAATGCTTCAGAATAGAGAATTTTTTTATAGATAAAATGTCGCGGAGTTTAAAAGTTTTCCTATAGAAAAAATGTCTCAGAATCTGAGATTTTTTTCTATAAAAAAATGTCTCCGAATCTGAAAATTTTTCTAAAGAAAAAATGCCTCAGAATCTAAGAATTTTTCTACAAAAAAAGTCTCAGAATCTGTGACTTTTTCTATAGAAAAAGTCTTATCTGAATCTGAGATTTCTTTAATAGAAAAAATTTCCCAGAATCTAAGAATCTTCTATAGAATAGTTTCTCAAATTCTGAGACTTCTTCCATATAATTTAAGACTTTTTTAATAGAAACTCTATAGACTTTTTCTATAGAAATAATTTCTCAGAATCCAAGACTTTTTCTAAAGAAAATTTGTCTTAGAATCTGAAACCTGATACATTCTATTGAACAAATGTATCAGAATCTGAGACTTTTCCATAGAAAAAATGGCTTGGAATCTGAGACTTTTTCTTTAGAAAAAATTTCTTAGAATCTGAGACATTTTCTATAGAAAAAATGTGTAAGAATCTGAGATTTTTTTATAGAAAAATGTCTTAGATTCTAAAACTTTTTCTTTAGAAAAAAAGCTTCAGACTCTTAAAACTGTTCTTTAGAAAAAATCTCTCAGACCTTTTTTTATAGAAAAAATCTTTCAGACTTTTTCTATAAAAAAATGTCTCAGACTCTGGAATTTTCTCTATAGAAATCATCTCTCAAAATCTGAGACTTTTTCTAAAGAAAAAATATATCGGAATCTGAAACTTTTTCTACAGAAAAACTGTATCATAATTTGAGACTTTGTTTTAGATAAACATTTCTCAGAATATGAGAGTTTGCTTTAAAAAAAATTTCTCAGACTTTGAAAATTTCGCTTAAGGAAAAAATGTCTAAGAATCTAAGTTTTTGAAAAATTCTCAGATTCTAAAAAATTTTTTATTATCAAAAAATTTTTAAATTCTGAGACATTTCTTTAGAAACATTCTTAGATACTGAAACATTTTTTCTGTAGAAGAAATCTCAGAATCTGCGGCATTTTTACTATAGAAAATGTCTCATAAATGTCTCTCCATACAAAAAGTATAAGATTCTAGGAAATTTTTTCTATAAAAAAGTTCCAGATTCTGATACATATTTTCTATAGAAAGTCTCAGAAGCTGAACGTTTTTCTAAAATTCTGAGATTTTTTTAACTGTTCTTAAAAATTGTTGTAGTATTTAAATATCAACTTATGTATGTATATATTCTTTAAAAATTAACTTATTTAATAAATATATTACAAAAAAGCACTATTTTTGTCTTTTTATTTTACGGTTAAAGGAGCCCATTAATAAAATATTTTAGTTGTGGTGCTATAATATCAGTCATAACAACCATTTTTGTCTTATAATTTTTCGTTGCTTCAACAGATATATTCAGTTGCTCGTAATGAAATTCGATAAATATGCCATTCGATTGAAATGAAATTATTAGTAATCACAACTGATAAAAGTGATAGTTGGCTGGACTACAAAAATTTGGTTGGTTCTAAATTTGGTTGACACAACGAAACCGTTTTCTGTGTGTTTTTAATTAGATATATTCCCTTAACTACTTACAAGGAGCAACAGCTCTATGAAATGTATCATCTGCACTATTATTAACTATCTCATTTTCCTTATTATCACCTTCTTCAGTTGTATGCGTTTTATTCTTTTTAATAAAACTGTAGTCAAAATCATGTAAATTAATATTTTCTATAGGAGTTTTTGATTTTCGTAAAGTGGGAAAGCCGCCCACTATCATATTATTATCATCACTGTAATAATCACCGGTAATTAATTTTTTATCACTTATGACCGAATTCTTAGTAGTGATATCAATATCATTATTATCCCACTTTCCTGTTGGTACTATTTTTAAACTCTTTTCTGCCGAAATATTAAGTTTCTTTGGAAAACTGTTAAAATTTCGATTTTGTTCATTCATGACGTTGTCGTTAATATTATTTATAGTATTTTTAGTAAAAGCTTCTGAATTTCCAGTTAAAAATTTTCTTATTTTTTCACGGGAAAATGAAAACATTTTTTTTTTTTTTGCTATGAATTCATTATGATGTTTAATATCCAAAGGTTTAACAAGAAATGAATATTAGTTTTTTTTTTTTTAGTCCAGTTGGAATTTTTTTTACAACACATTTAACAAAATAATATATGTTGTAAACAAAACATCAACAACTTTATAAATATTTGATTTAATAAACGTTAGTTGTGTGTAATGAATGGATGGATGTGGTCTAACATGCAAATATGGAAAATCAGTGCAAAATTTTATAGTAAACAATATGAATACTGGGAAGACCATATGAAAATTAAATGAAACAAGTAGGAAAGTTAAATTCGATTTGGCCATATCCACGAATACCCTTTACAATGACCTTTTTAAGTGTCAGCAAATTTTTTAACGTGAAAAAAAATTCAACTATTTTTGATTAAAAATATTATATTTTAAGCAAAAAAAATTTTTTTAGTCAGTTTTGAAAAAAAATAAAAATTTCTAAAAAAATTTTTGAGTATAAAATTTTTTTCGAGTGTAAAGAACCTGTGTACCGTTTTTCATACCCGTCACTATAAATTGCATATTTTTTTACGGGAAAAAATTTGTTTATTCGATTTTGAACGTCAGGGAAATTTTTAATTCCTCTTGTCTGATTAATATTTAAATTTTTTATTTTTTAAATTTAAAAAAACAATGTCATGCAATACCAGTTTTGCCACCAAAGGAATTTAAAATTACACATGGATGCAGTAAAAATTACACTGTAAAAAATTATTTTTCTGTGACAAAAATAGATTCTATGAAATGTGTTAAAATAATACTTTTTGGTAAAAAGTATATACTAGGATATTTTAATAAAACAAACCAAAGCAGTTTAATTTAAAAAAAAAAAAAAAGTACCAATATAATACTTTTTTCCAGTACCAAAATAATACTTTTTTACCAAAAATTGTTGGTTCTTCTTAAAACAGGTACCATTTTGGTAAAAAAAGTAATTTTTATAAGACTTTGGTACTTTTTATAAAAAAAAATAATATATTGGTACTTTTTACAAAAAGTTACTTAGGAAATAAAAGAACTTTAATAAAAAATATATATAATTTTTGGGATATAATAAAAGCTTTTTTAATAAAAAAGAACTATGTTGGTACTTTTTATAAAAAAGTACATTTTAAAAAAAGTGTTTTTTTTTGTACTTTTTAAAAAAAAAATAATAATTTTTAAAATATGTACTTTTAATAAAAAAAAATATATTTTTATAATATTTTGTCACCTTTTAAAAAAAGAAATTTTTTTATAAACTTAGTACCATTTATAAAAAAGGACTTTTTATTAAAAGAACCAAAATATTACCTTTTTATAAAAAGTACTTTTATTTTGAAAAAAAAATACTTTTTTATACTATTTTGGTACAAAAAGTTACTTTTGAAATAAAAGAACTTTAATAAAAAAGTACATTACAAAAAATACATATGAGCAATTGTCATTAACTTTTAATATTTAAGAAAAAAAAAATTGCGACTTTTTTTTCGTGGCACATTGATAAGACTTTGTAGGTAAATTACGTTATAAGTAAGTAAATCAAATCCGTCCGCGTGCATTAATTTGAGCGGTCGCACCCAAAACTATGGCGGTTTCAAGTTAAAATTTTTAAAAAAATTGTCAAAATTACATTTTTTATCCGAAGTTAACCAAACGTACCATTTTGTATTATGCTTACCCATAGCTAAAATACATATTCAAACATGCATAAAATCTTTGCTAAATATCGAGATATTTGCATTTAACCAATTTTTTTTCGGCACATTTTCCAATATTTTGGAACTAAAAATGTTTCTAGCGGTTTTATTTTTTTTAGAAAAATATTACCAAATGCATTAACAAAATCTCAACAAATTCTTAGTTAACACCATTATTCTATCTCTAGTAGGTAAGAAACTGCAGTGGTTTAAAGGCAACATTTTTGAAAAAAAAAAATTAATAATTTTGAATTTTTTTTTTTTTTAATATTAAATGTCTGATTTTACAGTGTTGTCCTTCACTGAATATTGAAACTATTCAAAGTATGATTAGTAATGCTAATATTAAGGTTACTACGAAATATTTAAACGTTATTACTAATTTTATCAAGGTTATAAAAAATTTTAGCGATTTTTCGCAATTTTCGCGACTGCAAGAATCAATGGACTAATTTTGAAATATTATTTGAATAAACATGTCATAATCTATCAAAATACATTTCTTTTCTACTTTATTTAAGTAATGTAAGATTTTATATAACCATTAAATTTAAAAGTATCAAAAATTTAAAACCACCAAAAAACCACTAAAACGTCAATTGTTTTTGGGTGCGAATGGATTGAAGATAAAGCATAAAAAATACTACCAAACGCGCTTTTCACTGACCAATTTCGATAAGCGGCCTGGATGTGCCTTACAAAAAACATAAAACAGAAAAACGCCGCGGAATTCGCCAATATTAAGTTTTGATCAATGTTGCTTTCCATGATTTATTATATTTGCACATACCATTGTTTCTACATGTTCAACTTTCAGCCATGCACATTTGGCTGTCAAATAATGCAAAACTAAAATATCGAAATTTTGCAAAAAATTTAAAAAGTTCATAAAATTTTTGCAATTGAATATTTTTTGGGTGCGTTTGTAAATCAAGTGGGAAATGGTAAATTATAAAGTTCACAAAGCATTCGGAACCATTCGGAATAAAACTGGGAGTGTGCCTCGCAAAAAACAGACTTTTTAAAAAATTCACGTTTTTTCTTCCCATCTTTGGAGAGCTGCAGCTTCGTAACCATTGCGAGCACATCACTCGAATCAGTTTCAGATTGTGCATATTTACAAGGGCTTTTACCATGTGTATTTGAATTTTAAAATTACAGTTTGCACCAAAAGCTACAATCAAAAAACTTCGAAAAATTGAAAATTGAAAAAAATTGGTATCAAAGATTTAGGTCCATGTAACTTTTTTCTTATTGATGGCACATCCACTGAACCTATACCAAATAATTGCCCAAGTCTACTGATTAAACGGTATTAAATTTGGAGCAATAGTTTTAACGCACCCAACAATATGGAACTTTGAACGAAAAATTTCATGAGAGTATCAAGCGACTTTTTTACATTTTTCAACTTTACACGTTCCTTACCATGAGATAATGAGACTATTTGCGCTGTGCCTTTGCAGAATTACTCATTATGGTTCCCTTAACATATCTACATTCACAGGTACCACCTAGTTTACAAATAAAAATGTTATTGCGAAATTAGTAAAATATCACAAGCGTTAAAAGTTAATGACAAAAGTCCATATAATAATAAAAAATTTTTTAATAAAAAATAAATATTTTGGTACTTTAAAAAAAAAAAGTACATTTTAAAATTTTTTGCTGTACTTTTTTAAAAAAAGCAATTTTTAAAATATGTAATTTTAATAAAAAAAAATAATATTTTATAATAATGTTTCCACCTTTTAAAACATAGGAAATTTTTTATAAACTTGGTACTTTTTATAAAAATGACTTTTTATTAAAAGAACTTAAATATTACTTTTTTTTATAAAAAGTACTTTTTATAAAAAAATACTTTTTTATAAAAAATGCAATTTGGTGCTATTTTATAAAATAGTACTATTTTTAATTTTTTTAAAAGATCTATTGTAGATATTTTTAAAAAAAAATACCATTTTGTGGGTTAGGATAAAAATTTCTATATTGTTGCTTCTTTTAAAACGGTGCTCCAAAAAAGATTTTATTATTTAAAGCCTACTCTTTTTTGACGGTAAAAATTTCACTTAAACTTAAAACGTCTCAAATCACAATAAAACATTTTAAAATCAACTAATTTTGACAAAACTGAAATGTCACTTTTTCACGGCAATTTAAATTGTCTTGTATAATAAAAATGCGTGAAAACATTTTTTTTTAACAATTTCCCTAAAATTCCTTGCTTTGCCAAAATTTATTTTTTTATATGGAGTGTGACAGATTTTTTCCCGTGAAATCGAACAGAGTACTATGCTTAAACAAAAAAAAAAATACAAAAATTACTAAAAAATATTTTTTACTCAAACTAAAATTTTCAGGTAAAAATTTTTATACGTTTTTTTATTAAAAAAAATTTAAATGACTTTTTTTAGGAAAGTAATTTTTTGGTACTTTTTATAAAAAAGTACTATTTTGGTACTTTTTATAAAAAAGTATATTGGTACTTCTATGTACTTCAATGGTACTTTTTAGAAAAAAATACTATTTTGGTACTTTTTAAAAAATTTACTTTTAAAATAAAAGAACTTTAATAAAAAAAGTATTTTTTTTTTTAAATATATAATATTTTTGCTACAAATAAAAATGAAATATAAAATAATAAAAAAGAAATATTTTGGTACTTTTTAAAAAAAAGTACATTTTAAAAAAAGTTTTTTTTTGTACTTTTTATAAAAAAAGTAATTTTTAAAATAAATGTACTTTTAATAATCAAAATTATATTTTGGCATTTTTATAAAAAGTACCAAAAAAAGGACCAATATATTTCATTTTTTTATTAAAAGTACTTTTAATTTAAAAAGTATTTTTTAAAAAGTACTAAAACACATGAATAATTTTTTATAAAATATTGTTGCTTAATAGTACTCTGTTGATTTCACAGGGAAAAAAATTGGCAAACTTCATAAAAAAAAAAAAAATTGGCAACGCGAGGAATTATCGGGAAATTGTTAAAAAAAGTTTTCACGCATTTTTATACATGACAATTTGAATTATCCAAGACAATTTGAATTGCCATGAAAACGTGACATTTCAGTTTTGTTTTGTCCTTCTCATAATTGTCAAAAGTTGTTGATTTATAAATGTTTTATTGCGATTTGAGGCGTTTATAGTTTAAGTGAACCTTTCACCGTTGGAAACAGAGTACTTAGCTTAAACAAAAAAAAATAAAAAATAATTTTTTACTCAAACTAAAATTTTTCTAGTAAAAATTTTTATACGTTTTTATACCCTCCAATTAGTGATAGAGGGTATATATAAGTTTGTCATTCCGTTTGTAACTCATCGAAATATCGGTCTGGGACCCCATAAAGTATATATATTCATGATGCCCGATCGATTTTAAGACATTCTAGCGATGTCCGTCTGTCTGTCTGTGGAAAATGCTGTAGCGGACAAAATATTGCACAGAGATGACTGAAACTTAACATATTTATTGGAAGTTCTACCGAGAAGTTTGGTATTGCATTTGAGCAATATCGGTTCAGCTGTTCAAAAGTTATGAACGAAAATGTAAGCACACCTCAAAAATTTCAGTACATTCAACATAACCTAAAAATACAAAATGCTTTAATTCGGCTTCTGGTTGACATATGTGAACATAATTGAACACCAAATGGTATTTAAACAAGTACGAACATATTTTTTACAAAAAAAAAGAAAAAAATCGCGGATTTTTTTTTTTACCAAAAATTTTTTTTGCGGAAATTTTTTTTTTTAAATTTTTTTTTTTTTTTCAAAAGTAATTTCCTTTTAAATAAAGTTTTTTGCAATAATCTTTTTGAAATTGTGGAGGGTATCACTACATTCGGCAAGACCGAATTTAACTTTTTTACTTGTTTTTATTAAGAAAATGTAAATGACTTTAAAAAAAAAAAGTAAAAAAAGTACCTTGTGGTACTTTTAAGAAAAACGTACTTTTTGGTACTTTTAAGAAAAAGTTACTTTTGAAATAAAAGAACTTTAATAAAGAAGTACTTTAAAAAAAAATTATATAATTTTGCTGCTTAAATAAAATAAAAATAAAAAATAAAAAAAATAAAATATTAAAATATAAAATAATAAAAAAGAAATATTTTGGTACTTTTTTTAAAAAAGTACATTTTATAAAAAGTTTTAGTACTTTTATAAAAGAGTTATTTTTAAAATAAATGTACTCTTAATAAAAAATAATATTTTTTATAAAAAAGTACTTTTTTTATAAACTTGGTACTTTTTATAAAAAAATACTATACTACTATAAAAAGTACTTTTTTTATTAAAAGTACTTTTATTTTAAAAAGTATTTTTTTAAAGTACCAAATATATATACCGTTTTATAAAAAAAGTTGCAATTTTGGTGCTTTTTTATAAAAAAAAGTACTATTTTGGTTCTTTTAATAAAAATTACCATTTTGTTGCTTAGGTTAAACATTTCTAATTTACTACTTTTTAAAAAAAAAGTTCAAGAATAGTATTTTCTGACATGAAAAAACCACAAAATTTGTACTTTTTGATAAAGAGCATTCAAAAAATTTAAAAAAAAAAAATGGAAATAACGTGAAATTTTAACGCATTAGCTACACAGCCGAAAATTTTATATGAAATGTGTAATAACACATGAACTGACAACAATGTGCGATACATCATATTAATTAATTTTGATGCGCTGAACTCGAATATTAAAAATTTTTTAGAAACGGTCAAACTATTTTCGAGATATGGCTATTTAAAATGGCTATGCAAAACATGGTAATTTTTTCCTACAAACGTTTAAGAAATTTGTTTAAAATATTAAAATACCAAAATAATACTTTTTTAAAATAGTACCTTTTGGTACTTCTTAAAACAAATACATACTATTTTGTTAAAAAAAAGTACTTTTTATAAAAACGTAAAATAAAAATAATAACAGTTCTTTTAATAAATAAGAAATATATTGGTACTTATTATAAAAAAGTACAATTTATAAAAAAGTATTCGATTAGAGTTTTATTCTAGTTCGAGGCCCAAAAATATTTCTATTAATGATATTGTTATAATAGAGTATTTTTAATTAAATTATGACAATATCATAAATAGAAATATTTTTGGGCCTCGAACTAGAATAAAACTCTAATCGAATTAAGAGGTATTCAGAGTCTTGCTTGCCAGCCCTGGCACTGGTGGTAAAAGAGCACTTTTCAAAATTACTTTTCAAAATACATGTATTTTTTGAAAGAAGTACTCTTTTGCTACATTGCCAGGGGTGGCAACAAGACTCTGAATACCTCTATAATACATATATAAAGGCCGAATAAACACATTTTATTTTTATGTACCTTTTGGTACTAAAAATAAAAAACAACATATAAAAAAGTATTTTTTTTTTTTTTGACTTTATATAAAAAATAATTTTTAAAATAAATGTACTTTTAATAAAAAAAAATATTTTTATAATATTTTGTTACCTTTTATTAAAAAGTATTTTTTATAAACTTGATACTTTTTATAAAAAAGGTACTTTTTATAAAAGAGTACTTTTTATAAACAACAAAATATTTTGTTGTACTTTTAAAAAACCGTACTTCTTATAAAAAACTTTTTAAAATAATTTACAAAAAAGTACTTTCTATTAAAATAACCAAAATATTACTTTTTTATAGTACTTTCTATTAAAAGAACCAAAATATTACTTTTTTTTGTAAAAAGTACTTTTATTTTAAAAAGTTTTTTATAAAAAGTACGGTTTTTAAAAAGTACTACAAAATATTTTTTATAAAAAAAAAATGCAATTTTGGTGCTATTTTATACAATAGTACTATTTTTTTATAAAGGGAGGGTACTCATGGACTCGGTATTAAAACACATCTTTATTAATTTAAAATCTTGCAAATCTCCCGCAACCGTTATTACTTGTTTATCCCCTAAAACTTAATGTCTACTCATTAAAAAAATAAACACCAACCAAAAGAATGACACAATAAAAAATAATTTCTCAAATAACAAAAGAAACATATCAAGAAAATCTTTATTATTAATGAATATGAAGTATTTAAGTTAAATAAATAATAAAAACTTATTATAACGCTCAACAATGCAAGAACAATCATTATTTGTTATTTAATTTTTTTACAAAAAAAAAAGAAAAAACAAGTTAGAAATAATGAAAAATTTAAAACAGTACATATGAAACTTTCCACATAAAAAATGTATAAACCGGGTTAAAAATGTTGGTCCATAAAAAACCAAAGAAGTGGCCTATATGACCATAGGTCGCTCATTTGCTGCAAGATCGTCATAACTCAAAAACTGGGATTTAGAGTTTAAGGTGCATAAATTTGCGAAATTATGAAAAACGAAATTTTTCACAAATCCAAAATTTTTATTTCCAGTCGCCACAGCAAATTAAAATTAATTTTATGTTTAATCGAAAGCTCCTTAACAAGAAATTTCAATTATATTTAATGTGTGGATTGCATCATATAAAAAAGTACCATAACCGTTTAAACTTATGGTCTTAAAGTTAACAAAAAAGAGAAATAGCAATCAGTTATTTTTCTTTTTATGGAACAAACACACCACATATTTACCAAAACAACACAATATAAAAAACCAACAAAAAATTTTGTCAACAAACTAATTTTAACAGATTTCTAAGCAACGACAAAAAAATAACACATAAGCAATAGCAAACTAAACAGTAAAACCGAAATCCGAAAAGACTGAAAGACTAATCGGAGATTTACCTTAAGAAAAAAAATAATTTAGATTTTTTTTTTTTAAAGGATGATCTCAAATTTTGTCTATTTTCGCTGTAGCACCTCTAGTTAGGCCAAAAAATGCCATTAAAGTTTTTTTTTAGAAAAATTTCATATAAAAAATTAATTGTTGGAAATTTATTTCGATGATCCCAAATTGTTGCTTTTTTTTGTTCCAACTCCTCTAGGCAAAAAATTCCAATAAAAGTTTTCTTAGATGTAGAAAAAAACTTATTCAAAACAGATTTTTGGAAATTTATGCCGATGATCCTCAATTTTTTCTCTAGAACCTCTAGTTACACCATAAAATGCAATTAAAGTTTTTTTAAAAAAAATACTAAAATGGATTTTTTGAAACTTAAAGCGATGATCCCCAATTTTTTCTATTTTTGCTCTAGCACTTATGATTGAGGTATAAAATGTAATATAAGTTGTTTTAAAAATTTCGTTAAAAAAATGGATGATCCGCAATTTTTGCTATGTTCGCTCTGCTATGTTACCTCTAGTTAATCCATAAATTACAATTAAAGTATTTTTACAAAAAAATCATGACTAAATGGATTTTTTTTCTCTATGGCCTCTAGGTGAAGCCTTAAAATGCAATAAAAATTTTCCATAAAATTTTTTTTATTTTTTTTTTTTTTTTTTAAGTTTATAGCGGTGATCACCAATTTTTGATATTTTTGCTCTAGGGACTTTAGCTAAGCCATAAAATTTAATTAAAGGTTTTAGAAAAAATTTATATAAAAATGGATTTATAGGGATGATCCCCAATTTTTCTATAGCACCTCTAGTTATGTTATAAAATACAATTAAAGTTTTTTATAATTAAATCATATAAACATTTATTTTTGGAAATTTATAGTGATTGTGACTTTCTTTTTTGAAAAAAAATCATGTAAAAATGGATTTTTGGAAATTTTTAGCGATAGTTTTTTAGAAAAAAATCACAAAGCGATGATTCCTCTAGTTATGGCATAAAATGCAAATAAAGTTTTTTCTTTTAAAACATCATTATAAAATAGATTTTGGAACGTTGATGCCGATCATTCCTGATTTTTGCTTTTTAACATGATAATATTTTTAGGCTGGTGTCTAATTTTAAAAAAGTTGCAGGACGCCAACTCAGTTTGACTATATAAGCTAACAATTAACGACAAAGATTACTATTTTCATTTTCTTAAAACCAAAAATTTTAATAACTTGGATAATAATTCACCTCGTGGTGAATAAAACTGTTTTTCACCAGCTGGTGAATAAAAAGTAACAAAATTATTTTTCAACAAAAAAAAATTTTTTTTTTCATCAATTTTTTTTTTCATAAATTTTTTTTTTATAATTTTTTTTTTTTTTCATAAATTTTTTTTTTTTTATCAAATTTTTTTTTTCATAAATTTTTTTTTTCATCACATTTTTTTTTTTTTTTTCATCAAATCTTTTTTTTCATCAAATTGTTTTTTTTTTTTCATTAATTTTTTTTTTCATCAATTTTTTTTATCAAAATTTTTTTTCATAAATTTTTTTTATAAATTTTTTTCATTAATTTTTTTTTCATCAATTTTTTTCATTAATTTTTTTTTTCATCAAAATTTTTTTTCATAAATTTTCATCAAAATTTTTTTTTTCATCAATTTTTTTCGTCAAATTTTTTTATCAAATTTTTTATTATCAATTTTTTCTCACCAAAAATTTTTTTTTTTCATATTTGTTTATCAATTTTTTTTACATCAAAAATCTTTTCTTTTCATCAAAAAAAAATTCATCAAAAACTTTTTTTCATCAAAATTTTTTTTTCACCAAAAATTTTTTAATTTTTCGTGAAAAAAAAATTATTTTTTTGTTACCAAAATTACTTTTTCACCAAGTCTAAGCTTTTCGCAAAAAAATTTTCCATTTGTTTATCAAATGTACATAAAACAAGTGATAGTATTATATTCTTTGGTGCCGAATCTTTTATACTCTCCAAAATGTAAAAACAATTTTTTGCACTTATTTTTGCACTCACTTACGAAATGTACAGTTCTTTTGGTTTTTAATGGTATTTCAATTCGTTTTCCATGGAATAGCAAAGTAATATAACATTATTTTTTATAAAAAAAAACTTTGCTTTGGCAAGTACACCCAAATCTTCCGCAAAACATTATCATGATTTAATGTTTTGGGCAAGAGTACAAAATTCGCAGGCATTTTTTACCTTAGCGCGTTTAGTTTAGCAATATGTAAAAATGATTTTTGAAAATTTTTAACAATAGGACGTCAAAAAAATTGTAAATTTACAATTTTATTGGTAAAAAGTGTGTAGAATTACAAAAGTATTTTTAAAAAGCTTGTAAAATTACAAGGAATTCTTCCCAAATAGGAGGTAGCAAAACAAAAAAGTTACAAACTTTTCTTATCATTTTACAAGGTTTTGTTTTTGAGTCCATTTTTTTTGGACGTTTTTATGTTAAAAGGTTTATTTGATGAAAATCCCGGAATTCCCGGGAAAAATAAAAAAATTCCCGGGAATTACCGTCAGAGTTTTCCCGAGAATTCCCGGGAATTACCGGACTTCAAATTTAAATCCGTCTAGCGATTTTCGTGATATCGCTACTTGAAATTTGCAAAAATGGAAGTTTTTCCCATGTTAAAGAAAATTGTTAAAAACAATTTCAAAATTTCTTTCCCGTAATTCTTTCATAGAGCTTGGAACAGTCTTTCATTTAAAATTAATTTGAGCCGAATCCGACCATTTTAACCCGTGGCGCTCTTACATCAAAGATTTGGATTTTTGGAAAATTTTTAACAATATTTTGGATTTTTAAAAAATTAAAAAAATAAATAATAAAATTATCATGCGATACATTATTTTTAATACATTTGAAATGCTGAATATGAATATCAAAAAATTTCTGAAATCGTTTGAGTGGTTTTCGAGATATCGTCATTTGTTATTTATCAATCTTTCCTATTTTTGGTCCACCACCTCTAGTTAATCAATAAATTGCTATTAAAGTATATTTAGAAAAATTCATGAAAAACTAGATTTTTTGGAAATTTATAGCATGATTTCCAGTTTTTGCTCTAAGTCCCCTTATTAAGCCTAAAAATGCAATTAAAAAAATCATCCAAATAAGGATTTTTGGAAATTTATAGCGATTATCCCCAATTTTAGCTATTCTTGTTCTATGACCAATAATTAAGCCATTAAATTCAATTAGAGCTTGTTAAAAAAATTACATAAAAACTAATTTATAGTAATAATACCCAATTTTTGCTCTAGCACCTCTAGTTATGTCATAAAATGTAATTAAATTTTTCTCGATTTCTGCTATTTTTTGCTGAACGTTCTCTAGTTTAGCCCTAATTTTTATAAATTTTTTATCTATGATCTCTAGTAAAGCCATAAATTGCAATTAAAGTTTTTTGAAAAAATCCATATAAAAATAGATGTTAGGAAATTTATAGCGATGATCCCAAACTTTTGCTCTTTTAGTGATAATCCCTTGTTTTTCCTAAATTCTTGCTCTAGGATCTCTAGCTTTAAAGTTTTTTTTTTGAAAAAGTCATATAAAAATTGATTTTTGGAAACATATAGCGATGATCCCAAATGTTTGCTATTTTTGCTCTAGGGCCTTTAGTTTAGCAATAAAGTGCAGTTTAATTACGTTTTTTTTAATTATATAAAATTGTCTTTTTGAATATTTAGATGTTCAATAAACATAAAAATGTTGCATTAGTATCTGCTTGTTTGGTACAGATTGTATAATTCACATATAAGCTTTTTAATATAAATGAACAACAATGAAAAAAAAGAAGATTTCCTTTTTGAAGTACATTAAAAAATTTATACAACAATAAAATCTTTTAAGTTAATATAATTTAACAACAAATTGTTTTGTTGGTGTGGTTGAAATTTACCGAAAAAATAACAAGCAATCACAGTGAATGGAAAAGCTTAATTGGGTAATTCTTCGAATTGTATGTACTTCACTTTATTCTGAGGTTAGATTGTCAAGATTAATCTACAATCATTGTAAAGTGACTAAACTGCAAAGTAAGCAAGACTGCAACAATAATAATGAATTTACAAAAAAAAAATTGTATAAATATTTTAACAAAAGAAAAATTGTAAACAGAATTGGGCAGAATTGCAGATAGTGCCAAATGGCACTATCTGCAATTTTATAACCAAAAAAAAATTAAAGCCGATAGATGGATTGGATGATGTAAAAAGTTAATTGAACAATTTTTGTATATCCCCGATTTTAGCTATTTTTGACCGTGAATCTCTAGTTAAGTCATAAAATGGAACTAAATTTCATTTAGAAAAAAAATTATAAAAAAATTTAATTTTTAGAAATTTAAAGCAATAGCTTTTGCTGTATTAAATTATGACATAAATGCAAAAAAGATTTTTTTTGAAAAAATCATAAAAAATTAGTAGTAGTTTTTCTTTGAAAATCGATACTTGAATTAGTGCTATTTTTACTCAATGAATCTAGTTTAGCCATAAAATTCAAAATAGAAATAGAAATAAATGGATTTTTAAAAATAGCTGGATCTCCAATTTGATCTAGTTTGCCGAAAAGTTACAATTAAAGTTTGGAAATTTTTGGAAATTTGTAGCTGTGATCCCCGATTTCAGCTATATTATATAAAAAAATTGATTTTTTGAAATTTAAAGCTATGATACCGAATTTATGCTATTTTTGCTCTAGCACGTGCAGTTAGGCCATAAATGCAATTAAAGAACAAAAATGGATTTCTTGAAATTTTTAACAGTGATACCGGACATTTTTTAGAACATAAATATAAAATTTATTTTTTTAAATTTTTAGCAGTGATATCTGATTTCTGATATATTTGCTTTAGCCATAAAATGCAAATAAAGTTTTTTATTATAAAAATTTATAAAAATGAGATTTATGAAACTCTAGCCGTGATCTCTTATTTTTGCTTTAGGACCTCCAGTTAAGCCATAAAATGCAATTATAATTTTTAATTAGAAAAAATCATAAAAAATTTTTTTTTAGAAATTTTAATTGATGATCCAGAATCTATGATATTTTTCCTCTAGTACTTCTGTTAGGCATTAATGCAATTAAAGTTTTTTTTTTAAAAAAAAATCAAAAAAAAAATTATGTTTGAAAAATTAAACTGTGATCCCTAATTTCCGCTCTTTTTGTTATTTTGAAAATTTTTTGCGATGTTTCCCGATTACTACTATTTTTGCTCTAGAACCTCTAATTACTCCAAAAAATGTAATTAAAGTTTTTTATTACAAAAAAAATAAATTTTTGGAAATTTAAAGCGATTATCACTAATTTATGCTATTTTTGCCCTTTCGCCTCTAGCAAAAAAAGATTTAAAAAAAAAAAATCATAAAAATTAATTTTAAGAAATTTATAGCTGTGTTTACCTCTAGTTCATAAAAAATGGATTTTTGGAAATTTGTAGCTGTGATCCCCGATTTCAGCTATTTTTGACCAAGGGCCTCTAGTTAACTCATAAAATGAAATTACATTTTTCTTAAAGAAAATTTATAAAAAAGCGATAATCCCGAATTTAATCCCTCTAGTTATTACATGAGTGCAATAAATTAAAAAAAAGCCATAAAAAACGGATTTTTGGAAATTTATAGCTTTGATTCCCGATTTCTGCTATCTCTAAAATCGATTTTTGTAAATTTATAGCTGTTATCCCCGATTTCTGCTATTTTTGTTCTAGTACCTCTTGTTAAGACAAAAATTTTTTTTTTTTTTTATACCCTCCACTTAGTGATAGAGGGTATATATAAGTTTGTCATTCCGTTTGTAACTCATCGAAATATCGGTCTGGGACCCCATAAAGTATATATATTCATGATGCCCGATCGATTTTAAGACATTCTAGCGATGTCCGTCTGTCCGTCTGTCCGTCTGTCCGTCTGTCTGTCTGTCTGTGGAAAATGCTCTCGCCGACAAAATATTGCACAGAGATGACTGAAACTTAACATATATGTTGGAAGTTCTCCCGAGAAGTTTGGTATTGCATTTGAGCGATATCGGTTCAGCGGTTCAAAAGTTATGAACGAAAATGTAAGCACACCTCAAAAATTTCAGTACATTCAACATAACCTAAAAATACAAAATGCTTTAATTCGGCTTCTGGTTGACATATGTGAACATAATTGAACACCAAATGGTATTTAAACAAGTACGAACATATTTTTTGACAAAAAAAGAAAAAAATCGCGGATTTTTTTTTCGCGGAATTTTTTTTCAAATTTTTTTTTTTTTCAAAAGTAATTTCCTTTTAAATAAAGTTGTTTGCAATAATCTTTTTGAAATTGTGGAGGGTATCACTACATTCGGCAAGGCCGAATTTAACTTTTTTACTTGTTTTTTTTTTGAAAAAATTAAAAAAAATGGATTTGTTAAAATTTATAGCTATAATCCCAGATTTTTGCTATTTTTGTCTAGGGACCCTAGTAAAGCCCTAAAAGCAAATTCTGTTTTTAAAATAGAAATTTATAAAAATTCATTTTCGAAAATTATTTTTTTTATAGCTATTACCAAGTTTTTATATTTTTTGCTTAAGAAACTCTAGTTAAGCCATAAAATGCAATTAAAGTTTTTTATTAGAAAAAATTCATTAAAAAATAGATTTTTGGAATTTTAAAGCGATAATCCCGAATTAATGAAATTTTTGCTCTAGCACCTCTACTTAGGCCACTTGAATTAAAGTTTTTTTTAGAAAAAAATCATAACAAATGGATTTTTGGAAATTTATAGCATCGATTCCCAATTAGAATTAGAAATTTGTACATGACAGTAATGAAAATCTACATTAGTGTTATGAAAAATGACGGTAAAAAGGAACCTATGTAGGGTTTCATTGAATTAGTGAAATATGTATCATAAAATGTAATTGCAAGAACAAGTTTCATTAAATTAATGAAAACTGTTCATACAAAATATAAATTGTTTTTTATGAAAATTTTTCATTACTTGAAAGAAGTATTTAATTCTTATGAATAAATCCTACTTTTTATTTTTGAAATGAAATACTTTCATTGAATTATTTTTAAAATGAAATATATGTATGAAGTTTCGTATAAAAGTTCTAAAAAAATCACAAATTATTTCGTGCCGCTCTGAGCAGCTGTTTTTTGCGCGCGTAAACTAACAGACGAGACACGACAGGTGTCAAAAAACAGCAAATTTTATAAACAAACTTAATGAAACTACGAAATCTAATGAATCAAAATCAATGAAAATCTTGCACAATATGTATTAAATTTCATTCAGCATATGAAATATTTCGTTGTTGTAATGAAACAACGTTAATGATTCCATTCATTAGTGATATGGAGCGTTTTTCTATCAGTGTAGTTCATAAAAATAAATTTTTGGAAACTTATAGCAGTGATCACCGATTTCTACTATTTTTGATCTTGAACCTTATGCAATAAATGCAATTTAAGTATTTTTTTTTTATTGAATTTATAAAAAAAATTATTTTTGAAAATTTATATCGATGATTACTGATTTTTGCTATTTTTGTCTAGGACCCCTATTAAAGCTAATATGCGATTTATGTTTTTAAAATAGAAGTTTTTAAAAATTTAAATAATTTTTTTATAGCGTTTTTACATTTTTTGCTCTAGGATTTTTAGTTAAGCAATAATATGCAGAAAAGTTTTTTATAAAAAAAATCATAAAAAATTTACTTTTTTCGAAATTTAAAGCTATAATCCCGAATTTAAGAAATTTTTTCATTAGCATTTTTTTAGAAAAAAAAATCATAAAAATGTACTTTTAGCCGTGATCTCCGATTTCTACTATTTTTGCTCTATGACCTCTAGTTCACCTCAAGTTTATAAAAAATGAATTTTTGGAAATTTATAGCTGTAATCCCCGATTTTAGATTTTTTGTTCTAGAACCTCTTGTTAAGACATAAAATGCAATAAATTTTTCTTTTTTTAGAAAACAATCTTAAAAATTGATTTGTGGAAAATTAGCGATGATCTCCGATTTTGCTATCTTTCTCTAATATCCCTAGTAAAGCCATAAAATGTAACTTATGTTTTAAGTAGAAATTTTTAAAACAGAAATTTTTAAAATACAAATTTTTTAAAATTAATTTTTAAAATTTAGAGTGATAATCACCAATTTATGCCATTTTTGCTGTTGTTGGGCTTAGGGCCAATAAAGCACCACAGAGTGGTGTTAAAGGGCCTTGTCTAATATTGGGTGTTTCAGCTAATCCGACATCTGTTTCTTTTATATAAATTTAAATTTTCAGGCAAACTTAAGTAAAAAGTTTAAAATAATTTTAAGTTATATTAAATGTTGTTAATAGTGGCAACAATGTTCAAAAAAAAATTTAATTAAAAATGTTTTGAAATATAATTCTTTCATTTAAATATAAATAAAAATTAATTAACACCTTTCGGAAAATAAATATAGACCAAAAAAAAATACAGCTTGAATATGTTAATTAAATAGTATTAAATTTTGTGGTTTTTATCATAAAGACAAAATCAACATGCAATATATTTTTGTTTCAATAGGGGTGTTCAGAAAATATTACACTTGCCAAGAAACTGTGGTAAAAGACTACACAAAACCATAGAGTAAAGAACATAGAGAAACATAGAGGCGAAGGTGAAAGAAAAAATAATATCACTATCTTTTTCTAATTTCTCGCACGTACGTTGTCGATGTGAATTCACCACACAATACATGTTTACAAGTCGTACTTTGTCAACAAATACATGTATACAAGTTGTACTTTGACAACTCAATTTTTGACGCCTTCGCCTCTATGTTTCTCTATGGTAAAGAATTTATCAGAGATTTTGATAGGCCCCAAAACAATATGTCACTTTATATAAATTGGTTCTCTTAATTTTTAAGAGAGTTTTTACATGCAATAGCATAGGCAACACTAAGAGAACCAACTTTTTGAGAGAGGAAATTAAATGGTAGCCAACCAGGGTTGCCAGAATTGTTGGGTGCAAAATCGTCAAAAATTTACGATTTTTATAAAAAAAATCGTCAAAATCGTCATCCCATTTGCAAAAATCGTCAAAAAATCGTCAAAATAAAAAAAAGGTATATTTATCCTTGATTAAAGATCAATTCTAAGACATTCAAGCGATGTCCACCCGTCTGTTGAAGACATGATGCAGTCCAATTCTAAAAGAGCTTAATCCATGCAGTTTGGCACAAATATGTCGAATGGCCATTGAATGCTTCGATTCGAAAATTGGCAAAAACAGACCAGGAAGAACAAAATTCCCCTTGTAAAACTAAACCTACCTCCTATAAAACCTATAATTTTTTTTTCATTTTGGAGAGAAAAAGATATGTAACACTCTTACTTGTTTCTTTTGTCCCTTTTTGTACAAAAATATTAGTGGATAGTTTTTTTTTTAACTAACAATAAGCAAAAAAGTATTCATTGAATACTAAGGCCCTTACCACAAGAAAACAAAAAGTCTATTTTAACAAAAGTTTTATTTTAAATTTCAAATTTTCAATACATTTTTTGAAAGTCGATTTTAAAAACAAAAACAATTTGTATGGAAATAAAATTAAAAGTTCATTTTAAATTTATTTTATTTTCTTGTGGTAAAGCTGTAAAGTTCTATTAATTTTTTTTTAAAAAGTAGAAAAAATTGTCAGGTTTTTGTTATTTTTAAAAATCGTAATTTTTTGGGTAAAAATCGTCAAATCGTCATTTTGCTATTTTGGGGAGTAAAAATCGTCAAAATGCAGAGAAATCGTCAAATCTGGCAACAGTGTAGCCAACCAACCTGATACCCACTGCACAAAACAACATTTCAACACTCAAAAGAATCTGTAAAATGACTTTCAATTTTGTTTATCAAACTTTTAGCAGATTTTTTTGCTGGAATAGATATTTATTTGAATTAAATTCTCAGTCATTCATTTTAAGAAAATAACAAATATTTTTCTGCAATTTAGCTGATTCTGTTTTTGAATTTAAAAATTTTAAGATTTTTCTGCTGAATGAACAGAGAATTTATTTTAAGTGAACAAATAATTACATTTATATAAAACATTCTTAAAATTCTAGTTACTGTGTTTGACAGCTTCACATGATTTCATTTGGTTTTCTCTCCCAATCTTATGTGCTATTTACATATACACCGAAATCCATATAAATTTGGATTTCAAATCCAATTAAAATCTATACCGTTTACATATGCTTTTTTGACATTTAGCGGGATTTTGTTTGTACTAACTCTGTATTTTCTTTTGATTTGTGTACACTAAGAAAATTATGTCATTAACTGTTTGTAGGTTATTTTAAAAAGTAATCAGTAAAGTCATTTTAAAAGAAAAATCACTTATTTTATAAAGGATTTAATTTTTTTACTGTTTCTGTAGTTTAAAAAAAATAATTTACTGTATTAAAAACGAATTTTCTGTTACATTTAATTTCGGCAGTAAAAAATTTCTTCTATAGTTTTACTGTTTTTCAATACAAAATAACTGAATATTCACTAGTTTTTTAATGTTTTGGTTAGTCATTAAATTAACATTTAAAATTGACTGTAATGTGTTTTATTTTAAATGAAAAAAACAGTGGAATGGTTTTTAAATAAAATTTCATTTGTTTTAAGTGAATATTCACTGGAATTTACCTACATAATTCTTTGAGTGTACAGGGTTGTTAGTTGGAAAATTACCCAATTTTATAAATATTTCTAAAAACAATGATTTTTCTTTGCCGGAGCCAATATTTTTAATCCCACTAGTATATGTTGGGACCACAATATCAAAAAATGTGTTTTTATGTAAAGCTGCTTCTTTAAATGCAAGAAAATTAACATTTTTGCCAAGTTTGGGGCCGCCACCATTGAGTGTTTTTCTTTGTTAGGAAGACCAAATTGGTCAACTAAATTTTGCGTTTACCATTTGCAATGGTAAATTTTAAATGAAACATTGTTAAACATTGTTTTTATTAATCTTTTAATAGTTTTAAAAAAATAAATTTGAATTGTTTTTTTTACTTTATAAAAAACAACAACAGCTGATAAAAAATCGTGTGCAGCGTTGTAAAAAAAGCATTAGGGATGATTATTTTGGGAAAACCCATCGTTGTACAATTAAGTAGTAGAAATTTTTTAGGATTTTAAATTGCGATTTTACGATTTTCCCAAAATCCAAGTTTTTTTTGTATGGGATTTGACATTTGAAATCCAAAAAAGTAATTGGATTTACTTGGATTTTCATTGAAATCCCATTTTTTTTTTTGGATTTTGAGGTATATGTAAATGGCCTATTATGCACTAACAGATTTTTAGACAATGCTGCGTTGTAAAATTTAGTAGCAACTAGACTAAGTAGTATTGACAACACAGTACATGAGTAGTAGTATCACAGAGTTGCATCTGATGGGTGTAAGTATTAGTGACAGCACACGGTGTAACTTTTGACGTTTCATACAAAATGTAAACAAACATCATAAATACATGCACAAAAGCTCACACGTACAGGCACATATATACTAGGCAGCGATGATCATTCTGTACTAAAAACCATACCACCATATTGGAAAGTACGCAATTAGCACCAGTGTTTGCATACTAGTCTGTACTGTGATTGACAATAAGCTTTTTTAATCTCACTTGATAAGTGTATTAATTTTATTATTAAAAAAGTGTTCTTTTGCCTATATACACATTTTGAATATCCCTATTAAAAAGTATTTAAATTTCCATATTTGAAATCCACACAATAATAGTTCACTTTTAAAATCCCTTAAGTAAGGAGTGTTAATCTAAAAATATAACAAACAAATGCCATGAGTTATTCCAAAAAATTAATATGGCAAAAAATAAAAATATTACGCCTTTGTCAAAAGGAAATATCAAAAAAATACTTTCATTTACATTGTAAAGAAGATTTTAAAAATATGGATACATTTCATCGTGCCATGAGACCATGTATGTGTAAAAAAAAATCGGTTCCAAACAACTTTTTTTAATAAGAATTTAAAAAAAAAAATAGTTTATCGAAAAAAATATATTTTTTTTTTTAATCTATAGATTTTTTGAAAATTTTATGGATTTTTTTATAAAATTTAATAATTTTTAAATTTAAACCAAATTTTATTTTTTAAAAATCTATAAATTTTGAAAAATTTAATGAATTTTTTTAAATTTCCATAATTATTTTTAAATTTAAAAAGAAAAATATATATTCAAATTTTAAAAAAAATTTTGAATTTGTAATTTTTTAAATTTATTTTAATTCCATTTTACTTAATAATTTCAGGTTTATTTTTAGCTCATATATTTGGTACAATGCCTCTGGTTAATGCACTCAACTATAATCCATATCGTTTAAGATTTGAAGTACCATCATGGCCTCTTACTATAACAATATTATTTTTAATATTAGGTGGAGCGAGGACACTTAATAGAACCGCCACAATGATTGAAACAGGAATAAATGCTAAAAATATATGTATGTAAATATAGATGTATGTTTGTAAAAACATATCGTCGCTGCGCCCAAAAATGGAGTCATGTGTTTTTCAAAATTTTTTGAAGAGACCCAGTAAACAGCATTATTTGGTCCTTTCGCAGTACTTTTTTGAAGTCAACTTTTAATCAACATTAAATTTGTAATATTGGTTTAATATTAATGTGAAAGAACTAAATTTGGCTGTTTCTTTGGCCTCTTCAGAAAAAAATGTTTAACACATGACTCCATTTTTAGGCGCAGCGACGATATCTCAGAATCTGAGAAATTTTTTTAACCAGAAAAATGTCTTTGAACATGAGAATTTTTCTATACAAAATCATGTATAAGGATCTGAAAATTTTTCCATACCGAAAAATATCTCAAAATCTGAGAGTTTTTCTACACTATTTGCAGATGTAATATGCAACAGACCCATTGAAAATCATAGATTCAATTTTTAATTCGAAGATTCTATCTGAAGTTCGAAGAATCCATTTGAAATTCAAAAATTTTTATCAATTTTTTTTTCATAAATTTTTTTTCACCAATTTTTTTTTTTCATAAATATTTTTTTTATAAATTTTTTTTCATAATTTTTTTTTTAATTTTTATCAATTTTGTTCTCATCAATTTTTTTATCAAATTTTTTTTTACATATTTTTTTTTTTTTTTTCAACAAAAACTTTTTTTTCATCAAAAAGTTTTTTTTTTCGTTTTTTTTTATACCCTCCACTTAGTGATAGAGGGTATATATAAGTTTGTCATTCCGTTTGTAACTCATCGAAATATCGATCTGGGACCCCATAAAGTATATATATTCATGATGCCCGATCGATTTTAAGACATTCTAGTGATGTCCGTCTGTCCGTCTGTCCGTCTGTCCGTCTGTCTGTCTGTGGAAAATGCTGTCGCGGACAAAATATTGCACAGAGATGACTGAAACTTAACATATTTATTGGAAGTTCTCCCGAGAAGTTTGGTATTGCATTTGAGCGATATCGGTTTAGCGGTTCAAAAGTTATGAAAGAAAATGTAAGCACACCTAAAAAATTTCAGTACATTCAACATAACCTAAAAATACAAAATGCTTTAATTCGGCTTCTGGTTGACATATGTGAACATAATTGAACACCAAATGGTATTTAAACAGGTACGAACATATTTTTTGACAAAAAAAGAAAAAAATCGCGGATTTTTTTTACCAAAATTTTTTTTCGCGGAAAATTTTTTTTCAAAAAATTTTTTTTTTTTTCAAAAGTAATTTCCTTTTAAATTAAGTTTTTTGCAATAATCTTTTTGAAATTGTGGAGGGTATCACTACATTCGGCAAGGCCGAATTTAACTTTTTTACTTGTTTTTCATTTATATACTTTTTCACCAAGTCTTAACTTCTGACATAGAAATGTTTGGGTTTTCCTGTAATTTACAAAGAAAGTCCGCAAAGTGTACCTAGACTGGCATTTTGAAAGTCAGGGAAAATTTTTATTCTCTTAGGCCTAAGACTTATGTGGTACAAATTTGAGGTCAATTGAATTAAATTAACCCGTGGCGCCAGGCGATCAAAGTTTTGAAAATTTTTAGAAAAAAAAAAAAAAAAAAAAAAAACTATGTCTTGCGACACATTATACTTATTTTGATGCGCTGAACACGAATATTAAAGAAGTTTTAAAATCGGTCAAACAGTTTTCGAGATATCGCTATTTGAAATAAGCAAAAAATGGCGGATTTTTTCTAAGTTCAAGAAATTTGTTTAAAAAAATATCAAAACTTCTTAAGTAAATTGACCTTTTTAAAGAGCATAAATTCAGTTTTATTTCGGCACACCCGTTTTTTCCTTCGGCACAGGTAACCCCACGATAGAATTCAATTCTGATGACGGAATCGAATTCAGGAGGTGAAAATACATACAAATTAGTGGATCTGGTTTCTGGGTTAGAACCTTTTTATATTTCTGTGGGGCTGTGTTATTTATGAAAATTATTTTAAAATCTGAGAATTTTTCTATACGGAAAAATGTTTCAGAATCTAAGAGTTTGTCTGTTCGGAAAAATGTGTCACAATCTAATACTTTTCTTAAACGAAAAAATGTTTTAGAATCTGAAAAATTTTCAATACAAGAAAATGTTTCAGAATCTGAGAGAATTTTTTAAAATGGAAAAAAATTCTCAGAATTTGAAATTTTTTTCATACTAAAAATTTCTCATAATCTAAGAACTTTCTACTTAGAAAAAATTTTCAAAACCTGAGAATTTTCTGTATGGAAACATGTATTAGAATCAGCGACTTTTTTCTATTCGGTAAAATGTCTCTGAAATTTCGATTTTTCTTGTTGAAAATTTTTGCTGTTTCTTTGATTATTTTTCACGATAAAATAAAATCTAATATTTTTTTTTTCTTTTAAAATTATTTTTCTTATTTTTTCTTATAGTTGTCTTAGTCTTCTTTTATATGAATTTTACTATTTATATAAATTTCTTACATTTGGCTAGAAATTGGCCACAATTAATAAAAAATTGGACACGCATTGATTTGCTGTTTCTAATGCCACCATATAAACCACCGAAATGGTCGTTACGGAAACAACTACGTACGCTCCTAATTAGTTTTTGGATAACAGCTTTGGGTAAGATATGTAATCCTTATAATTTTGTTGTTTCTTACATAAACACTAGGGTGGAGAAAATTTCCTTTTTTTCGAATTTTGAAATCGTCGGGGTCGAGAAAGAATCAATATTAACACACAAAAATATTGGACCTGCTGGGCAATGTCTTTGGGTTTTGTTTTTGGCTTGAAAGTCCCAAACAAAGGGCAAAAAAAACTTGTTTTTAAAATTTTTTTTAACTTTAAATATAAGTTAATATTTGGACATAACAGACATTTAAAAAGTATTTTTATGATAAAAAAAAATTTACTTACAAATATTTTTTAAAAAAAGTTTTCTTCAAAAATTCCTTTTTTTCACTTTGTTCGGATATTTCCAATTTTCAAGTCAAAAAAAGAACCCAAAGACATTAGCTCCAATATTTTTTTGTGTTAATATTGACCGTAAAAGGGAAATTTGCTCCACCCTAATATATACCTTTATGTTCTCTAATTAATATCCTTTTTCTGTTTGTAATTCTCATCTACTCATTATCATCATGTAGTTGAACATTGTATGTTTTATGCCTCCAGTTATTATAATTTCCGTATGCAGCGTCTTCTTTGCCATCCCAACGATACACGTTATACATTTAAGGATTATTTGTATATGGAATTTTTTAAGGACATCTTTAAATATTTTCCTTACAATATGTTTGTGGCTGCTTGTGCATTAGTATTCATATCACATTACTAAAAATACTGAAAAAGTTTTTAGTAAAAACTACTACTTTTACAAAAAAAAGAAACTAAACTAAAACAAAAGTTCAAAAAAGGATTTTTTTATCTTTTTCTGCACATGTGAAATTTTTATATGCCCTTTCTTCATGTTTTAAGTTATGATTAATTAAATGGTTTGTTGAATCGTCGGAATTCATAAATCCAATAAGAGCCAAAAAATATATAAAAAAAGCTTTATTTAAGCTTGTAACATCCATTCATTCTTAACTTATTTTACAATTTGAAAAAGCTCAATAACTTATAATTTGGTCGTAAAGCTTTTTGAAAATGTAAATTAGGAAAAGTTAGAGATCTTCTTGAAAGGAATATTAAAGTTTTACAAAGCTTTAATATGACAAATAATACTTATAAAATACTTAAAGCTTTTTGCTATTTTTTTTACACAAAATTTTTTTTGGTTTTATTTGTAAGATATATAAAATCTAAAATGTATAAAAGCTCAATCGCAATTTTTTGTATAAACTATATAAAAGCTTAATCGTATATTTTTATTACAGAATATATAAAAGCTCGACGAAATAATTTAATTTAGAATGAAACTAATTTAAATCTTAATTAAATCGTAAATTTTGTTAAACAAAATATATAAAAGCTCATTCGTGATTTGGTAAAATATATTAATTAGATTTATTTGTATTTTGCAAAGCTTTTAACAGAACAAATGATATTTATATAAAGGCTTTTTCGTATTTTTTTTTAATACAAAAAATCTCTACCTTGTTTTTTATGTTAAAGCTATATAAAATGTAAAATATATAAAAGCTTAATCGTGGATATAAAAGCTCCAAGAAATTTGTTCATATAAAATAAAAATAATTTAAATTTTAATTGTAAATTTTGTTTAACAAAATATATAAAAACTCAATCGTGATTTTTTTAATACATAAAAAACTTAATCGTGGATTTTATATTGAACATACATTTTAGTGAATTTTTCTATTAAATATGTAAAAACTCAATTGTAAATATAGAGCGTAAAAATATACAATCGTTTTTTTTTTTTAATAAAATATTTAAATTATTAATATTTTTTATAATCTCAGGTCAGTCCTTGATTTAATGTTATATAGAAAAGCTCAGTAATAGAGTTTTTAATGCAAATACATAAAAGCTCAATTGTGCACTTTTCGTTAGTATAAAATACACAAAAATAACAAATTGAGCTTTTACACTCAAAAAAATACGTTAGTAGATTTACTATTTTTTTTTTTTGCTAATGCTAGTTAGCTAACTTTTAGCAAATTTTTAGTTGCTAACTTTTAGCAAATTTTTAGTTGAGATTAGCATGTTAGCAAAAAGTTCTTGTAAACTTCATTTAGCACATTAGCAATTTTAAACAAACTTTGAACTAATGAAATTGAGTTGACAAAATTTTTACAAGATTTTTTGCTAATATTAGCAAAATAAATGGTAAATTTTTTTTTATTTTCAGAAAACTTAAAATGGCGCTATCTCAAAAACTAAGCCAGATAGAGCAAAATGGAGGCCATTTTTGGTTCTCGAGCTCCCCGTAGTATTGCCGGTCCTCTTCACATGTGTGGACCCTAATGGGCCCTAACTTTGGATCCAAAAAAGTTAGCATTCCCGAGAATTTTAAAATTCTCATATTTCGGTAAATATTGCCGACACAACAAAAAGTCCAAAAACATTTTTGTAGCTCTCAACACGTAGAACAAGACCGCAAAATAGTCAAAAGCTCTCCGAGTAATATTTTTGAAGTTATCGAGTTTTTTAATTCTCAAGACCCCAGTGGTCCCCTATAATCACGTATCTCAAAAACTAAGCAAGGTAGAGCGAAACGGACACAAATTTTGGATCAAAAACTATGACGATTTTTAAGGAACCCAACTAGGTTTAGGCCCATCGGGGTCTGGACCTATCGGGTCCGAACCCAATGGGGTCCTCAGATGTGTATGAACTAAGTTCAAAAAAAAAAATTTTTTTGTTAACTAATTATTGGCAAAACATTTTTGCTAACTTTAGCAAAAAAATTGTGGGTTCAAAGTCAGCAAATTTTCTTGTAGGTTTACAAGCTTTTTTTGCTAACATTACAGTTTTTTTTTTTGAGTGTAGACACTTAAAAAAAAATCAAGAGCTTATAAATACTATTAGTAAAGTGCGTATGATACTTGCTTGTTTTTAAACTTTTCAAGCAACTTTATTAGGGCTTCTCTACGAGAATTTCGATAAATAGGCAATTGTGTGAAGTTATCGAAAATATCATGGAAAAACGCTAATAAAGCTGCTTAAAATGTTGAAAAACAAGCAAGTATCATCAATTTTTTTACAAAATGACTAAAAGCTCAACTTGTTATTTTTGTGTATTTTGCTTAATATATGGTAGCGTGAGTGACTTTTGACTCATACTCACTCACGCTTACGACAGGAATTTCCCTATCACGCACACTCACTCACGAACTTATTTTTTTCTAATCACTCTCACTCATAATCACGTAAGTAATTTTAAGACAGCTCACACTCACATGCACTCACGCAAGCTTCACTCCCACTCACGAAAAACTTATTAATATACAACAATATTTTAAATTTCAAAAAAATTTTATCAAAATTTAAAATTTAGCTAAATTTTTCTATTTTTTTTTTTCTGAACAAAATTTACAGTTTTGCCAAATTTTGCAATTTTTTTTCGGGACGAAAGGAAATATGAAGAAAATAAATCATGTAAACTCACGCAAAAACATCCACTTACGCACACTCACTCAAGTTAAAATATTACTCACGCACACTCACTCACACATTTTTTTCCACTCACAATCACGTGAGAAAAATTGAGTTTCAGTCACTCTCACACGTGATCACGCGTGAATCACGTCAATCACGCTCCAATCTGCTTATGTGCCCATCTTGCGCCCATCAATGCTTGCGGGATAAACGGTCAAAATGGTTCTGGATAGATCCGAATTCCTGAACTATGTAGAACCAGTATTTCCGGTACTTATTAACATCAGCACAAACTCTTTATGTAAAAAGCAAAAAGTTAATTTTATACGGATTATTAAAGCGTATTTGTGAAATTTATACAAGAAAAAAATCAATAGTGGATTTTATTCAGAATAAATCGTGGAATTTATTTAAAAAAAATCAAAGCACAATCGTGACATTTATTTGTATTACAAAAGCTCATTTAAAGATAAGTCTTAAATCTCAACCGTGATTTTATTAAGTATACAAAAGCCTTAACGAGTATTAAATTTTGAATATAAAAGCTGGATTGCTTACAACGTAAAAGCTCAATTGTGATTTATTTTCAGTCAGTTTAGCTCTATTGTGCTTTTAAGTAAATAAATCACGGATATTATTTTTATATAAAATCTTTTCCGGAATAGGTGAATTGCGGATTTTATTTAGAATATAAAAGCTTATTTAGAAAAGCTCAATCGTGGATTAAAAAAATGGATCAGTAAAAGATTTTATTCAGAATAAGAAAGCTCAATCTTTAATTTAATAAAGAACATAACAGCATGGACGTATACAGGGGGTGGGCACAGGGGGCACGTGCCCCCCCCCCCTTTCGATTTGAAAATTTTTAAAATTTAATACACAACAATGCATTATACAAGAAAAATACACAAGTTTCTAAATATTTTGATTTTTAAAGAAAAGATTTTAGTTTTTTTTTTATAAAAACTCTAGAGTTTGAGGTAATTTCGTTTCTAAAGTCATTTATATCGAAATATCAGTAAAATATTTTTATTCGATAATGTTTTTATCGAATAAAAATTATGCATTGGGATAATGAAAAGAAATTTTGATTAAAAAATGTCAAACTATAAGATTCGAAGACCCATTTTCTATATTAAAATCTGAGAAAATCTATAGAAAATTCTCAGATTCTGAAAAGTTTTTGCTATAGAAAAATTTTTATATTCTAATACTTTTTTTTCATATGGCTCTCACTTATGACTCTTACGTCAGGCAATAAATAAGATTATTAAAGTCTTCAAACGTGAAAGTTTTGAAAATGGAACGCGCTAACTTACGAATAAGAAGGCCACAAAAAGTCCTTGGAAAGCTTCGATGTATCGAAAGGTTCGATGTATCGAAATCAAATATCGGGAAAAATGCTAAACGCTAGAAAAGTTTTTACATATTGTTTCCAAGAACCGTTTCTTTAGAAAAAAAATATCTCTGAATCTGAGAATTTGTCAGCCATTATTTTCATCAAAAATTAACAGTTTTGTAAAAGCAGATTCGTATATTCTAAACATTTTTCATGTACAAAAATTTTGAGATTTCAAGACATTTTTTTTATAAAAAAATCTGATATTCCAAGACATTTTTTGTATATAAATAAAGACGAGATCTTGTTGCGGTGAGATGGGTTTAGTCCATTAAAAATAAATGTATATATGCGATGACAGAAAAAATTGGAAGTTGTGCCCCCCTTTTTCCAAATTCCTGAATACGTCGCTGCATAACAGTTTAAACTTAGATTTTAAGTCGAATTTTATTCATAGAAATAAGAAAGCTCAAAGAGTATGAAAGTTAAATCATTGATCATAAAGGATTTTATTCAGAATAAGAAAGCTTACCTCCAGTTTCTGTAATACGAACAACATTCGTCTGCGACGAATTTGCATGTATTTTGTTTTTGTTACAATAACAAAATACACACAAATTCGTCACGAACGAATGCCGTTCGTGTTACAGAAACTGGGGGTTAATCTTTAATTTAATAAAGAACGTAATAGTTTAAACCTGGATTTTAAGTCGAATTTTATTCATAGAAATAAGAAAGCTCAAAGAGTATGAAAGCTCAAAGAGTATGAAAGCTAAATCATTGATCATATTGAAAATAATAAAGAGCTTTTTTAGGATATAAAAGCTCAACCCAGATTATATGTAGTACTTGAAAGCTCAATCGTTAATACAATTCAAAATAAAGTACCCCTTTCTTGTTTCGAAAATAAAAACTCATTTGTGTATTTAATGTAGAGGTTGAAAGCAAAGTTGGAGATTTTATTAAGAATATATTTGCTGAGCACTAGATAGGTAGAAACACTGTTTTTCTAGGTATGTTTAACAGAAAGCTTAACAATTTAAGCATTTTTAAAAAAAGCTTTTTTTTACAAAAATGGAGCGAGAAAATTTCTATTTCTTTCGACTTTAAAACAAAATTAAAACTATTTTGTAGCGTAACTTCAGACTTTAACAAAAGCTTTATTTTAAATACCATATTTTTTTAAAAATTTAAACATTTCTAAAGGGCATATAAAAATTTGATACTTACAATTTAAGCTACTAGAAATATGAAAACATGCATATTTATTTATTTTCCTTTCTTTTTATAGTTTTTAAACGGCACATTTACATTTATTTGGAATTTTATGGATTTCTTTATAATAGCCATAAGTTTGGGTTTAGCAACACGTTTTCAACAATTCAATGCTCGTATAAAACTTTTGGCGGGTTGTGTAAGTTTTCTTTTTATACATTTTGAATTTTCTTTGGCTTTATCGTATGTTTTGTTAAGGTCAAAGAGAATATTTTAACAAAACCTTAAAAACAACTTTTAAATTTGAATTCCATACGTTATTTTGAATATATCCTTTCATTCACAGTATGTGCCAGATGCCTTATGGTATAAAATACGCCAACAACATATATTGCTGTGCGAATTCATGGAACAAATTAATGTTCATATATCTACAATTGTTTTTCTATCATGTCTCAACAATATGTATTTTATTTGTAATCAATTATTAAATATATTTACGTGAGTATGAAAAGTTTCTTTGTTTGTTAAACAAGATTAAAATTAAATATTCCACTTTCAATTTTTAGAAAACTTCGTTATCCCATTAACTATGTGTATTTTTGGTATTCCCTGATATTTCTACTAATGCGTACCGTATGCGTTTTTATGTTTGCTTCGAAAATACATGATGCTGCTATTTTACCTCTGAAGACTCTATATTTGGTGCCCAGTGGTTGTTGGACGGAGGAGGTTCAACGTTTTAGAGCACAAATTTTAAATGAAACAATTGGTTTAACGGGTAAACGTTTTTATTTGGTGACACGTAAAAATTTATTTGGAGTAAATATTTTGGAGTTAAGTGTAATTTAAAGGAGGAATTTTTTTAAGTGTTTTTTTTTTAAATTTCAGATGATGGCTACTATAGTGACATATGAATTTATGCTTTTGCAGTTTGATACTAAAAGTCAACAAATGGGTTTACCGAATTTATGTAGTTAAAATAAGTGATCATGAAAAACTTATTGATAAAAGCTTTATTGTAAATCTAGTTTAAGTTTAACTAAAAGCTCGCTTGAATATATTTTTGAACGGCAGATGTGAAAAAAACCTCAATTGTTAAATGAAAAATATATTTATTGTGTTAATTGAAGCTCTATGATAATGTGAATAAACGCTAATTTGTAAATCTAGTTTAAGTTTAAATGAAAGCTCGCTTGATTATCTTTTTAAACTGCAGATGTAAATAAAAGCTCCATGGTTGAACGAAAAATATATTTATTGTGTAAATAAAAGCTAAATGATAATGTGAACAGATTTTTATGATTTTGAAGCTCAATTTAACTTTTCTAAATCATTTTAAAACTGTAAATAAAAGCCCAAAACACTCAAACTAGAGCTGCTGCTGAAAAACACTTTTGAAAAATGACGTATAAAAATAGATTTAATAAAATTTAGTAAAAATAGATTTTTGAAAATTCATAGTATTGAACACCATTTTTTATTTTTTATTTATTTTTGAAAATATACAGCAATGATCCGCAATTTTTTGCTATTTGCATTCCAGCAGAATGCAAGCAATGTTGATTTTTTGATAAAAATTGATTTTTTTGTAAATTTATAGGTATGATTTCTAACTTCAGCTTTTATGGCTGAACAGTTAGAATTTAAGTGAACTTATATTTTTATAAAAAAAAAATAACAAAAAAATATTTTTTTTGGAAATTTTAGTACTAGATTTAAGTTTTTTGCTCTAGATTTATGTTTTTTGCTCTAGCTTTAAGGATTTATTTACAATTTAAGTTAAAAAAAATCTTAAAAAATATATTTTTTAAAAAAATTATAGCTATAAAAGCTTAATTGTAAATCTAGTTTAAATGAAAGCTCTCTCGATTATATTTTTAAACTGCAGATGTGAACAAATGCTCAATTGTTAAATGAAAAATATATTTATTGTTTTAATAAAAGCTCAATGATAATGTGAATAAAAGCTATTTTGTAAATCTAGTTTAACTGAAAGCTCGCTTGATTATATTTAAATCAAAGCTCTATGGTTGAATAAAAAATATGTTTATTGTGTCAATAAAAGCTTAAACGAACAGATTTTATGATATTTTTGTTCACTTTTTTATAATTAAACTTTTCTAAATCATTTTAAAACTGTAAATAAAAGCTCAATTCAAACTAGAGCTGCTAGTTAAACATTTAATTACAATCAAAGTTTTTATTAAAAATTACGTATAAAATTAGACTTTTCAAAATGCAAGTAATGTTGATTTTTGTATAAAAATATTTTTTTTTGGAAACTTATAGGTATGATCTCTAACTTCAGCTTTTATGGCTTAAGCAACTTCAGGTAGAATTTAAGTGAACTTAATTTGTAATAAAAACAAATCAAAAAAATATTTTTTAAAAATTTTAGTGCTAATTTTATTTTTGAAAATGTATAGGAATAATCCCAGAAATTATAGCGTTAAAGATTTATTTGTAATTTAATTTAAAAAAAAAAAATTGATTTAAAAAAAATTTTAGCTGAGAAAAGCCTAATTGTAAATCTAGTTTAAGTTTAAATGAAAGCTCGCTCGATTATATTTTTAAACTGGAGATGTGAACAAAAGCTCAATTGTTAACTTTAACAATGATAACTTTAAGTAAGCCATGAAATGTAAGAAATATTAGATTTTTGCTTAAAATTTTTTTTTTTTTGAAATTTATAGGGATGATCTCTTATTTCAGCTATTTTCGCTTTAGCAACTCTAGTTAAGAATTTAATTAAAATTACTTTTTTTTAGAAACAAATCACAAAAAATTGACTTTTGGAAATTTATTGCGATGATCAACAATTCTCGCTGTTTCAAGTTAAAGTTCTTATAAAACTGGATTTTCGGAAATTTAAAGAAAAAATTCCTAATTTAAAATTTTTTTTTTCGCTCAAGTGCCTCTGGTTAAGGATTTAATTGCAATTAAAATTTTTAGAAAAAATCACAAAAAATTTATTTTTTTTAAAAAGCTCTTGGGGATGATCACCAGTTTTTGATATTCTAGTTAAGCCATAAAATGTAATTAAATTGTATATTAGAAATAATTAATAAAAAGGTGTTTTTTTAGATATTTTTACAATAGCAAATTTTTTAAGCCATAAAATGCAAGTCAACTCTTTTTAGCAATGATCTCCGATTTTTGCTATTTACGAAATAGCACCTTTGACCATAATATGCAAGCACAGTTTTTTAGAAAAAACTCAAATAAAAATGTATTTTATGGAAATTTTTAAGGATGATGCCCAATTTCAGCTATTTTCGATTTAGCAACTCTGGTAGGATTTAATTAAAATTAATTTTTTTTAGAAAAAATCACAGATAATAATATTTTGAAAATTTTTGTTTATTCCTTTTTGCTATTTTAAATAAAAACTTTTTTAAAACTGGATTTTTTTAAATTTACAGAGATAATTTCTAATTTCAGCTACTTTCGCTCTAGCACATTTGGTTTAGGATTTAGTAGCAATTAAAGTTTGTTAGAAAAAAAAATCATAAAAATTTTTTTTATTGAAATTTATGTCGATATTTCTCCAATTTTAGCTATTTTCGAAAATGAAGGTTTTAGGAAAAAACGGATCTTTGGAAATTTATAGAGATGATACCCAATTTCAGCTTTTTTCGATTTAGCAACTCTAGTAGTATTTAATTAAAATTAAATATTTTTAGAAAAAAATCACAAAAAAATAATTTTTTGAAATTTATAGCGATGATTCATTAATTTTTGCTATTTTTAGTCAAAACTCTAATAAAACTGGATTTTTGAAAACTTACTGGGGTTAATTTTTAATTTTAGCTACTTTTGCTGTAGCACCTCTGGTTAAGGATTTAATAGCAATTATTTTTTTTTTAATCATATAAAAATGTTTTTTTTTTTTTTAATTTATAGCGATATTTCTCCATTTTCAGCTATTTTGCAAGTGAAGTTTTTGAAAAAAAAATAGATTTTTGTAAATTTATAGAGATGATCCCTAAAGTAAGCTATGTTTGCTCTATCACCTTTAGTTAAGCCATAAAATGCAAGTCAAGTTTTTAAGAAAAAAATTTAATATGTATATTTGGAAATAATGGGGATATATAAAGCATTTAATTGCAATTAAAGTTTCATAAAGAAAAAATCGCAAAAAAAATAGATTTTTGAAAATATTGCGATGATCACCAATGTTTGTTATTTTTAGTTAAAATTCTTTTAAAACTGGGTTTTTGTAAATTAACAGGGGTAATTCCGTATTTAAGCTACTTTCACTCTAGCTCTTGTTTTGAGTTTAATTATTACAATTTAAGTTTTTTAGAAAAAAAAAGAATATATAAAAATGAATTTTTAAAAATTTATAGTGATGCTCCCCAATTTCAGCAATTTTCGCCTTAGCAACATTAGCAAAGAAAATTGATATTTGAAAATTTATAGATTTGTATCCCAATGTTAGCTATTTTTGATATATCACCTCTAGCCATAAACCTCAAGTTAAGTTTTTATAAAATTTTCAAAAAAAAAAATGAATTTTTGGAAATTTAAAACGATGATCCCCAGTTTTTACTATTTTTGCTTTAGCACCTCGAGTTAAGAATTAAATTGCAATTAACTTTCTTTTCAGAAAAAAAAAATCATGTTAAAGTGTATTTTTGGAAATTTAAACCCATGATCACCATTTTTTCTATTTTTTTCTAGAAAAAAAATATACACAAATCGATTTTTGAAAATTTATAGGTATGATCGCCAATTTCAGCTATTTTTGCTTTAACTCCTCTATTTATAGATTTAATTGCAATTAATGTTAAAAAAAATCACAAAGAAAGTTTTTTAGGAAATTTATAACAATGAACACCAATTTTTGCTATTTTAAGAAAAAAATTATTAAAAACATGATTTTTTGGAAATTTATAGGAGTAATACCGAATATCCGCTACTTTCGTTCTATTACCTCTAGTTAAGGATTTAATTGCAATTAAAGCTGTTTAGAAAAATCATACCAAAATAGATCTTTTGCAAGGAAAGTTTTGTTGATAAAAAAATTTCTATAAAAATGGATTTTTGAAAATTTATAGTGATGGTCGCCAATTTCAGCTATTTTCGCTATAGCTCCTCTACTTAAAGATTTAATTGCAATTCAAGTTTTTTAATAAAAAAAATTGATTTTTAGAAATTTATAACAACGATTTTTACTATTTTGGGAAAAAAAAAGCAACACTCAGGCAATACTGGCTATCAGTTACTAATGTAACCGTGATTTTTTTCGGAAAAGGATAGAAGAGAGATGAAGTATAGAAAGGCTTCAATATGGCAATACTTATATCATCAGCAGCCACATAAAACCTAACCTAAGCCATAAAGTCAAGTCATGTTTTTTAGAAAAATGGATTTTTAGAAATTTATACGAATGATCAAAAATTTTAGCTTCTTTCGCTTTTGAACCTCTAGTTAAGGATTTTAAGTTTTTATAAAAATATAACACAAAAAAGTTGATTTTTAGAAATTTATAGCAGTGATCACCAATTTTTGCCATTTTTAGGGAAAAATTGTTTATTAACCCATTTCTTAGCAGATTATAATTTCTTAAAAAATACAAAACATTAAAAAATATTAATAAATAATTAAATTTTTTGTGAGTTTTTATTATGGTTTGGTCTATTAGTGAAGAAAGAAGCTATTTTTGGAAAAATTTCACAAGCCCGCCATTTAAAAAAAAATTTCATTCAAGGAAAAGGAGTCGTTCCTGAAATTTTTGTCAAAAAATTCCAAAGTTTAAATGTCTGGAAAGAAATGTGTTAAACCGGAATGTTTGAAAATTTATAAAGTAATTCCGAATTTAAGCTACTTTTGTTTTATCACTTCTTGTTTAAGATTTAATTGCAAAAAAAGCAGTTAAGACAACTATAGCAAAATCGATTTTTGGAAATTTTTAGCGATGATCACCAATTTTCGGAATTTTTGCACTAGCACCTCTAGTTAAGTATTCAATGCAATTAACGCTTTTTTAGAAAAAAAAATCATGTTAAAATGTATTTCTGGAAATTTATACAGATTTTTAGCTATTTTTGCTTAAGCATCTCTATTTAAGCCATAAAATGCAATAAAGTTTTTTAAAAAAAAAAATTATATACAAATTAATTTTTGGAAATTTATAGTGATAATCACCAATTTCAGCTTTTTTGCACTTCACACTAAAATTTTGAATGTTTTCGTAGAAACCCCCCGATAAAGTTGCTTGAAAAGTACAAAAACAAGCATTAAAAAGTCAAGTTTTTTAGAAAAATGGATTTTTGGAAATGATTTTAGGGATGATTCCCAATTTCAGCTATTTTCGCTTTAAAATCAAGTCAAGTTATTTAGAAAACTGGAATTATTGAAGTTTATAGGAATAATTCCCACTGTCAGCTACCCAGGCAGAAATTGATGATGGTACAAAAAATTAAGCACTTTAAAAGTACTATTTTCCAAACGCTCTGAAGACGGTTTGTTTTACCAACTCAAAAGTGCTTTTACAGCAACATTTTTACGAATTAAAAAAAATGTTTTATATCTTCCACAAATAAAGTAGGGCTTAATTATTGTGCCATTCTGTTTAGGCGAATGTGGCACACATCCTCTCTTTTAAAAAAGAAAACACGGAATTTGCTGGAAAATATTAAAAAAACCTCTTGCTAAAACTAAATTATTTTTTAGTCGATTGTAGGAAAATATATCAAAAATATCAATTATAAAAATTTACAAATTCGAAATAAAATCCAGATAAAGCGTCCTTAAACCATTTTATTTTTAGTCCTCCGAATGCTTTTCGAGCGTTTTGAAAAACAATCATATGACCGTTTAACGACGTTATCATTCGGACGTTTTAAAAGCACTCTTAACATAAAAACCATGACGTTCTGGAAACGCTTGTACCACCATCTATAGTACTTTTAAAACGCTTTGATGATTGTATTTTTCTGTCTGGGTATTTTCGCTTTAGCACCTCTAATTAAGGATTTAATTGCAATTAAAGTTTTTAAGAAAAAAATCACAATAAATCAATCAGAAAACACAAACAACAAATTAGATTTTTCGAAATTTATGGCAATGATCACAAAATTTTGATATTTTCAGACAAAAATTATATAAAACCGGAATTTTTGGAAATTTGTTAGGTTATTTCCGAATTTTTGCTACTTTTGTTTCATCACCTCTTGTTAAGGATTTAATGGCAATTAAAGCTGTTTAAAAAAAAAATTATACAAAAATCGATTTTTGGAAGTTTATAGTGATGATTCCCAATTTTTGATATTTTTGCTATTGCATCTCTAGTAGAGCTCTTAAATGCAAGGAAAGTTTGTTGAGAAAAAATTTCTAAACGAATGGATTTTTGGAAATTTATAGTGATGGTCGCCAATTTCAGCTATTTTTGTTTAAGCTCCTCTAATTAAGGATTTAATTGCAAATTCAAGTTTTTAAGGAAAAAAAAAATAATTTTCAAAGTTTATAGCTATGATCACCAATTTTTACTATTTTGAGAAAAAAAAAAACATATAAAACCATAGTTTAGGATTTAATTGCAATTAATGCAGTTTAAAAAAAATCCCCGATTTGTGATATTTTTGCTCTAGCAGCTCAAGTTAAGCATTAAATTGCTAATAATGTTTTTTTTTAAGTAATGTTAAACTATATTTTTGGAAGTTTACACGATGATCACTAATTATTGTTATTTTTGCTTTAGCATATCAACTTAAGCCATAAAATCCAAGTATAGTATTTTTACATAAATTTCCCAAAATCAATTCATATACAAATTGATTTTGGGAAATTTATAGTGATGATCACCAAGTTTAGTGGGAAATGTGGTTCCACCAACGTCTCCCGACAAACACCCCAAAACCCCGCCTTTTTTTATAAATTGGAAGGGTATAAAATATATGGCACAGCAGAATTAAACACTCTTACTTATTTTCAATGTCAATGTCCTATATTAACTAAAATTTGTATTCTATTATATCCCCCTCTCTCACTCTCTTTTCTCTTATATTCTAAACAAAAACAACGGAAAAAGGAATCAAAACAGAAAACTAAAACCCAACATAAAAAAAACTCTGCCGTTTTAACAACCCCTAAAGTAAAGAAACTAATACACGTGATACCTTTAACCTTAAACAACCACTAACACAAACTTAAATGACCACTTTAAAACTATTTTAGCCAGTTCGTTATATGATATTTGTTAAAAGCAGAGTTGCCACTTTTTTGATAATTATTCAAAAGTGGGATTATTTGAAAAGTCTTAAAAAATGAAAGCTCCAACAGCAGCTGATAATTGTGATCAAAATTTTTGTATGGTTTTTGTAGCCCGAGGTCCTTTAAATTTAAATTTAATTTAACAGGACATTTATATTAAAAGAATGTTAAAGCCAAATTAAACAAGTGACAGTGTTAAGTTCGGCTGTGCCGAATCTTTTATACTCTTCAACATGTTAAAAAAAATATAAAAAAAAATTTGCAGACTCGTTTTTTTAGGGGTGGAGAGGTTTGACGGGGTTGGGGGTGACACCTTCCCCCTCGCAAATGTTATAAAGCTTTTTGATACCGCTGGATCACTCAATAACCTCCCTACGGCAAATGTCTTACGTATCGGTAACAGGACCTGTCACTTGTACATGGCAATGTCCAGAGCTTCGAAGGATTTCATTCCGTAATTCGATTTGGAATCTGAATGAAAATTTAGTGATTGCATTCCCCAATCAAATTTTAGCGAATTGAATGAATTCACTTTAGACTCATTCGATTTATAAATATCGAATGCACTCGATTTATTTTTCATTCGACTTTCAAAAATCGAATGCATTCGATTTTTTTTTCATTCAGTTTGAAAAATCGAATGGCTTATTCATTCATTGCACAAAAAACTTAAAAAAACTAACCAATATAGAGCAAAACGGAGCCAATTTTTTTTCCAAAGTATCGCCAACACTCTTCACACTTTTTGTCGTGTAGGGAGTTAATATGTGCATTTTTAAAATTTTCGGGAACACCAATTTTTTTGGATCCAGAATTAAAGCCTATAAGGGTCATCGTATGTAAAGAGAGTCGGCGATACTATGGACCAAAATTTGGCTCCGTTTGGGTCTATCTATTTAAAAAATCGATTGATTCGCTGTGGAATGATAAAAATCGAATGCATTCGATTTTTCTAAATCGATTGAACAAGAAATCGAATGCATTCATTGGTGATTTATGAAATCTAATGCATTCACTGACTATGAAAATTGAATGGATTCATTCGAAAAGGATTTCATTCTTCAAAACTCTGGCAATGTCCTAGGAGGGGGTAATTTGACACCTTGCGATATATTCAAAACTTGTCCTAGGACATGTCACAATGGGTCAATTAGTTCCCTACTAAGGGGTCTGGGACGATTTCATAAGAAATATCCTGCAGGGCAGCTGTTTTTGTTAAAACAAAAAAAAATATCTAAGGTTTCGAAAAATGTTTGTGTTGAGGATATGTGATTCAATGTTTGTCTGGTGGCAACACTGTTTTATTTGTAATGTAAACACTTGTGTTTTGAGTGAAATGGTAGTCATGGTAACTCCAGGAGCCACTCAAAAAAAATTTTGTACTTTTCATTTGGAACATTATTCATTCAAGTGTATTTATCATGTCATTTTGCTAAAAATAAAATTAATTTAAACAAAAAAATCTGTTGTTTGTTAAATTTGACGAAATTAAAACATTTAAGTCAAATAACACAATGGATTTACCGGATGTTGTGTCCTTAAGAAAATTTAAGGAGTTCTCTAACAAACAAAAGGAAGAACTTTATGAAACATTATTGGAATTATCCGAGGCCATAGAGGAATTACCTAAGAAATCATTACGAAAGACATTGGAATTGACATTAGCTGTTTTGGAATATAAAGGGGAACAGGTCAAGGATTTGGAAGAGCAATTGGATCAAAAGGAGCAAGGAAGTTTAGGTATAAAAACAAAAATGTAAGAAATTTTGAAAAATGTTGAATGATTTTTTTTTTTTCAATAGAATCTCATCATGACCGTTTAATGGATGAAAATGAAAAATTAAAAAGAATGGTTTCCGATTTGGAGGATGAAAAATTAGAATATAAACAAAAAGTTAAAGAGGTAAGGATTATTTGGACTTTTTTTAAAAATTGCTAAAAAATACTTAATTCAATACTTTTGTTTTTTAGTTAACAGAAGATATTTTCACTTTACAAAAACGTTTACAAGAAGCTGCTGCCAATGCTGAGGGTAGTGATAAGGACTCTTCGGATCCTTTGTCAGAATTGGATAAGCAAGAGACTTTGCTGCGAAATATTAATACAAAAAATAAACATATTAAACGTTTGTTAAAAGAAATAGAGGTAAGAATGAAGTTATGCTTAAGAAAAGATATTTGAGTATAAGACTGAGTTTTAAGTATAAGACTGAGTTTTTAGTATAAGACTGAGTTTTAAGTATATGACTTTAACCTATAGTTGGAGTATAAGACTATAGATTGGGTATTTGAAAATAATCTGAGTAAAAGAATATACTCTGAATATAAGACTATAGCCTGAGAAAAATATTTTAAGTATAAGAATATACTCTGAGTATAAGAGTACAGACTCTATGTATAAGACTGTACTCTGAGCAACGACTATACAAAAAAATCTTTATAATAAAGAATTCCTAGACGATATAGAAAAAAATATCTCGGAATCTGATACTTTTTCTATACGAAAAATGTATAAGACTGAGTTTTAAGTATAAGACTTTGACCAATAGTTGGAATATAAGTCTGTAGATTGGGTATTTGGAAGTAATCTGAGTAAAAGAATATACTCTGAATATAAGACTATAGCCTGAGAATAATATTTTAAGTATAAGACTATACTCTGAGTATAAGACTTTACTCTATGTATAAGACTGTACTCTGAGCAACGACTATACAAAAAAATCTTTATAATAAAGAATTCCTAGACGATATAGAAAAAAATGTCTCAGAATCTGAAACTTTTTCTATACGAAAAATATCTCAGAATCTAAGATTTTTTCTATATGAAAAATGTCTCAGAATCTGAAACTTTCTGTACGAAAATTGTTTTAGAAAACTCAGAAAGAGAGTTCTTTTATACGAAAATGTCTTAGAATCCAAAACTTTCTATACGAAAAATGTCTCAGAAAACTCAGAAAACGTTTTCTGTACGAATGTCTAAGAATCTGAGACTTTTTCTATACGAAAATGTCTCAGACCCTGCGACTTTCTGTACGAAAAATGTCTCAGAATCAGAGACTTTTTCTATATGAAAAATGTCTCAGAATCTAAGAATTTTTCTATACGAAAAATGTTTTAGAATCTGAGACTTTTTCTATACGAAAAATTACTCAAAATCTGGGAATTTTTCTATATGAAAAATGTCCCCGAATCTGAGACTTTTTCTATACGAAAAATGTCTCAAAATCTGAGGCTATACGAAAAATGTCTCAGAATCTGAGACCTTTTCTATAATAAAAATGTCTCAGAATCTGAGACCTTTTCTATACGAAAAATGTCTCAGAATCTGAGACCTTTTCTATACGAAAAATGTCTCAGAATCTGAGTCTATACGAAAAGTGTCTCAGAATCTGAGATATTTTTCGTATAGAAAAAGTTTCAGATCCTGGGACATTTTGCGTATAAAAAAGTCTTAGTCTTTTTCTATACGAAAAACGTCTCAGAATCTGATACTTTTTCTATACGAATAATTTCTCAGAATCTAAGACTTTTTCTATACAAAAAGTGTCTCAGAATCGGAGACTTTTTCTACACAAAAAATGTTTCAGAATCTGTAACTATTTCTATACGAAAAATGTATCAGAATCTGCATAGTTTTCTATACGAAAAATGTCTTAGAATTTGAGACTTTTCATGGAAAAATTGATAAAATTTCTCCAAAAAAATTTCTCTTTTTCTATACGAAAAATTAAGAATCTGCTCTTTCGGGGCCCAAGGTAGGTCGCGAACATAGGCACGTGCCCGTGTGCTCTAATGGTTAAAAAGGTAGGTACTGAAAATTTCTCCGATTTTTGAAAATTTTTTCTTCAGAAAAATTTTTTAAGTCTGCATAAAATGCTGTATTTTACTGTTAACACTTAACTTATAAAAAAAATTTTCTCTCTTTCTGCCTCTTTTTAAGTCGTTACAAAATCAAAATATTGAACAATCTAAAAGCATCATAACATTAGAAAAAGATTTAAAGCACGGCAAGGATATCTTTTTACAACTTAAAGCTGATATAACACTCTTGGAGAGTGAGAAGAAAGCTTTAAATGAGACTATACAAGAGCTAAATATAGAGATAAAACGTTTAGAAGGAAATATAACATATTTGGAAGATGAAAGAGAACGTAGTGAGAGTGATTTAAGAGAATTTATTGATAAACTGGAGAAAAAAGCTTTGTCATGGAAAAAAATGCTAGAAGAAAAAGATAAACAACTAAAGAAATTGAAGAGCAAAAGAGAATCTGTAGATGATGATAAAGCTTCTGAAGAAATTGAGACTAAAGCAGAAAGTGATGAAGAGTCTGATGAACAAGAAGAAAGAACAAAACTACTGCATGTAAGTTTTTGAACCAAAAAAAAAAAAAACTTAAATAATAAATTTAATTATTAACAAACTTTATAGTCTTTAGAATCCCGCGATAAACTTATAGAACAATTGGAGAGTAAAATTAAAGCGATGGCTGAAGAAATGATAGCTTCTACAAAATTAATGAATAAACTAACTGTGGAAAGAGAAGAAGAACGTAATCCCCGTAAATTAAGATCTTGTTGTAAAACTATAGAATTAGCCTTAAAAGCTAACAATGATAAATGTCGAGATCTTTCGGAAATGTTGCAAAAAGCTGAAGAGGAAAGTTGTTTAAAAGCTAAACAAGCTTTAGAAGCCACCAAAGCTTTAACAGCCTACCAAAAAGGAGAAGATGGTTTGATGGCAGCTTTAAGGAAATGTTCGTCTTTGGAGAATAAATTACAATCAAGAGATAAACAGATAAAAGCTTTAATAATGGAATTAAACTCAATGCATGAGATAACACAAGAGAATTCATTGTTAAGAAAACGTCTTAATATACCGGAAGATGTGGTAATAACAGCTAAAAATTTGGTAGCAAAAGAACGAAGTAAAGAGAAAATGATAGAGAAATTAACATTAAAGTTAAGAGCTTCAGAAGAAATGAGATTACAGTTGAAAATGGAAAAAAGTGATTTAAGGTAAGTGAAAATTGTCACTTTTGACTTTTTATATACTTTTTATATACTTTTCCTTTCTCTCTCCCTCTCTTTATCAGAAAAGAGCTTTTGGAGAAAAAACAAAATCAAGCTGTTAATGTTATAGATTCTCCGGAAATTCGAGTTATAGAAACTCCTAAAATATCTCTCAAAACACCAAAAAAGTCACCTAAACCAAAGCCAAAAGATATTTCCCCAGCTTCCAAAGAAATAGGAGAAGTTGAGGATTCTTCCAATTCTCCAGAAACTTCCCTTTTGGTTACAGTATGTAGTCATTGTCAAGGTAATTTAAGGGTAGAACTACAGGACTATAATGATCGGGATTTACAAATACAACATCAAGATATATTACAAGAAAATGATACTTTACGACAAGGAATGTTAGAAATTTTAGAAAAGCTAAGGGAATATGATGGTAAGTAAGAAATTTGTAAAAATTAAAGATTTTGAATGTACAATTTTAAAAATTTACAGATTGTTCTGAGAATATTACCATAGATAGTGAATTACTGCTTCGCATACTCAAATCTTTAAAATTCCAAAGTTCTCCTTATACTTCTCCTAAAAGATTAAGAGAAGAACTTATATTGCTGCAGAAAAGAGAAAAGGCTTTAGAAGAGCTTTTGCTGAAACAAAAACCAAAAGATACAAAAGAGTTGCCGCAGTCGAAAGAGACACAACAGCCAAAAGAATTGGATTCAGAAGACTTAAACTCCATAGAAAGCTTGCGTGAAGATGGTGAAATTAGAGATATAGTCGAACCGGCCTTAGAACTACCAGAATATCTAGATACTTCCACTAGACCTACTACACCCAATAGAAGTATAGATATACCAAATATATCAGAACCAGTGGAAGAAGAAATTTCTATACCCGAAAAACGTAAAATGGAAGTAGAATTAGAAGAATTTAAAATTTATAAAAAATATTATGAAGAACTTAAATTGCACATGAACGCCAATGAAACCGAAATTATGCAAACTTGTACCAAGCTCTCGGAACAAGTCGTTTTAATGGAAGTAGATCTTAAAAGAGAACGTAAAAGTTATGAATATATAAAAGAAGATTTTGATAAAAATCTTACGGAATTGAAACTTCAAGAAATCGAACATATCAAAAAAGAAGCCGAATTAAAAAATGAATTGTCGTCCCAACAAATTTGTTTAGATAAACTAAACCAAGATTTAGAAAATCATAAAAATCTTTATATTTATAACTTGGAAGATTATAAAGCTTTGCAACACTCTCTTAATGAATCTCAAATGAAACTGGCTTTACTCACAGAAGAGCTTTTGGCTGGCAAACATGATGCAGCTTTAAAGATACCCGAGCTGTGTGTGGATTATGGTATTATAAGAGAGGACTTACAATTGGAATATATAACTCAGCAAGAGTATGAAAACCAAAAACAAATGGTACAGGAATTTGAAATACAAAAATTAGAGCTGCAAAGAAAAAATACACAATTGGAAAGTCTATTAGAAATAGCTCAAGAACAAATTCTATCACAGCAAAGATTACTAAATGATATAACCGATAATCATATAAGCTTAAGACATCTAGTGGCCGATTTACAAAGTACAACAGAAGAGAAACTTTTATTGGCTAAAATACAAAGAGATTTAGATGCGGGTAAGTTAAAACTTTAGTTGTTTTAATGGTGTTAGGCAAAAGCTATAGTACAAAGCTTTTATCAAGCAAAAGGTATTTTTTGAAGTTCAATCGCTCTTATAAGAATTACAATAGATATTTTCAATTTCTGTCAATTTCTGGAAAAAGAACCTACAAAAAAATATGGGGTTGTTCAAACTCGAGGTCATTTTTCTTTATTAATTAAAACCATGATGCTCTTACAGAATAATTTTTCGTATCTGAGACTTTTTCTATAGCAAAAATTTCTAAGAATCTAAAACTTTTTCTACACGAAAATGTCTCAGAGTCAGAGATTTTTCTGTACAAAAAATGTCTTAGAATCAAAGTTTTTTTTTACAAAAAATGTCTAAGAATTTCAGAATTTTTCTATACGATAACTGTCTCACCCGGTGAATTTTCCTAAACGAAAAATGTTTTAAAATCTGAGAATTTTTCTACACGAAAAATGTCTTAGAATTAGAAAATTCTTCAATACGAAAAATGTCTTAGAATTTGAGAATTTTTCAACAGAATCTGAGAATATTCCAAATGTCTCAGAATCTGAAAATTTTTTTATTCGAAAACTGTCTCAGACTCTATGAATTTTCCTAAACGAAAAATGTTTCAAAATCTCATAATTTTTCTAAACGAAAAATGTCTTAGAATCAGAGAATTTTTCAATACGAAAAATGTCTAAGAATTTGAGAATTTTCCAATGTGGAAAATGTCTCAGAGTCTGAATCTTTTTCTATACAAAATATGTCTCAGAGTCTGAATCATTTTCGATACCAAAAATGTCTCATAATCTGAATCTTTTTCTATATGAAAAATGTCTCAGAATCTGAATCTATTTCTATACGAAAAATGATTTTACAATTGATTTTTCCAAATTTCAAATGGTCTTTTACGAATTTCAATGATCTTTTCCGAATTTCAATAGGATTCCTCGAATTAAAATTTATCTGTTAGGAATTTTAATTGATTAATTTGGAAATTTAATTGTTTATTTTTCAATTCCAGTTAAATTTAAAATTCGAAGATTCCATTAAATCTTTTTCGAACTTCGATTAATCTTTTCCGAATTGCAATTGATATATTTTCGAAATTCAATAGATCTTCGAATTTCAAATAGTATTTAAAGGAAGAATGAGAGGTATAAATTTTAGGGATCCCTCCATTCTGTTGGTATAAATCTCAATGCCAGCCTGGCATTGCCAGGTTACAAACAGATTCGGTTCTTTCTTTATTTATCGTAAGCTTTTGGAAGAGTTCCTCTTAATTTAAAATCAATTATTGATCGTCCTCTCTTAAATATTTTCTGTATTATTTAATCAATTATTTATCGTCCTCTCTTAAATATTATCTCTTTTATTTAATCAACAATTTATCATCCTATCTTAAATATTTTCTCTTTTATTTCAGCTAAATTGGAAATAACTCATGTCCGAAATGAGCGTGACTCTTTAAAATACCAATTTGAAGCCATTCAACAAGATTTGATAAGTCGCAATCTTTTAAATAGTGAATTAAATAAAAACTTCCAAACTGAACGCCAAAATTCGAATCTAAAGATTAAGTAAAATTTTATAACTGTCAGTGAAATTTTTCAATAAACTTAAAACAATAATTTTATTTGCAGATTTTTACAAAAATCTTTATGTTGTCTCAAAGAGAAATATGCCAAATTTACACCATTGGTCTTCCTAACAAATTTTGTGTTCGCCTACAATAAGTTTTTGAAAACGAAAGGAAACATTGATAACCTGGAGCTCAGGAGTCTAGGAAATTTAAATGAAAATGTGGAAGATATAGTTAAGGCTATAATAAAAGAACAAAATTTACAAATGGAAAAGAATCAACAGCTTATTAAGGTTAAAAAAAACGCTCTTTAAGTTTTTCTTATTGCTTAACTTTTTTCCCTCTCTTCTTTCTACTCTTTAAATCTCTCTTTTCAGCTGGTTAAAACTGAAACCCAGTGTAAATTTTATGAAGATCAAATTAAACATTTGGAAAGAAAGTGTTGTGATTTTGAAAGAGATCTACAAGACACCAAACTTAAAATGGCTACTGAATCGGAACATTGGCATACTATAGATGCACTATTTGGTACTGAGAATACTCTAGAAGAATTGGAAAAGAAAACTCAAGAAAATGTAAAAGCTGTTGAGCAGTTAACCAAAGAAATCGGTTGTAATACCGATAATGTTCCCATACCGGCCGAAAGAAAACTTTCAGCTAATAAATCACGTAAAGTCTCCATAGAAATGGTAGATAAAAATGTGTCTCCCATACAATCTCCTAAAAAGAATATAAGAGAAATTTCCACACAAACTGATAAGGATAATATAAAGGAAGCTGATACAACAGAAAACTCAAAGGAGCAAGAAAAAGAAAAAACAGCTGAGAAAGAAATCAAAGAAAAGGATACTTCTATTATGAAGAGTACAAAACAAACCTCAGAGGTTCAAATACAAACAAGTCAGGATTTATTGTTAAAAGAAACAAAAGCAATACAAACTTTTGAAATGGAAACCATAGAAATATCGGAGAAACTTCAACCAATCCAAGAAAATGAATTAAAAGAAGCTTTAAATAAATTACAGCAAACGGAGCAAAGGTAAAATTAAACACTCAAAAACATTAACTAACGCTCTCTTAAATATTTTAATTAGTCTCTCCCAAGCTAAGCAACAAATAGAGGAATTACAAAATCAATTGAAAACACAAAGAGAAATTCCTCAAACAGTAACTGAGCCACAACAGCAACCATCACCATCTTTACAATCAGATGTTATAGAGGTATAGAAAATGTTCTCTTTAATTCTAATTTTTTTTTAAACCTCCCTTTTATTCCCTAGAAAACCATACTGTCCTTCCACACCTTATTAAGTGAAAAAGATAAATCTATATCAAAATATCAAGATATTTTACAAAGTGAAAGAGAACAAAATCATTTAAATTTAAATAAATTTAATACAGAAATTGATGGTTTAAAGAGCACCATAATTAATCTAAATTTCAATATCAAAACTAAAGATATTGAAATATTAGAATTGAAAACGCAACTGGACTCCCTTACTGTCAGACGTAATTCTAATGAAAAATTGGACTTAGCTAAACAGCTTTTAACGCCGGGAATGGAAGAAAATGTTGATAATAGTCTAAATGAAATGACAGATGAGAAAATTGAAGAAATGTTTGAAGAAAATCTAACACCTGGCACACCCGTTAAAAATGTAACTTCTCCAACAAAAGTGACGAAGAATGTTAAAGAAAAGCATGAATCAGAATTGTGTAATGATATACCAGAGAATTTCTTAAGACAATTAAAAGAGCTAAGGGAAAAGGCTGGATATTGGAGCAGTTCATTAAAAGTTAAAGAGGATGAGATACTAATATTGAAAGAGAAGTAAGTTAAATTTAAGTTTTTTGGCATCTCGTTTGTTATTGCATTTTTTTGTTTTTTTAAACTTTACTTACATTTTGTGGCTTAACTAGAGGTGCTAGAGCAAAAAATTTGATATCATCGCTAAAAATTTCCCAAACCCCATTTTGGGAAATTTTGATCAACGCAAAAAATTTCCAAAAAAAAAAAAATATGTTTTTTTTAAAGCCTGCAATTTAATACTTACTACAGGTGCTACACTTAGAAAATTATTTCTGTTGCTACATGACGGTCAATTGTGTAGTGAGTAGTTGTTGTTGTTTTCAACTACAAATTCAGTTGTGTTTGTATGAAAAATCTCAAACTACTATTTTTTGTAGTCGTTTTTTACAAGATAAATACAAAAAATGACTGCATTGTAGTAACAGTTGTTTTATGTAGTTGGTTTTTATAATGTTTGGGAAACCAGTATTTATATTTAAAAAGAACACCAATTCGATTTATTGAATATTTTATAAATTCCAAATTATTTTTTAAAAAGTAAAACAATGACAAATTAATTATTCAGAAAATCAAAGATAACTAAATTTATAAAGTAAAATAAAATTAAAGTATTTTTATAACCAAGTTAAAATCCATCAATTCCTCCGCACCAATTTGGCAAATGGTGGTGGTGAATAACGCTCCGGTGGTCTCTTGGTTCTTATCGAACGACGCAATTCCATCTGAGCAACTGGTGGTGGCGAATTACGCTCTGGTGGTCTCTTGGTTCTTCTCGAACGACGCAATTCCATCTGGGGTACAATTGGTATTCGGGAAGGTATTGAATCCCGGGAACTTAGTGATATAAATGTAGGCGTCGATATATTTGATGATGTTGAACCCGTAGAGGTTGTTGGTGACACAATTGGCGTTGCATTACGGGCTAAGGTTGGCATACTTGATTCTGTTTGACGAGTTTGGTTGGTGGTCGCTGTATTGGATGAAATATTTTTGGGAGATTGGATAACCGCTGATAACAAACCATCTGCTTCATTAAATTCGTTTCCTAACAAACCTTCTGCTTCATTAAATTCGTTTCCACTATTACGATCTTGATTGTTAACTTGAGAAGTTTGATTTGCTGATATTTTGCGAATTTGATTTTGATGTCTTTTAAAAATTTTATTTTCCCCATTCTTCAGTAAGTATACCATTTTTCCAAGATTCTTGAAAACTTTGGCTTGTATCCATCTTTGACCTCTGGAGAAGTTACGGATAATTACCGTTTCGTCAATTTCAAATTTTGAGTCACCTGGTTGAGACTTTGTTATTGTACTTGGATGTAAATTGCTTAACATTATTTTTGGTTGTCGTCCATGCAACAATTCAGCTGGTGACTTCCCATCTCTAATTGGAGTGGTTCTATAGGTAGATAAATAAGTTAAGACTGAATTTTCTATATTTTTCCCCGCATTTATTTGTTTCTTAAATGACGTTTTAAACGTTCTAACAAATCGTTCAGCTTGACCATTTGAAGCTGGGTGAAAAGGTGCTATGGTCAGATGTTGAATGTTGTTTGCTCTACAAAATTTCTTAAAATTTTCCGCCACTAATTGGGGTCCATTATCAGAAACGATAACGTCTGGCAAACCCTCAATTGAAAAAATTTTCTTTAATACAGAAATTGTTGCATCTGTAGTTGTTGAATTCATTTTAACGACATAAGGAAAGTGAGAATACGAGTCGACACAAATAAACCAATATGAATTATGAAATGGTCCAGCAAAATCAATGTGTATTCGCTGCCATGGCTGAGTAGGTTCTTGCCAAGAACTAAACTCTTTTTTCGGCATTGAGCTTTCCAGTGAACATGCAGTGCAACTTGATACTAAATTTTCTATGTCCTTATCCATATTAGGCCACCACACATAACGACGGGCTAACTGCTTTGTTTTTACAATTCCCCAGTGGCCTTCATGAAGCAGCTCCAATACCCGTTTACGATAGCAGTTTGGAATAACTACGCGATTATAGTCCGTTTGAAGTATAATGACTCCATTAAATGTTGTTAAATTCTCACGTCTAGCGAAATAGGGCTTGCAATTACCATCAATTTTATTTGGCCAACCATTTCGAATAAATTTGCTAACTTTATCTAAAATTTTATCTTTTGTGGTACATTTGGCAATTTCCTCCGCATTTATCGGAAAAGAAGAAACCTCTTCTGCAAAATTTATTTCTAAAGCTTCGATTTCTTTATCAAAACTTTCATCAGAGGCACAAGGCAATCTCGATAGGCCATCCGCATTTGTATGTAATTTCGTAGCTTTATATTTTATATCAAAAGTATAACTTGAAAGAAATAATGCCCATCTTTGCAAACGATGTGCGGAATGTACAGGAATGCCTTTATTTGGGCTGAAAATTGACACTAATGGTTTATGGTCAGTTATATATGTAGGCCGGAAATACTTCATCATTTTTCGAAACAAATTTTTAATTATCATTCTAGCTTAGATTTTTATTTTATTTAAAATATTTTTAATTTTTGATTATTCACTTTTCAATTTTGTAAAAATAAAGAACGAAAAAAGAAACTTTTAAAAACACAATAGATCGTGTGGTTTATTTCGGTTTCAACTGGTGACGGTTACCCCATACAAATTTAACGTCTTTTCTACGTAATTCATTTAACGGTTCAGCCACAGTAGAAAAATTCTTAATAAATTTCATATAGTACGTTACTTTTCCGAGAAAAGCTTGCACATCTTGAAGATCCTTTGGCCTTTGTAATTCTTGAATAGCTTTTATTCGTGAATAGGACGGTTCTATACCATTTCTACTAATAATATTGCCTAAGTATTCAATTTTCTCCTGCATAAAACTACATTTTGCTTTATTGCAACGAAGACCTGCATTTTCTAATTTAACAAGCAATTTTTCCAAATTTTGCATATGTTCCTCATTTGTTTTTCCGGTGACAACAATGTCATCCAGATAATTTACACAACATGGAATGTCAGAAATAAGTTGTTCTAAAAACCGCTGAAAGATAGCTGGTGCACTAGACACTCCAAATGGCAACCTTTGGTATTGGAAAAGACCCAAAGGTGTATTTACGACTAATAACTTTTTTGATTCTTCGTCCATCTGTATTTGAAAATATGCATCCGAAAGGTCTATTTTGGAAAACGTAATACCGCCTTGTAATTTGTAAAGAAGATTCTGAAATCTAGGAATCGGATATTGTTCCATATCTATTTGGGGATTTAACGTTTGTTTAAAATCAGCACAAACTCGTATTTTACCGTTTGGTTTTGGTGCTATCACAATAGGAGATGCCCAAGAGCTGTATGTTACTGGTTTCCATATACCAAGTTCTTCCAATCTTTTAGCCTCATCCTCAAATGGTTTTTGAAGAGCAAATGGTATTGGCCTGGTTTTATAAAATTTAGGAATGGCATTTTCCTTAAGGTATAAGTGAGCTTCAAAAGAGTTACAACTACCCAAACTATCCGAAAATAGTGAAGAATATTTATGACAAATATCGTTCACGTCTATTACTTTTGAAGTATTAATTTCAAAAATATTTTCATTCAAACAATGAAAAGCATCACACCAGTCCATTCCAAAAATATTACTACCATTATAAGTGTTTGCTACTAATAGTTTCAGATATTTTGTCTGATTATCTAAACTGACACTAACGTTTAGGACACCAAGAACAGGTATTTGTTTATTACCATATCCTTTTAATATGGTATTCGATTTCTGTATTGGTAGTTTATCAAAAAGTTTATACGATTTCAAATCAATCATCGAGCAAGAAGCTCCAGTATCAAACTGGAATTGAATATCATGTTCATTTACTTGAACATTTAGAAATATTTTCTTATTTTTACGTGTTACCATTTCTCGAATGTGATGACAATGTTCGGATATTGATTGAATATCTTCTTGTTCGGAATTATCTACTACATTAAGGCCTCTGTTCTGTCTTTCACAACTTTTCAATTCACATGAAAATTTCCGAATCACATGAAATCAAGTTTAGTGTTTTGTTGATCACGTTTTCATTCGAAGTTGAAATCGAATAATTAAAACTTAAAAAATTATAAGGAAAAAAGTGTATTCGTTTCACTTTCACCAAATTTTATTTATGTGAAACAAAACGAAAAAGAAATTCGGATGTGAAATATAGAACACCAAAAAAATTCGGAAATTTTCATTTTCACATTTTTTATGTGAATTACTTTTTTTGGAACAGCGGCCTAATTGATTTATTAATACATACCGGTGATATGTGACCCATTTTACCACATTTATTACATTTGGCTGAACGGAATTTGCAGTTTTCCTTACGGTGGTGTTTGAAACATCCCGAACAGGACGGCAATTGTTTTCTTTGTTGTTGATGATTATAAAAATTCCCTTTGTTTTGTTGTTGATTATTACCTTGACGATTATTATTATTTTGACGTTGATGAGTATCTTGACGCTTTGATTTGTTGTGTGGCTTCACATAATGAACTTCATTTGATGAAATACCTTTTAATGTTGAAAGTGACTTCTGGGCTGATTCGTAAGTTTCAGCAATTGAAATAATTTCAGCTAACGTTGGATTTTGTCGTTGAAGTGCAGATGTTCTTACAGCTTCATGTGGAGAATATAGTATAATCGTATCGCGAATCATTTCATCGACAAAATCGGTATTACAGGCAGCATTTTTGCAACTGAATGCACAATTGCGTGCTAATCCTCGAAGTTCCACAATCCAATTTGCATAAGACTCACCTTCATTCATCTTTCGATTATGAAATTTATAGCGCGCAGCTAAAATATGAATTTTTGAGGCGAAATATTCATCCAACTTTTGAATTATTTCTTCAAACGTCTTTAATTCCAAACTCTCATTTCCAAACAGCTTACCAACCAACTCATATAATTCAGCTCCCATCCATGAAATGAAAAAGGAACGCTTTTGACCACTTTCTGTGACTCCATAAGCCTTAAAATGTTCTTTAAGTTGAGCAGCATATGTTTTAAAATTCTGTGTCTCCATGTTGAATTTAGGGAAAACCGGAACATTCTTCTTGCTTGAAGATGCCTCTGCGGCGTTTCCTCTAAGAAAACGGTCAAAAAATTGTTGTTGCGATTCTAACAACTGGCATAGCTGTGCAATGCTTTGTTCTGCCATCCTCGTCGCCAATTTATAATGTTTGGGAAACCAGTATTTATATTTAAAAAGAACACCAATTCGATTTATTGAATATTTTATAAATTCCAAATTATTTTTTAAAAAGTAAAACAATGACAAATTAATTATTCAGAAAATCAAAGATAACTAAATTTATAAAGTAAAATAAAATTAAAGTATTTTTATAACCAAGTTAAAATCCATCAGTTTTAGTCTGTACAAAATTTATAATTTTCTAGAAACTTTTAGAACAACGGATGTGTTGAACGAGTTGGAAGTCAGATGCAGCAGGAATTATTACCCAACAATTTTAACCGTTTTTGACTTTTAGAAGTTTTTTTGTTAGTAAAAAAATTCAGACAATTCGAGTTACAGTAAAAACATCTGTAATTTGACGTTGTTTTACCGTTTTTTGTAGTTGTCAATCAATAGTTAAAAACAGCAACAGTTTTTGTTTGATTTTAACGTAAAATGCAGTAGACGCCTAAACAACAACAAATGTAGTTGTTTTGACTGTCTTTTGTAGTGGAATCTTCCGTCATAATTTTTTTGATGTAGAGCAAAAATAGCTGAAATTAGAGATTATTTTCAAAAATTATTTTTTTATTAATTGATTCTAAGAACATTTTATGGCTTAACTAGAAGTGCTGGAGCGAAAAAAAAATAAAATTATAGATCATCGCTGTACATTTTCAATAATCCATTATTGTAATATTTCTAAAAACTTTAATTGTATGCAAAAATATCTGAAATTGGAGATCATTCCTATAAATTTAAAAAAATCCATTTTTATTCAAGTTGTTTTTTGAAAAACTTGAATTTTAGGGCTTATCTGGAGGTGGTAGAGCGAAAACGGAAAATATTGGGGATCATTCCTTTAAATTGCAAAAAATCTCTTTTTATATAAATTTTTTCTAAAAAAAAAAATTAGCCCCTAATTTTGTAAAACGCAACGCGCCGCGTTGTCAAAATTTCTGTGTTATTTGTTTTTGTTACAACAAGTTGCATTGAAATTTTGACAACGCGGCGCGTTGTTTTTACGAAATTAGGCCATTAACTTCAAGCAAAAATAAATGACAATTGGAGATCATCCCAATAAATTTTCAGACATTTCAGAAAAAAACATTGAAAAAATATTTTTATATGTTTTTTTAACTAGAGGTGTTAGAGCAAAAAATTGGGGCATCGCATAAATTCCCAAAAATCCATTTTTTATGATTTTTTTTAAAAAGCGTCAATTTCAATTTAATTTTACTAGATGTGCTAAACCAAAAATAGCTGAAATTGGGGATCATTTGCATTTATTTTCAAAAATCCATTTTTATGAATTGTTTTAAAGAAACTTTTCTTGCAAATTGTTACTTTGACAATATCATCAAAACGATTAGTAAAGAAATATGACCTCGAGCTGGAGTAATCTTTCTTTGTACAAAATCCATTTTTGCTTTTAACAATACTTGCATTTTATGGCTTAACTGGAGGTGGTAGAGCAAAAACTGCAAATATTGGGGATCATTCCCTATAATTTGCCAAAATTCACTTTTCATATAAATTTCTTCTAAAAAAAAAATTTATTGAAAGCAAAAATAACTTACAATAGGAGATCGTCCCAAAAAATAAAACATTTTAGAAAAAATATTTAAAAAAAATATTTTTATATGTTTTTAAACTAGTGTTAGAGCAAAAAATTGGGTCCTCGCTATAAATTTCCAAAAATCCAATTTTTTATATTTTTTTTTTTTCTTAAAAAGCGTCAATTTCAATTTAATCCTTACTAATGTGCTAAACCAAAAATAGCTGAAATTGGGGATCATTTATTTTCAAAAATCCATTTTTATGAATTGTTTCAAAGAAACTTTTCTTGCAAATTGTTATTCTGACAATATCATCGAAACGATTAGCAAAGAAATATGACCTCGAGCTGGAATAATATTTCTTAGTAAAAACTTAAACTGCAGAAATTGAAGATCATCTCTATAAATTTCCAAAAATCCATTTTCATTTACGTTTTTGAAACATATTTTTGAAAAACTTAACTTGCTTTTTATGGCTAAACTGGAGTTGGTATAGCCAAAACAGCAAATATTGAGGATGATCTCTATATATTTCACATAATCACTTTTTACATAATTTTTTTCTAAAAAAAGCAAAAATAACTAAATTGGAGATCATCCCAATGGATTATCAAAAATCCATTTTTTATTTTTAACTTAACAACTAATGCTAAAAATTACTGAAATTAGGAATCATCTATACAAACTTCCAAATATCGTTTTTATATGAATTTTTTCTAAAAATCTTTACTTGCATTTTATGGTTTAACTAGAGTTGCTAGAGAAAAGTTGGGGATCAACGCTATAAATTTACTAACAATATAAATCCTTAGCTAGAGGTGCTAGACTAAAAATATCTAAGATTTGAGATCATCCCTATAAATTTACAAAAATTTATTATAACATGAATTTAAAAAAAAATAGGTCAACTACGAAGAGGTGCTAGAGTAAAAATAGCAAAAATTGGAGATCAACCCTATAAATTTTCAAAAATCATTTTTATATAATTTTTTAATACAAACAACTTTACTTGCATTTCATGGATTCTAAGATGCTGAGACATTTTTCCGTATAGAAAAAATTTAAAATTCTGATACATTTTTCCGTATAGAAAAGTTCGCAGATTCTGAGACATTTTTCCGAATAGAAAACTTCTTAGATTCTGAGACATATTTCCGTATAGAAAAATTCTCAGATTCTGAGACATTTTTTTGGATAGAAAAATTCTCAGATTCTGAGACATTTTTCCGTATAGAAATTCTTAGATTCTGAAACATTATTCCGTATAGAAATATCCTTAGATTCTGAGACAGAAAAATAGAAAAATTCCCAGATTCTCAAAAATGTTTCCGTATAGAAAAATTGTCATATTCTGAGACATTTTTCCGTATAAAAAAATTGTCAGATTCTGAGACATTTTTTCGTATAGAAAAATTGTCAGATTCTGAGACATTTTTCCGTATAGAAAAATTCTTAGATGCTGAGACATTTTTCCGTATAGAAAAGATCGCGGATTCTGAGACATTTTTCCGAATAGAAAACTTCTTAGATTCTGAGACATGTTTCCGTATAGAAAAATTCTCAGATTCTGAGACATTTTTCTGGATAGAAAAATTTGCAGGTTCTGAAACATTTTTCTGTATAGAAAAATCCTCAGATTATTCCGTATAGAAAAATCCTTAGAAAAATTGTCAGATTCTGAGACATTTTTCCGTATAAAAAAATTGTCAGATTCTGAGACATTTTTTCGTATAGAAAAATTGTCAGATTCTGAGACATTTTTCCGTGTAGAAAAATTCTCAGAAATTTTTCCGTATAGAAAACTGCTTAGATTCTGAGACATTTTTCCGTATAGAAAAATTTTCAAATTCTGAGACATTTTTCCGTATAGAAAAGTTCCTAGATTCAGAGACATTTTTTCATATAGAAAAATTCTTAGATTCTGAGACATTTTTCCGTATAGAAAAATTCTCAGATTTACTAAAAAAATTTCTGAACCATTTTTTTTCGCTTAAAAAAATGTTTACATTGTGAGAATTTTTTTTCGAATAGAAAAATTCTCAGATTCTGATAAATTTTTTCGTATAGAGAAATTTTCAGATTCTTCTGAATAGAATTCTTTAAATTATCAGATTATTTTCAAAAATTTCAAAAAAATCTATTTTCAAAAAAAGTGTAACTTTATAAAAAAAATCGAGCAGTTTTAGCCTTCCATGTCTGGGAAGGCTAAAATCTTAGGAACTGTGCCTAAAATTTACTTTAATCTTATTTTTTTTAAATTTTACAGAATTAAATTATTACAAGATCGTGAGAAATCTTCCTCAATAGCTAATAATCCTGAAGCAGAACAATTGCGTTTACTATTGGACGAAAAAGATAAACATATCAATGAGTTAATGGACACATTAAATAACTTCCATGTAAGTTTCTTAAAAATAAAACAATTAATTGTCTAATAATTTCTTTCTCTCTCTCTCTAGGATGATCAACAACGTTATATAAATGATTCTTCAAATTACTCGGCCGATCAAATAGCCAAACTAGCACACGATCTCAACCGTACCGAGGCCACTAATAAAATCTATCAAACCCAAGTGGAGGCTTTGCGTAAACAACTTGCAAGTTTAACACAGCGTGAAAAGCAGGCGCGAGAATTGAATCAATCATTGCGTAATCAATTAATAAAAAGACCTGTAGTTTCCATAAAAACCGAATTGAATGCCAGAGTTAAAAATGAAAATCTTCAAAAGAGAGTCCAACAACTAGAATTGGATTTAGAAGATGCTAAAGCTGAAATACAACGACAAAAAGTTATAATTGAAAGCAAAAGAGCAAGAAGTGCTAATGAGGTGGGACTGTGGGAGAAACAAAAGAGATGGCAACAAAATGCGGAGAAATTTAAAGCAAAACTAGAAGAAACCGAAACTATGTTAGAGAAAACTAGAAGTCTTTTGCAATCGGCACGTACGACCATTAATCGTTTAGAAAAGGATAAACAAATATTGGAGGCAAAATTGGGAAGGGTAACCCATCATAATGTACAACAAGCTATGAAATGTTGTAGGACACCTTCATGTCCAAATTTACATCATACATCGGGAGGTGGTGGTACTAAATATACACCCTCCGAAAGTCCAGAAACCTATACGGGCGCAAGTAGTGAATGTAGTTCTCCCGGTCGTACAATATTGCCACCAACTTGTAAATCTCATTTTAATGTTACAAATTCTATGCAAAATTCTCATAGCGATATAATTGAAGCTCTTAAGGCACGCATTGAAATGCAGCAACGTAAAATATTAGCTTTGGAATTAGAGGGTAAGGGCAGTAATGCCTTAACGACGGAAATGGAAAAAATACAGGAAAAACTTTCAGCTACAGAAGCTCAAAATATACGTTTAGAAGCTAAAAATTTACAACTGCAATTGGATAATGATTTGTTAAGGCAGGGAGATGGTACAGAACGTTTGCAAAAACGTATCAAGCATTTGGAAGAGTAAGTATGGATCTACTAGGACACACAAATTGTTAGTGGGGGTAAAAAATATCTAAGAAATTTGTATGAAAAAGTTAAATTTAACGGAATTCCAGCCTTAGAATCTAAAAATTTTTCTATAGAGCTAAAACACCTCAATTCAACCGAGGAGTTGACCGCACCCCCTCCAAATTTAAAGAAATTAAGTACTGATGTTTACTTTAACAAAAAAGAGATTTTTGCCAATTTTTCAGGCTTCTGGTCATTCCAGTATTCAAGATATGCGGTCTTGAAGATTAACAAAATCGTATATATTTGACAAAAGTGTTCTGAGATAAATAAAGATAACTCGAAAAGTAATAACAATACAGGTCTCAATCGGGTTGCAAATAATTGGTAATGAAACAGCCTTTAAAATAGCGTTCCCCAAGATTTTTTTTGAAAAAGGTCAAAGGTCATTGGTTTTAACCTTAATTTTTGGAGAGCTATATCTCAAAAAACGATATTTTTAAAATTTTGGAAAAAATATATGTGGTTAAGAATTACATATACTACTTAAGTTTAAATTTTCAGGATGGAGACTTCATTGGAACATTTTATATTAAAAGAAACGTTGTGACAGGAAAGAAAAAGCGGTGTAATTTCCCTTAAAAAAAAATATTTTTTTTTTGTCTTTGAAATTCGGGTACCAAAATTCATTTTTCTGAATGTTTTTGACGTGCTGAGTCCAAATATGACCTTTGAACTGGCCTATCGCTATTACTTTTCAAGATATATGCACCTTAATTTTCAAAAAACACAGCAATAGAATTTTAGCAATTTTCACATATTTATGTGCAGATATCTCGAAAACTAATAGCGATAGGCCAGTTCAAAGGTCATATTTGGGCTCAGCACGTCAAAAACATTCAGAAAAATGAATTTTGGTACCAGAATTTCTAAGACAAAAAAAAATATTTTTTTTCTAAGGGAAATTACACCGCTTTTTCTTTCCTGTCACAACGTTTCTATTAATATAAAATGTTCCAATGAAGTCTCCATCCTGAAAATTTAAACTTAAGTAGTATAGATGATTTTTAATCACATATATTTTTTCCAAAATTTTAAAAATATCGTTTTTTGAGATATAGCTCTTCAAAAATTAAGGCTAAAACCAATGACCTTTGACCTTTTCCAAAAAAAATCTTGGGGAATGCCATCTTAAAGGCTGTCTAATTACCTATTATTTGCGACCTGACTGAGACGTGTATTGTAATTACTTTTTGAGTTATCTTTATTAATCTCAGAACACTTTTGTCAAATATATACGATTTTGCCAATTTTCAAGACCCCATATCTCGGGAAGAAAAAGTACTGGAAGCCCAAAATTTTGGCACTATGATTTTTTTGTAAGGGCCCAACAATATTCCAAGTTTCATCAAATTCGAAAGGGGTAAGGTCAAAAATGCTGCTTTTTTCGGTTGAATTGAGGTGTTTTAACTCTATACGAAAAAATTGTTCACAGTCTGAGAATTTTCCTATACCGAAAAATTTCTCAAAGTCCGAGAATTTTTCTATCTGGAAAAATATCTCAGAGTGTGATAATGAGAATTTTGCTATTCGTATAAATTTTCTCAGTCTGAAAATTTTTCTATACGCATAAATTTCTATAAGAGTCCCAGAATTTTTCTATACGGAAAAATCTCTGAGAATTTCTCTACAAGAAAAAATGATTCATAAACTGAGAGTTTGTCTGTACGGAAAAAAATTCTCAGAATCAGAAAAATTTTGTAAACGAAAAAATTTTCAATACAATAAAATGTCAGTCTGAGAATTTTTCTATACGAACAAATGTCTCAGAATTTGAGATTTTTTTCTATACATGTATTAGAATCTGAGAATTTGTCTATACGGTAACATGACTTAGAATCTGAGAAATTTTTGTACGCAAACATTTCTCAGAATCTGTGAATTTTTTTAATAGAAATAATATCTGTGAGACTAACAATTTATTCGTATGTCTCTTAATCTGTAATTTTATGTGTACGGAAAAATGTTTCAGAATCTGACAATTTTTCTGTACAGAAAAAATATCTCTAAATCTAAAAATATTTCTATACGGAAAAATTGTCTCCGAATCCGAGAGTTTTCCTTTACGGAAAAATACCTCACAATCTAAATTTTTTTTATACGAAAACAAAGTTCTCATTTGAAATTTTTTTCAAATAGAAAAAATTCTTAGATTGTTGTTTTCGTATAAAAAAAAAATCTAAATTTTTTTTATACGAAAACAAAGTTCTCATTTGAAATTTTTTTCAAATAGAAAAAATTCTTAGATTCTGAATTATTTTTTTCGAATAGAAAAATGTCTCAGCATCCGATAATTTATAATTTTTTTTTTTTTTTTTTTTTTTTTTTTATTTTATTAAAAAAAAAAATTATAAATTATCGGATGCTGAGACATTTTTTTTTTCGAATAGAAAAATCGGATGCTGAGACATTTTTCTATTCGAAAAAAATATTTCAGAATCTAAGAAAAATGTCTCAGCATCCGATAATTTATAATTTTTTTTTTTTTTTTCTATTCGAAAAAAATATTTCAGAATCTAAGAATTTTTTCTATTTGAAAAAAATTTCAAATGAGAACTTTGTTTTCGTATAAAAAAAAAATTTAGATTGTGAGGTATTTTTCCGTAAAGGAAAACTCTCGGATTCGGAGACAATTTTTCCGTATAGAAATATTTTTAGATTTAGAGATATTTTTTCTGTACAGAAAAATCCGATCAGCATCCGATAATTTTAGAAATTCTATTTGAAAGTATCTAAAAATTTCTCTATACGATAAAAATGTATCAGAATCTAAAAATTTTTCTAAACGAAAAAATCTTTCTGAAAATTTCTCTATTCGAAAAAAATTTCTCTAAACGGGAAAAATTTTCCTACGCGAAAAAATGTTAAAAATCTCAAAAAATTTTCTATACAAAAAAAATTTAAATCTGAGAATTTTTTTTATGCGAGAAGGTCTTAGAATCTGAGAATAATTCTATATGGAAAATTTTTTCAAAATTAGAGAATTGTTTTACACAGAAATATGTTTCAGAATCTGAGAACTTTTTTATACAGAAAATTGTTTCAGAATCTGTGAATTTTTTTTATATGGAAAAACGTTTTAGAATCCGAGAATTTTTCTATACGAAAAATGTTTCAGAATCTGAGAATTTTTTTATACGGAAAAATTTTTCAAAATCTAGCAAGGAAAGTATCTCAACCCTTATGAACCGATTTGCATGAAACGTAAAATATATATAAAAGAGGCAATTCTAAGGTTGGGGTGTCTCGGCTTATCGGCCATATCGGGGATTTAAGGGTTCAAATCATGGGTCAAAAAATGGCGAAAAAATGTTTTTTTGGATTTTTCAGCCATTTCTTTTTAAGAAATTATACGATGTTTACATATGAGAAGAAAGATTTAATGCCTATCCAACGGTGGCATTACCTCGTAAAAGGGGACAACGAAATTTGGAAGCACTAATATGGCCGATAAGCCGAGACACCCCAACCTTAAAATCGTCTCTTTTATATATATTTTAAGTTTCAGGCAAATCGGTTCATAAGGGTGGAGATACTTCTCTTGTAAGAATTTTTCGTAAATTTTTTTATAAATTCATATTCGGATAATTTTTTTATAAACCCATAAAATGGGTTTATAATTTTCATGTTTTTATAAAGAACGCTTTAGCGGTACTGATTTGCATTTTTTTTAAGGAAATTAAGAAATAATCTATTTCCTTTAAAGTCTGTAATAGTTAAAGTTTCACTAGCCTAAAACATAACAATAGAACAATATCATTCAAAGCTTTATCAATCATAATCCAAAAATAATTACCTTTTATTTGTTACAGCTACATAATTGCATTGAAAGAAGAAATGGCTTCTTCCGAAGCCCGTAGACAGTTGTGTAAATGTTCTGGAGTTAAAGTCAATACCCAAATGGGACAATCAGTGGAAACTACAATATTATCTTTAAGAAATTTGGTAGAGAAATTAAAAGCTGAAAATAAATATTTAAAAGATGGTAGAAGATCATGTGAATCAAGGGTATGTTTAAAAAACTTAAAACTATAAATTTGTATTTACCTTCTTTATATTTTCTACAGACTTCCACCGAAGCATCTTCTATAGAAACCACACGTTTACAGCAAATGTATACCGAATCTTTAGATAAAATTTCTGCCTTGGAATTAAAATGTCAATCGAAATGTCCGCATTGTGAGAATAAAAGTAGAAAGTCGGCTATGGACAGCACACAAGTGCAAGATGAATTAAAATATGTTAAAGAGCAACTTATTAAGAAATCTCAGCTATTACAAAAAGCTAAAGTATTATTAACACGAGCAGCCGCTAAAGAAAAAGTTTTAAAAGAACAATTACACATATGGAAACGAAAATGTTCGGAATTACAAAATGTTCCAGTTATTGATGAAATAAGTGAATAATTTAATTAATTCGTATGAACGTTTTTTTTTTCTTTTTATTTCTGTGTTTACTTTTGAGTTTTTGTTTGGTTTGTTGTAGATTATTTTTGGTTTTACCATTTTATTATTTTGTTTAAATTTTAATTAAATATTTTTTTTTGAGATTTTTTAACTCTGCATATAACACTTAAACAACTGATTTTTATTTATCTATTATGAATTCAATTCATTTCCACTTCATTGGCATTATATTTCAGCTGTAACGTTACAGTATTTGGTGACGTTTGATCGGCGACCATTATTTGTTGACCATCTTTGAGACCTAGTTCACCCAAAGATTGTGTTAAATTTGGACGTGTACGTTCTTCGATACTTTTAACGGTTGACATGTATAAAGTTTTATTTTTACCATCAATTATTGTGGTGATACCTGGAAAGAAATTCAAAGATGGAAGTTTCAGATATTTTGAGAAATTGTCAACACAATAATTTAGCTTTGTGAAAAATTTCTATATGGAATCTGAGAATTTTTCTGTATGGAAAAATGTCCCAGAATCTGAGAATTTTTCTATACGAAAAAATGTCTCAAAATCTGAGCATTTTTCTATGTCTCAGAGTCTAAGAATTTTTCTATACGGAAAAATTTCTCAGAGTCTAAGATTCTTTCTATACGGAAAAATGTCTCAGAATCTGATCATTTTTCTATATAGAAAAAATGTCTCAGAATCTGATCATTTTTCTATATAGAAAAAATGTCTCAGAATCTGATCATTTTTCTATATAGAAAAAATGTCTCAGAATCTGATCATTTTTCTATATAGAAAAAATGTCTCAGAATCTGATCATTTTTCTATATAGAAAAAATGTCTCAGAATCTGATCATTTTTCTATATAGAAAAAATGTCTCAGAATCTAAGATTTTTTTCTATATAGAAAAAAACGTCTCAGAATCTGAAATGTTTTAGAAGCTGAAATTTTTTCTATATAGAAAAAATGTCTCAGAAGCTGAGATTTTTAGAAAAAATGTCTCGAATCTGAGATTTTTTCTACATAGAAAAAAATGTCTCAGAATCTGAGATTTTTTCTATATAGAAAAAATGTCTCAGAATCTGAATGTTTTTATGTAGAAAAAATGTCTCAGAATCTGAGATTTTTTTTATATAGAAAAAATGTCTCGGAATCTAAGATTTTTTTCTATATAGAAAAAATGTCTCAGAATCTGAGAAAAAATGTCTCAGAATCTGAGATTTTTTCTATACTGGGGTTTTCGTGTCAACTGACACAACTTTTGAAACCGATGTCTTCCGATCGGGATGAAATTTGCAACAAGGTTAGTCCTATTTGATAGTAGTTCTCTGAGTTAGAGGGGGTCGAAATTTTACATTTTGGCCAAAGAGGTGTTTATTCTCATCCATGTAACTTCTTACCTATTGTTTTTAGCAAAATGTGTCCCAAATAGTATAGAAAGCTATTTCTTCAGTCTTTTGAAAAAAAGTTATAAAAAATTAAAAAAAAAATTTTTGATTTTTTTTTTTTTAATCCAAAACTTTTTTGACTTTTTCCTCAAATTGGGCCCTTTTTTTGACTCAAAAAAAAGATTAGGTCATTTCCTTTAAGAACTATGGGGTCGCTTAGTGGGATGCGAGTGGGATATCTATGAAAATTTTTTTTTTTAACTTTGGAACACAAAAAACGGTTCTTAAATTTGCACTATTAGGCGTGGGAAAGCTAACCAGTTTTCGATTTTCATTCGCGATACCCTCTAAGTTTTATAGGTTCGAAAAAGAAAGCATGATCCAAAAAATGAGGGCGGTGGGGTGGGGCCATATGGCCCCTCATCGGGGTCAAAGTTGGGCGTAAAGAGGTAAAAAAAACTCAAAAGGCCCCACAACTGCCCTAGAAACGCCCCTGGAGGGATGAAATGTGAGACGAACCTCCAATAATTTTCTGCTCCCAACATTTTTCTTGAACATATCTAACCCCTATTTCCACTTCCTAAGGGGGCTCCCTCTAACTCAGTGAGTCCTTGACCGATGTCGTTGAAAAATTGTGTCTGAACTACTATGAAATAGGACTAACTTTGGTGCAAATTTCATCCCGATCGGAAGACATCGGTTTCAAAAGTTGTGTCAGTTGACACGAAAACCCCTATAAAATAAAAAATGTCTCAGAATCTGAGATTTTTTCTATATAAAAAAAATTATCAGAATCTGAAATTTTTTCTCGGGAATTTTTCTATAAGAAAACATTTAAATTAGCTTTTTAAACATACCCGGTTTTTTCATTTGAAATTTAGGACTTTCACATAGTATTTTAATCAAATCCTCCAGAGTAGTTGTATTGGGATCTTCGATATTTATAATTTGTGGTACATTACTACAGGCCAAACAATTTTCTGATTTTTCCGGTTCATACGTATACGTGTAAATTCCTTCGATATCATTGAAATTCATATAATTTGACATACTATCGTAACAACTAGTGGCCAATTTAAAGACCTCTGTAGCACATGCAGCCGCAATAACAGCATTTGTACTTGCCACGGCAGGTATTATATGCTTAAGAACGCCCTGAACCAAGCGATATGTAACACCAGAAATATTAAATTGATTAGCGCGTTCACAGGCACGTTCATATACCCAGGCTACATGTTGTGGATCATCACCATCCAACGAGCAACCAAATGTATTTTCTTTATCCCACTGGATAATCTTAACATATTCAATACAATGTTCGGGTAAACGTGGTGTATTTGCTATTGTACACAAAGGATAGGTTATTTGTGGTGGAAATAAATCTAAGGTACATTCAATGCAGGCTGTAAAACCAGGTAATATAACACGGGCATTTCCCTTGAAACCCTCGGTACCACCATCAATCATGGGTATTATAGTTGAGGGATCTACCGAACCATCCTCCTCGCTGTAACTAAGCATTGATAGCAGCATGCCGTTAATCCAACGTCTAGCTACAATCGAATCAAGGCCACATACAATAATATGAAATTGTTGATAAAATGATTCATCAAAATCTTGAATTTTACAAAAATGTGGTGTAACACGACAATGAGGCACTCGATTATTAATAAATTTAGCAGCACACTCAGCTTTAGAGGAGCCAATATCGCATCTACGAAAGAGAAATTGTCTATTTAAATTCGATAGATCAATGGTGTCCATATCGATGACATGTAAATCACCAAATCCCATTAAGGCCAAATCTTTAAGCAATTCACAGCCTAAGCCACCAGCTCCTATAAAAACAGGATGGAATAACTTGATTAACACCAACTAATGAAATACTTTTTGTTTTGCTTACCTATAACCAATATTTTGCAAGTATTTTGTAAAAATTCAAAATTATCTGGCGATGGAGCAAAGTCAGCTTTATTAAAAGGTCCCGACCTTTCTAGAATATGTCGCAAATTATGCCATCTTTTACTGTGAGCAATATTTGTAGGATTTGTTGATGAAGCCATATTCTTAAATCTTTTACAGTTTTAAATTTGCTGATTTTTTTAAAAAATTGCAAAAGTTGCAAAAAAAATTGTTCAATAAAAGATAATAGCCGGCTTTCAATAAATGATTGCACCAAACAGCTGATAGTGTAGCCAGATCGTAAGTAAATTGACAAGTATATATGAAAGCTGAGTTTTATGAAAGTTAAAAGTTTTTTTAAAGTTTAATTGCGTACACTGAAAAAATTTTTTATATAAAAATGGATTTTTTTATAGCGATGTTAAATGATATATACACTTGCATTTATTAGCCAAGTTTATGTGTAAAATACAACCACAAAGTGTGTTTGAGTAAATAAATAAATTTTTACAAAGTTTTTATGGAATTAAAAAAATGGCTAAATTACACAAAAGCACTAGGTTGTATTTTACAAAAAAAGCTTGGCTAATAAATGCAAGCATTTTTTACGTGAAAGTTTTTTTTCATTTTTGGAAAAACATGATTCTGTAACAAATTCATCATAGCACGTGAAAGAAAAATTTTTCCATACAGAAAAATTCTCAGACTATGAGACGTTTTTTCGTATAGAAAAAATTTCAGACTATGAGACATTTTCCAGCAATTAAGAATTCTCAGATTTTGAGACAGTTTTGCGTAGAGAAAAATTCACATATTCTAAGACGTTTTTCAGTACACACAAAAATATATTTTACCAAACTTGAGAGGATATGCGTTTTTAAAGTTTTCTACATTAATTATGAAAAATTTTTTAACATTTTACCAAGTTTTTGCATAATTTTGGTGAAGATTTGTAAAATTACACAAGGTTAAATACTCTTATGTATATTTTCTAAACTTTAATCAGAAACAAGCAAAAACTTGGTAAAATGATGATTTTTTTGCATAATATATGCAAAAAACTTTAAAAACGCATATCCTTCCAAGTACTTGGCAAACGTTTTTTTGTGTGTATCAAAAAAATTATCAGATTCTGAAACATTTTTGCGTATTGAAAAATTCTCAGATTCTGAGACATTTTTCCATATAGAAAAATTCTTTGATTCTGAGACTTTTTTCCGTATTAAAAGATTCTTAGATTCAAAAACTTTTCACTGTATTGTAAATTCGTTTTTCTGCCAAAATTAAACGCCGTTTAAATTTGACGTTTAAGTTGTATGGGGAAAACAAATAATTAAACTAGTTTAAATAAATTCAAATATGGATTAAACGTTTTGAATGAATTTCTTTTGATTTTTCTTCAAGATATTTTTAGTCTTCATTTTTGTAATTTTGTCAGGTTTTGCAACTTTAATATTCATACACGCAAAAACACTTATTAGCTAAATTTTTTGGTAAAATACAAATCACCAAGTGCTTTTGTGTAATTTTGCCATTTTTTTAGAACAAAAACTTGGTTAAATTACGTAAAAGTCTTGTTAAGATTTATTTTTACCAAAAACTTGGCTTTTTCGTTTAAATTACCGTTACATCAACAACGTCTTTTTACCACCTGCAAGTTTCACAAATTAAAGCTTTTATTTATGTTTATCTAAAAAATCTGGCATGCCTGCTACTTTTTAAAGTAAGGCAACACTGATATAAAATTTTGCACAAATAAAACAAAAAAAATAAAACAAAAAAAAAAAAAACAGAATAGTTGAAAAAGTTTATATCTTTTAACTTTTTCAATATGTGCGAAACAACAAAATCTAATCAAATTTAAAAACTGTTTACGCGTAGTGATTAATGATTGATAAAACAGAAACATTATCAATTACGGTCTATCGAATCTAAATAACCTTAACGCATAAAAAAAAAATTAAATTCGTACCACCTACATTTTATGGTAATTTAGTCGCGTGATAACTGATTAAAAGAAAAGTGAAATTGTTAATAAAAAAAATCAACTAAAAGAAAGTTTAATTAAAGTTTTAAAAAATAACAACGAAATGCAGTTTAGTTGTAATTTATAAAAACATGATGCATTGAAAAATAATTTGAAGGTCGGTCTCTGTTTTTTGTTTTTGATCTCTCTTTTGGCCAGTTCCCTTTTTCCATTGTTTTCTTGCAATTTCGAAATCTTACTTCTAACAAATTTTTGCGGTTATTGGCGAGGAGTTGTGTCATAAATATACGATAAATAAAAAAAAATTTTAATCATTCCAAAAAAAGTGCTTCTTAGGTTGATCTTGTGCATCGACTAATGACCTCATCCCGTCGGTGGTAAACGCAAACAAGGGGGGTTGGTAAAGAATATAAAAATACACCCGGCCGAAAACCTGGTACGTAAAAAAGAATTTATTATTATAAAATCTCAATGCCAGACTTCGACGCATAAAAACTCAGTTGGAAAATGAGTTATTGTGGAAATTTACATAGTGATTCCTTGAGGAAATGTCTTCAGGTTTTGATAAATCATAGGTAATCCTTGATGACATGTCCTAGCCCCCAGAAAGTCAGCATGCCCTAGTGCTGGCTTTGAGTGAGGGCATTTTGAAAATTTATATGAAACTGTCCTTAAATCAGTACATAGATGTCTTGTGGATGTCAGCAGTGACTCTGACATGTCACCGCGCCTCCACAGAGGATGGCTAGATGACGTTGCGAACTGGGAAGTTTTTGTGAACTAAATTGTTTTAAAAGGACACAACAGGATTCTTTACAGTTGTAAATTATAGTTAGTGGGGCTTGCCCTATGGACCACTATATTCATCTTGTACCCTGCATGGGTACACGAATTATAGATTTTTTTTACGATTCCAACACTGTGTGTTGTTTAAAGATCTTTGGAAGAAAAAATGGTTTTAAAACTTTTGCAATTAGGGACATGTGATACACCATACGCAATATGACAAACCAAAATTGATAATGAAATGTAATAACAATTTCAATAACAATTTCTTTATCTCATGCCATAGAACGGTTAATTGTTTGTCATTTATGAATATTAAATAATACTGCTACTCCATAATTGATAAATATACTTTTTTCAGTGGTGTAGCTAGGCAACTTATATGGGTGTATTCCTAGCGAAGTTACGAGAACTTGCAGATGTTGTGTCCAGAGACCAAATAAAACAGTTATATGTGTTATTTTGCTTTAAAAAAATCATTAAACGAATGTTGTCCAAAATATGCATTATATATATGGAAAGACTTCTAGAGATGTCCCGTGTTAAAATTTGCAATAACTTTTATTTTTTGATTTTTATCAATAAAAGTATAAAATAACAGTAATTAAAAACTTTTTGTTCAAAAAGTTTAAAATAACATTTATTTATTTTAAATAACTGTTATAACAGTTATTTGTATTCAAATCAATCAAAGTTTTAATGTTCAAATCAATAATTGAGGTATTCGCTATCAATAGGATTTTTTTGTATGCGTTTATTTTAGTTTTACTTAAATATATCAAATTTTATAAGGCTCAAAGAGTATTTGATAACAGTTAAAAAAAATAAAAGTTTTTTATTTCTGTTATTTTGGACAGATATTTATATAAATGTTTTGAAACTGTTATTTTAAATTTCTATTTCAAAATAATATTTTTGAACAGTTAAATTTGAGTTTTTTCAATAAATCTCATAACGGTTATGGTCTCTGGTTGTGTCTAAACAACCGGGCTAATTTATTATGGGTACCAGGACAAAGCGGAATTCAGGAAAATGAAAAGGCAGACGAACTCGCGGATCTTGGAGCGAACCCAGCAAAAACTGTATTACATTTCTGATTACACTTGCCATTACATTTATACAGAAGAGTGACAAAAGTAATCATTTTTGACTAAAAGTACTTACATTTGGCACTTTCCTGTATAAATGTAATAGGAAAAGTAATCCGAAAGGTAATAGTAATTTTGCTGGGGATGGTTTAGGTACCATGTTGCCAGTTGTACCACCACTTCAACACTGTAAACTTATACAAAATTCCATCAATGTTTCAAAGGCAAACTGGAAGTGGGGAGAACTAACGACATGCAAAATCAGCAGAACTTTGTAGCCAACTTTTGATAAAGGGAAAACTAAATATCTACTATCACTTACGAGAAGGGAATGTCGATCTCTGACTGGGATAATAACAAAACTAAACATCGTAAATGCGACTGGGACGTGACCTTATATATTTGATTACAATAGTTTTGCTTGTAAAAAACCCGTTTTCCAAACTTTTCGGGTTTTTGAGAAAATAGAGGTCAAAGTTAAAAAAAAATCGTCGTTTTGTGCATTATGGCCAGCTCATAGCGGATAAACCCGTTTTGATGGCGGTTTAAAAATAAGTCGAGAGTAAAGCTTGAACATTACTCCTTAAGATGCAGAACTCATTTAGTCAGTCGCTTTAAACATATGGGCACCAATTGCCTTTCAATTATGTTTTATTATTCCCCAGTATCGAAAAAAATTTTTTGGAGAAAGAGATGTGTTACAAGACAATTAGTGCCGCAATGGTTAAAGCTACTGATCAAATGAGTTATGGATTTAAAAGTGCAATATTTAGGCTTTACTCTTGACTTATTTTTAAGTCGTCCGCACATCGGGTTCATCTGCTATAAGTTGTCAAATATGGCCTAAAACGCGATTTTTTTGTATTTCAAATTTCTCAAAACCTGATGTAATGAAAAAGTTTGGAAACCGGATTTGTAACCAGAAAATAAATTGTAATCATGTGTATACGGTTGCGAAAAAAAAAAATCCTAAAAAATTTTTTAATATACATACATATTAGAGTTTGTCAACCGATTAAGAATAATTCGATTAATCGATCAAACAAAACCCAACTCTTGTTCGATTAATTTAAAAATGACGATTTTCGAATAACGAATAAATCGATTAATTTATGTCAATTAATCGAACAAATATTTTTTTATACCCTCCAACTACAGTATAAAAATATCGGTCTAGGACCCCATAAAGTAAATATATTTTTGATTGATATAAGACATTCGATTATAAGACATTCTAGCGATGACCGTCTGTCTGTGGAGGGCACGATACAGTCCAAAATAAAAGAGCTTTACTCCTGAAGTTAGGCACGTTTAGGTATTTTGGTCATAGGCTGGGTAAGTTCGGTGACAACATCGGACGAGGGGAAAAGGTTGCCCCTTAAAGAACTAAAACACCACCAGAAAAACGATTTTTTTTATATTTGTTCAACAAATGAAATATTTTTCGATTATTAGGTAATAATATTTTTTCGGCCCGCGCACTTTTAAGGTCATGGTTTTACAAAATAATGACAAAAGTGTGTTTTTTATGCGTACATATCGTAATAAATGAATTGTAAACATTTATGTGAAGATGAAAAAGATGTCCTCCAATTCCGCCGCCGAATCCCCCCAACTTAAAAAACTTAAAACTTAATAAAAACATTTTTTATAACCACTTTTTTATTCGTTTTTCTCATCGATTAATCGAATAATTTTTTAGACTTAATCGTTTGATCGAAAGAACAAAAACAATTATTTGAATTATTTGAGCAAAGTTAAAAGTCGAATAATTGACAACTCTAATACATATGTTTCTACTTGTTTAAATACTATTTGTTATCCAATTTTGTTCACATTTGTTAGCCAGCAGACGAATTAAAGCATTTTGCATTTTTAGGTAACATTGAATGTACCAACATTTTCGAGGTTTCCTTACATTTTCGTTCATAACTTTTGAACCTCTGAACCGATATCGCTCAAACGCAATACCAAACTGCTTAGGGCAACTACAAGTAAATATGTTAAGTGTCAGTCATATACATATGTTGGCTAAAGTCTAGTTGGCAGACATTTCTCTGATTCAAAAAAAAAATATCACAGAACTTTTAGTGCTGTGTCCAAAAAATAAAAAAAAAATCTCGGAGGCCCATGGTTCCCGAGATATGGGCCTCCAAAGTTCGGATATCGAATTTTATATCTTCTCCAATAATGCTCCGATCAGACCAATATTTGTTTTATTTGAAAGCTTATTCAAATACCTTTATTTTGAGATTTAAAAAAAAAATTGGATTCATTAACCCATTCTATTTCAAAATTATGTCTTAATAAGGCATGTAATTTTACAACAAGATTTAAAGCTTAGATATTAAGCTTTCATTGAACCATTGACCCCGCTTTTATTTTAACAGAAAAAAACTTTATTTTGCGAAGCTGCCAAATTAATTTATGGAGTTTGAAATCCCTAAGCCCGACCGAAGGCCTACAACGCAGAAAAACTTTTAAGGCAAAAAAAAAAATAAACTGCACAGAGGTCTGGCATACATATTTAAATATGTTTTCGAATGTTTAAGCGTTAATAACTCCAGTTCTCTAAGGGTTTAAATGGTAAAATTTAAGCTAAAAAAGCTATAAGCGTAGTTATAAAAATAAATACCTTAATATTGCATAATTTTAAAATTTTACGCATTTTCTTAAAAAACTTAGGGTAAAAAATCTAAAATTTAGGGTTGTGCCACAATGGGGTAATGAATCCAACATTTTAAAATGTCAAATTAAAGGTATTTAAATATGCTTTCGAATGAACACAATCTTGGTCTGATCGGACCATTATTGGAGAAGATATATTAAATTCAATATCCGAACTTTGGAGGCAAATAACTCCGGCCCTTGGGTCGCCGACATTTTTTTTTTTCTTTGTTGGTTTCACCTAAATCATCCCTATTTCTAAAAAAAATAGGACTAAGGATATGATTAATGTTTTTAAATTTCTTCTTTGGTTAACAGTGTGGTCTACAGGAAACCTTGTCAAAATCCGTGAATTTTCGCAAAATTAACCTCTTCATATAATTTGTATCTATTGTATTTGTGTCCTGAAAAATGTTATCAGATTTTGTGACTAAGTTATTCAAAATAATCTAAGGGAGGCGTGTGTGAATAATTTGTTGTGTGATTTTTTTAAATTTATAATATATATCAATAAATTTTAGTCTCAAGTATTTTTTATTATCAATTACAGATAAGTTTAGAGTATCTCTAAAACAAGTAATCCCCTAAAACTATGAATGAATGAGTAACAAATCTAGCACAATGGGACGTTTGGAATATGAAAAGCACTCCCTATTACCATTAAGCTCAAATAGTTCTAACTCTACTATAAATCACTCTTCATCATCGTTAGATGATGATGATAACAGCGATCACGAAGATGCAGTAGAATTTCAACAAAAATCGAAAATATTTCGTACAAAATTAGCCAGTGCCATACGTTCAACCTCATATACTTTAGGTGCGAATAATCGACGTAAACTTAATTTGAACCGTGGTTTGGGTAAACGTTTAACACGTCTATTGCTATGTGCGTTTATGGTTCCCATGTTGTTATTTTTATCATTTTATAGTACAATATTTTCTGGTGCATCATCAAGACATTGTAAGTACAATTTTTTTAAAGTTGAAAATTGAATTAGATCAATTGCAGTTTTTTTTAACTTTTTAACTTTTAAACTTTTACAGATCCTTTGCCAGATTGGGATTTTAGTGTTTCGCGTAATATAAGCGATTATGTTTTACCCTTAAATGATACAACCTTATTGGAACCTCGCCAAAAATGTCGCGAGAAAATGTTTATTTTAATTATTGTATGTTCAAGTTTAAATAATTTTGTTGCAAGGTAAGTATAATTTTTTGGAATTTAATTTGTAATTCTTACAAAGATTTTGAGATTTTTTTTGCAAAGAAAAATTGTTCCAGATTTTAAAATATTTTTCGTATAGAAAAATTTGTTTTAGATGCCGAGACAATTGTCGTATAGAAAATTTATCGTAAATTGTGAGATATTTTTGGTATAGAAAAAATTTAAAAATCGTAAAATAATTGTCTCAGTTTATAAAACATTTTCCGTATAGAAAAATTGTCTCATATTCTAAAACATTTTTCATATAGAAAAATTGTCAGACACTGAAACATTTTCTCATATTCTAAAACATTTTTCATATAGAAAAATTGTGTCAGACTCTGAAAAATTGTCTTTGATTCGGAAACATTAAAACAAAAATAGAGATTTTTAGAATTCAATATATTCCATGTAATTACTTCCTAAAAAGTAATTAAATTAGTTCAAGAAAATATTCTAGATTAAAAAAAAATATATTGAAAATTTTCCAAATTCTAAAAATATTTGCTTTTAAGTAATATTTTCTCGTTTATTGTAATATTAATTACAGAAAAATTTAACTATAAATTTTATATTATGACATTTCTTTATAGGAATTTACAATTAATAATTTAATTATATTTTATCTTTGTTTTTAGACAAACAATCCGGGAGACTTGGGGTAACACAACGGAATTCAATTACAATATGTTTGAGAAATTACATGCACATTTAAAAGACAATTATTTACAACCCAAAAGACAACGTATTAAATTTTACAATGAGTTTTTAAAATCGAATAGCAATGTAAGTATACACTATTACTAGGGTGTTCAATTAATCGGGTTTTTTTATTGTTCGATTAAACGATTAATCGACATTTGGTGTTTTTGAATTATTCGATTAATTGAATAAAATTTTAAAATTGATCGATTAATCGAATAATTTAAAATTCAGAAATTTTCTAAATTACAAGATTTATTTCGACAATTTTAAACTAATTTGGTACTTGAGTAAATAAACAATATTTATTAAAAGTATTTTAATAAAATTAACAACAACACAATACAAACAAAATGTATCAAAATTTAAGTTTTCCTTAATTTTTTTTTTGAGAAAATTTAAAAAAAAAAATTTTTTTGAGATTTGAAAAATGTTTAGAAATTCAACTTTTTTGCTAAATTTATATGGATTACTGATATCACAAAAATTTTGTATTAATTATCTGACTACATTTGGGAAAATTTTAAACAAAAAATATGCATTTTTTCAACTTAACCCTTATAACAAATATAATTAGAGCCCGTGCTCGATCTGAAAAAATCAAAAAAAAAATATTTTGTTTTGAGTATATTCATAAAATTTCAAATTTATTTTTTTTATAATTTAGGCCAAAATTTTATTTTGTACTTGTTGTAGGTCGTTTAAAAAATCCAAGCTTTAGGAGCAGCGAAAATCCGAAAAAAATGTAAAAAAAGTACCACTTTAGCAAACATGACTGTTTTGTTTTTAATTCCAACAGCCACATAGATTTGGTTTGTTTATTTGACTTAAAAATTTAAAAAAATTATGCATATTTCTTGAAAAACCATGTATAATAATTATTCGATTAATCGGCATAAATTCTTCGATTAATCCTTTAATCGAAATTAGCGATTTTAAATTAATCGAACAATTATTCGTCTAAAATTGTTCGATTAATCGAACAAAAATTAATCGACTGAACACCCTAACTATTACACACTACAACATTTCCAATTAAAATTAAAGTTTAAGTTTAAAAGATATAAATTAATTTTAATGCACTGCAGGAAAAAGGGTGTCTGTCGATCCAAAATCACATATCCCGTGATTGGTGAAAACGGGACAGAAATGTCTTAAAATACTTATCATGTGACAAGTAAAAATTGGACTTATAACTAACTGTTACAAAAATACTTATCCTGTCACGGGAGACAATAGGGCATGAAAAAAGTTTTGAAAAAAACTTTTAAAATTTTAAAAGATTTTTATACCCTCCAACTACAGTATGGGGGTATACTCACTTTGTCATTCCGTGTGTAACGCATCAAAATATCGGTCTGGGACCCCATAAAGTATATGTATATATTTATGATCAATGATCCATTCTAAGACATTCTAGCTATGACCGTCCGTCCGTCTGTAGCTAACACGATGCAGTCCAAAATAAAAGAGCTAGACTCCCGAAATTTGCCACGAATAATGTTCCTAGGCAGCTTAAGTTCGTAAACGAGCAAAATCGGACCAGGGGGAAAAAAGTTCCCCATTGAAGAACTAAAGCAACCTCTGAAAAATACCATTTTTTGCATGATTTTTTGTGTTTTTGTTTAACAAATGCAATATATTTATGATACAAGAAGTTTAAAGTCCAGCATTTAAACCCAGAGGATAAAAAATGGCTCTCGGCTTTGGGTCCGCCACCTTTTGTGGGCGTGGATTTAAAAGAATTGTTTATATATTGATATACTTTTATTTCTTTAATGCAAAAAGCATATGAATGAATTTTTAAACATATATTTCGAGATGCCCCCCCCAAATTACCACAACCGACCACCCCCCCCCCCCCCTCCCCCGAAAAATTAAACCCCCCTGCAATATTTTCTTTTTTTTGCATGTTGGAGGTTATAAAAGATTCGGCATAGCCAAATTTAACACTCTTACTTGTTTTTTTTAGAAAAGAAATAAATAACACTGTTCAACAAATTTTGGGTCATCGCTTTGAGCCTCAATGCCTTCAACGCCATATGAAAGTAGACCATCAAATGGACAAAATCACCAAAGGGTATTGCAAAGTCAGTTCGGATTTCTTTTTTATAGCCCACTGAAGTTTTTGTTTTTTTTATCAAAGGCGTTTGGGAAACGTCAAAAATACTATAACAAAAACTCATCTGAGCTTCAAAATATGATTTGATGTCTTCAGTGAAATTGTATGGCGGTTCTTTTCTTAGAACATTTTAACCCTATAACTGCCATTTTAAGGGGGCATTTTAGTCCTTTTTTAAAAGCTATACACAGAAGTCTAATAAAACGTCCATGTAGAGGGTTGAAATGTTCTACAAATATTTTCCTCATAAAATTTCACTAGGGGTTGTCTAATGTTCAAAGTTTGTGCCACATGCGCAAAATGCTTAAAAAGGGTTAAGTATAAATAATCAATGTTTGTTATTTTTTTTGCCAAAGCAGTGTTAAAATATATCGACAAAAAACAGTGCAAATATACTTCTGAGCTAAAAGTGATGTTCTGATGTGTTTTATAAAATTTTATGATGATTATTTTTTTCGACCAAATTAACCCTTTAGCTCCCGTTTTATGGGGTAATTTTTGTCCTTTTTTAAAAGAAATACAAAAAAGTCTATAAAAAAAGACTTTTAGAGGGTTAAAATGTTCTACAAATATTTTCTGCATCGAATTTTACTAGGGGTCGTCAAAGCCAAAAAAGACATTTGGACTATGTAAAATGCTAATAAAAAGTACGTGCAAAAATTGTATGTGCAAATTTTACAACTTTACTTTTTTTAGAATTTTACATAGTCCAAATGTATTTTTTGGCTTTGACGATCCCTAGTAAAATTTGATGCAGAAAATATTTGTAGAACATTTTAACCCTCTAACAGTCTTTTTTCGTAGACTTTTTTGTATTTCTTTTAAAAAAGAACAAAAATGACCCCGTTAAACGGGAGCTAGAGGGTTAATTTGGTCAAAGAAAATAATCATCATTAAATTTTATAAAACACATCAGCACATCACTTTTAGCTCAGAAGTATATTTGCACTGTTTTTTGTCGATATATTTTAACACTGCTTTTGCAAAAAAAAATATCAAACATTGATTATTTATACTTGACCCGTTTTAAGCATTTTGGGCATGTCGCACAAACTTTGAATATTTGACAACCCCTAGTGAAATTTGATGAGGAAAATATTTGTAGAACATTTTAACCCTCTAAATGGACGTTTTATTAGACTTCTGTGTTTAGTTTTTGAAAAAGGACTAAAATGACCCCTTAAAATGGCAGTTAGAGGGTTAAAATGTTCTAAGAAAAGAACCGCCATTAAATTTCACTGAAGCATCAAATCATATTTTGAAGCTCAGATGAGGTTTTATTATAGTATTTTTGACGTTTTCCAAACGCCTTTGATAAAAAAATAAAAACTTCAGTGGGCTATAAAAAAGAAATCCGAACTGACTTTGCAAAACCCTTTGGTGATTTTTTCCATTTGATGGTCTACTTTCAAATGGCGTTGAAGCCATCGAGGCTCATTTTTCTTGTTGCACAGTGTAATATACTAAAAATATTTTCAGAAAAAAAAAATTTTTTTCTTGACAAAACATTTTTGAAAAAATTCTCGGACACATTCTTTTTCGTTTTGAAAATAAAAAAAATTAAACTTTTGAACCGCTTAACAGATATCGCTAAAATGCAATACCAAATTTCTCGAAGCAACAACAATTAACTATGTTTAGTTAAAGTCATATATTAAATTTAAAATTTGTAAATGGTGTAGTGCAATCAAAATTAATTGTCCAATAGTTTTGTTTTTATGATTGTTTAATTAACACTTTCTATTGTTTGATTTTGTTTTTAGAAAACCTCAACAATTCCACCAACAACATTGCCAGTTCGCATTGTTTTTTTATTGGGTCAAACAAAAAATGACAATAATATGGGTGGCGGTGGAGGCGTTGGTAATGAAACGCACATACGTCTACAACAAGAGGCCGAGCAATATGATGATATTATACAAGAAAACTTTATAGACTCGTATAATAATTTAACCATTAAATCAGTGATGGCATTAAAATGGGTAACACGCAATAAATGTTTTCAACAGGCTGCCTTTTTTATGAAATGTGACGATGATACGTTTGTAAATATACCCAATTTGCTGCAATTTCTATTGGGCGGCACAGTACCGCTCTACAATGAAACTTTGGATTTTTATGACGGTCATTCATATCAAACTCTATCAACATTAAATCGCTTAAATGCTACCGCCAATTATATGGTGGGTTATATGTTTTGTAGAGCACCCGTCCTCGGAGATGTTAAAAGTAAATGGTATATGCCCTACTATATGTATCCCAAAGATCGTTATCCTACATATTTATCTGGTTCTGGTTATTTAATGACTATGGATGTTGTACCAAAACTATATAATGCCGCCTTAAATACAAGTTTAGTTTATTTGGAAGATGTCTATGTAACGGGCATGTGTGCTGAGAAGGCCCAAATAAAGGTGCATCATCATCCTCTGTTTAATTATGGTAAATTTAAACATAAGTGTACAACTAAAGGTATGATTTCATTGCATAAAATAACAAATGATGATATGTATGCAGCATATAATTTTGTAACAAATGTTACATATCATTGTCCACCACCAGGAAAATATTTCAAACGTATACGTTTACGTAGATTAGGTGGCTGTGGTTAGATATTATAAGGAAAAGAAATGTATTTTTATGTAAAAAAAAAATAATAAGGAACAAGAATATCGTGGGGTGTTTAAGGCATAATTTTTTCAAAGTATAAAAAGTGCAACTTGTTTAAGAAAATGTGCTAAGTCCAGTTAAGATTCTCAAATTGTTTACAACAATGTTGTTATTTATTAAATGAATGAAATAATAACAAAATATCTTCAAAATTACACTGGCCAACATTTGTAAAATTTTTGGATGCGTCTGCGATTTGGTCACTCATATTTGATTAATCTTTCGATGCTGGTTTCGAATCTGGTTTTTTAATATTCCCCGCACGTCTGGTTTTTAATAAAATTGTAGTCAAAGTTCACAAAAAAATTGTTTTTGTGCATTTTTGAATTGTGAAATTTTTGGATTCGTCGTGGATTTTACCACTATAGTGTTTTTTTTATTTTTTGTTTTTGAAGCACTGCTCTGGCACTTTGACAGAGGTTCGAGAACCTACGGCAACTTATTGCAACGTTGTTATAATTCTCGCACTTACGCAGTACTTGTATAAAAAAGCTGACAGTACTTGCACTACCGTGCAAGGTACTTTGGCAGTACTGGCCCGTATGTATTTTTCTGCCTGGGTAGTTTTCGATAAACCTTTCAATGCTGATTCTGTATATGGCTTCCAAATTATTCTTATCTTGTCAGGCTTTTTATAAAAGTGAGGACAAAGTTCACAAAAACCACCTATCGTGAAGAAAAAATCGGAAACCAGATTCGGAATCTACAACGAAAGTTTAATAGACAATGAGTGATTAGATCGCTAACGCATTTTTGATGTCAGACAGTGTTAAATAACTAAATTAGCCATACAACTTCGAAAAATAAGCCGCCTATACACCCTACAGATTATACTTTAAGTTAATTATGTTAAAAATATTTCAGGAAATATTTTTTTTTCGCACCCACGCAATTTTATGTGATTTTTATTTATTTGTATTTTTTACTTCGTTTAATCGAATTATTTAATATTTTATACAAAATTTTAGATTTGTTTTATTTTGTAGTTAGTTCCTTTATTATTTAAACAAATCTAGGCCTATAAAGACAAGACTTTTAATTTATATTTATTATTTAACAAATTTCATCTTCATTAACTACTTTTTTTATACATTATGTGATGGAAATTTCAATCTTATTTTTTTAATATTAACAATTAAAAAGAAAAAATATTTTAAAAATTTCTATAATTGAACAGTTCATGCGAATAAGGACGAATAGACCATTTGTAGTATTTTACATATGACGATAAAAACATAGGAAACGGCTAAAAACTAATATTTTTTCCAACATTTTTGCATAATGCACTAATCCATTAATTCAAAAAAGTTCACAAATATATAAGTTTTAAACCTTTTCCTGCGTTGTTATCGTCATTTTTAAAATTATACAAATGGTCTTTTCATCCTTATTCGCATGAACTGTTCAATTGATTCAAACTTTTAATAAAAAATTTTCCATTAGTGGCATTCAGAGTCTTGCTTGCCAACCCTGGTACTGGTGGTAAAAGAGCACTTTTCAAAATTACTTTTCAAAATACATGTATTTTTTTTAAAGAAGTACTCTTTTGCTACATTGCCAGGGGTGGCAACAAGACTCTGAATACCTCTATTCACTTTTTAAATTTCGATTTTCTATGCTATCGATCGAATTCTATTACACTGTGCAACAAATTTAAGTTCAACGAGTGTATCTTGAATTGGACCAAAAACAAATTGAAAGTATACCATTAGGAGATCAAAATCCCCGAAGGTTTTTTTAAACTTAGCTCGAATTCTTTTTTTATGACCCACTGATGATTTTAATTTTTTTCAAAGGCGTTTGGAATACTTTTAAGCTGAATAATGCTCATAGATGTCATTAGTAAAATTTAATAACGGTTTGTAGAACACATTAACCCTCTATCTGTCATTTTTAGGGGTCATTTTTGTACATCATTTAATACATCAATTGTAATTCGAAAATTCTACTTGTAATTCGAAGATATCATTTGTAATTCGAAAATTTCATTTGTAATTAGAAGATTTTACTTGTAATTCGAAGATTCCATTTGTAATTTGAAGTAGATCAATTAATTGATCTATTTTATAATTACAATTTTAATTCGAAAATATCAATTGTAATTCGAAATAGATTATAAATCAAAAAAGATCAATTGTGATTCGAAGATTCCAATTGTAATTCGAAAAAGATTTCTTGTACTTCAAAATAGATCAATTGGAATTCGAAAAAGTAAATTGTAATTCAAAAAAGATCAATTGTAATTCGAAAAAATCAATTATAATTAGAGGTCGTCAAATATTAAAAATTTAAGGTTTATATATGTAATTTTTTTTTTTGTTTTATTCGTATTTTAAGAATAAAACAAAAAAAAAATTATAGTCGGTCAAGGCCGACCATAGAATACCCTACACCAGAGTGTGCCGGAAAAAAGGACTTAAATCCAAACATAAACCGATTGGATCTATATTTGGTTAGTGAGATTTGAGGGTCACGCTGATTTATTGTAGACATTTTTTAGAAAATTTTTAAAAAATATTTCTAAGTTGATTTTTTTCAAGTTCAAACATTAAAAATTTAAAAAATATTTCTTTCAAATGATTTCTTTCAAATGCAGTTATCAACTTATTTTTCCAACGACCCAAACAAAAAACAAATTTTTTAAATGCAGTAAAAAATATGCATTTTTTGACCTTCAATTCTTTTGACCACCAATTTTTTGAAAACAAAGAAAAAATTTTATTGTTTATTAATTTTAGTACATCTAAGTGTATAGTAATGAGATATAATTAAAAATTTTATTTGTTTACAAAAGACCGATTATTTGTAGACGTTTTTTAGAAAATTTTTAAAAAATATTTCTAAGTTGATTTTTTTCAAGTTCAAACATTAAAAATTTTAAAAATATTTCTAAGATGATTTCTTTCAAGTTCAAGCATTAAAAATTTAAAAAATAGTACAATAGTTCATATTCAGTTATCAACTTATTTTTCCAACGACCCAAACAAAAAACAAATTTTTTAAATGCAGTAAAAAATATGTATTTTTTTGACCACCATTTTGTAAACAAAGAAAATATTTTATTGTTTATTAATTTTAGTACATCTAAGTGTATAGTAATGAGATATAATTAAACATTTTCTTTGTTTACAAAAAATTGGTGGTCAAAAGAATTGAATGTCAAAAAAATACATATTTTTTACTGCATTTAAAAAATTTGGTTTTTGTGTGGGTCGTTGGAAAAATAAGTTGATAACTGAATTTGAACTATTGTACTATTTTTTAAATTTTTAATGTTTGAACTTGAAAAATGTCAACTTACAAGGGAAGTCTCCCTGGTGTCACCCTCCGATCTTCATGAAATTTGGATATGTTGTTAAGAACGAAAATTAATTCGACACGTATTTTTTTTAGTGTCCCAAACTCATTTTTCGATTTGTATGGGGGGAAATTGACCTTTTTCAGTTTTTTACGATTTATGCCTACCCGAGTAAAAAATATTGATATGATCATATATGAATTCAGATCTGATCCATATATGGGTTCAGATCCGTAATTTGAGTCTATCAAATTGGATCTGAAAACATCTGACATCATATCTGAGCAGATATGTATGCGTTATTTGTAAAAATAATTAAATTTTTATTTTTTTTTGTTCATTTTTTTTATTATTATAAAACAATATCACATACAACATACATACATACATACATAAAAAAATCTCCAACTGCAGATACATCAAGGAGTTTTAATGTACACATAATTTAAACATTTGGGTTCCCTACATAACTCATAGTATGTATTTCCACGTTTCATTCAGCTTTTCCTCTCGAAAATCAAAAATCTGCAATGAAAATTTATCAATATATGTATATGTTTTGACTTTTTCTTAAATATATTGCTTACCTTTTTGGTGGTTTCTTATGCCTTTTTGATGTTTTTCCAAAAAAAAAAAAAAAAAAATAACAAATAAATGTGTTTGTTATTTTTGAAAATTTGTTGACATTTTTTTTTGGAAAATTATTAAAAAACAAAAACCAAAGACTAACAAGACTTCCAACTCATTTTGTTTTGCTGTCAGAGGACCTAACTCTTTGTATGTATTTGAGTTAGGTCCTCTTTAGTATTGGTGCACCTAACTTTTTTCACCACCGACACAGAGTTACTTTTGTTTATCAATATTTTTTAAAACTAGAATTTTTTTGAAACAAAAAGTGAGAAAACATAAATAAACATTAAACACAACTGTTAGGACCCATATAAATGCATATTTTCAATTAAAATTAAAGAAAAGACAAATATATTTATCAAAATTATAATATTAAATATCAACTCTGAATTCGTTTTAAAATTTACCACAATTATTTCACCACTAAGAATGACAATTGCCAATATTTTATTTATGTTTATTTTTATTAAATATTTTTTTTTATTTGAACACAAAAAAAAACTAAAAGTAATGAAACGAATGGATGAATTGCGATATATTGCCATACTTGAGAGATATTCAGTTACATCAACTCGTATACAAATATTAAAAAAATTGAGAAAAGTTTAAGATTTTATGAAATTTTTCGATAAAAAAATGAAGTGATATTTTTCCGACATAAAAATGTGCTTACGCATTTTTCCCATCAATGAAGTCAGAGATTATGAGCAATTTCTTCCATTATCAAAAGTTTTGATTCGTATAAAATTGTTCCTATACAGAGTCTCAGATGGGATATTTTTCTCTGAAGAATGTTTCAGATTAAAAGGACTATTTTTTCTATAGAAAAAGTATCAGATTCTGAGACATTTTCTCTATAGAAAAAGTATCAGATTCTGAGACATTTTCTCTATACAAAAAGTCTCAGATTCTGAGACATTTTTTCTATACAAAAAGTCTCAGATTCTGGGACATTTTTTCTATAGAAAAAGTCTCAGATTCTGAGACATTTTTCCTGTATAAAAAGTCTCAGATTCTGAGACGTTTTTTCTATAGAAAAAGTCTCAGATTTTAAGACATTTTTTCTATAGAAAAAGTCTCAGATTCTGAGACATTTTTTCTATAGAAAAAGTCTCAGATTCTGAGACATTTTTTCTATAGAAAAAGTCTCAGATTCTGAGACATTTTTTCTATAGAAAAAGTCTCAGATTCTGAGACATTTTTTCTATAGAAAAAGTCTCAGATTCTGAGACATTTTTTTCTATAGAAAAAGTCTCAGATTCTGAGACATTTTTTCTATAGAAAAAGTCTCAGATTCTGAGACATTTTTTCTATAGAAAAACTCAGATTCTGAGACATTTTTTCTATAGAAAAAGTCTCAGATTCTGAGACATTTTTTCTATAGAAAAAGTCTCAGATTCTGAGACATTTTTTCTATAGAAAAAGTCTCAGATTCTGAGACATTTTTTCTATAGAAAAAGTCTCAGATTCTGAGACATTTTTCCTATAGAAAAAGTCTCAGATTCTGAGACATTTTTTCTATAGAAAAACTCTCAGATTCTGAGACATTTTTTCTATAGAAAAAGTCTCAGATTCTGAGAAATTTTTTCTATAGAAAAAGTCTCAGATTCTGAGACATTTTTTTCTATAGAAAAAGTCTCAGATTCTGAGACATTTTTTCTATAGAAAAAGTCTCAGATTCTGAGACATTTTTTCTATAGAAAAAGTCTCAGATTCTGAGACATTTTTCCTATAGAAAAAGTCTCAGATCTTGAGAAATTTTTCCTATAGAAAAAGTCTCAGACATTTTTCCTATAGAAAAAGTCTCAGACATTTTTCCTATAGAAAAAGTCTCAGATTCTGAGACATTTTTCCTATAGAAAAATTTCAGATTCTCAGACATTTTTCCTATAGAAAAAGTCTCAGATTCTGAGACATTTTTCCTATACAAAAAAAGTCTCAGATTCTGAGACATTTTTTCTATAGAAAAAGTCTCAGATTCTGAGACATTTTTTCTATAGAAAAACTCAGATTCTGAGACATTTTTTCTATAGAAAAAGTCTCAGATTCTGAGACATTTTTTTTTTTATAGAAAAAGTCTCAGATTCTGAGACATTTTTTCTATAGAAAAAGTCTCAGATTCTGAGACATTTTTTCTATAGAAAAAGTCTCAGATTCTGAGACATTTTTTCTATAGAAAAAGTCTCAGATTCTGAGACATTTTTTCTATAGAAAAAGTCTCAGATTCTGAGACATTTTTTCTATAGAAAAAGTCTCAGATTCTGAGACATTTTTTCTATAGAAAAAGTCTCAGATTCTGAGACATTTTTTCTATAGAAAAAGTCTCAGATTCTGAGACATTTTTTCTATAGAAAAAGTCTCAGATTCTGAGACATTTTTTCTATAGAAAAAGTCTCAGATTCTGAGACATTTTTTCTATAGAAAAAGTCTCAGATTCTGAGACATTTTTTCTATAGAAAAAGTCTCAGATTCTGAGACATTTTTTCTATAGAAAAAGTCTCAGATTCTGAGACATTTTTTCTATAGAAAAAGTCTCAGATTCTGAGACATTTTTCCTATAGAAAAAGTCTCAGATCTTGAGAAATTTTGGCATATGTTAAGATTAGGGCCTTGGATCCTAATTTGATAAAATTTTGTGGTTTGATAGAGGGGTCAAAGATACATCGAGTGGCACCAATTTCAAGGAGCGGTCACGCCCTCTTTCGAGTGGGCGGGCCTTCAAAGTTAAAACTTTTTTCTTAAATATCTTAAAAAGTACTTATTCGATTTGAATGAAATTGGTATCATTCGAAAGCTTGATGAAATTCCTTTCGAACATTCCTTTACATAAAAAATTTCATTAACCCGTTAAGCACCAAAACGCGATTTTAATTTTTTTTTTTTTTAATTTTCAAATATCTCACAAATGTAACGTATATAAGGTCATACAAGGAACACATAGGTGTGTAGCCAAGTTCCTAAGCTTTCATTTGGTCTTTTATTCGAATCTCTAACTCTTCTAACACCAGAGATATAAAGGGTTAAATTTTTGGTGCTAATTTTTGGTCTGAACCAGCAGAAAAGCTTTCTTTAGCGAAGCCGCTAAAGGAATCTATGGAGTTTGTAATCCCTAAGACCGGCCGAAGGCCGCTACGCAGAAAAGCTTTATTTAGCGAAGCCGTTTGGGCTGAACCTATGGAGTTTGTAATCCCTAAGCCCGGCCGAAGGCCGCTACGCAGAAAAACTTTATTTAGCGAAGCCGTTTGGGCTGAACCTATGGAGTTTGTACGCAGAAAAGCTTTCTTTAGCGAAGCCGCTAAAGGAATCTATGGAGTTTGTAATCCCTAAGTCCGGCCGAAAGCCGCTACGCAGAAAAACTTTATTTAGCGAAGCCTTTTGGGCTGAACCTATAGAGTTTGTACGCAGAAAAGCTTTCTTTAGCGAAGCCGCTAAAGGAATCTATGGAGTTTGTAATCCCTAAGCACAGACTAAATACAGACTCGACAGTAGAGTTTTACAAGAAAAAATGGGGAAAAACTAAGCGATTTTAGGAGAAAACACAGCGGTTTTTAGTCCGTTTTACGCTAACATGGCAACACTTTCTACGACTTAGGAGTGAGTGAGACAACAAAAACAGATCTGTCATCCATTTTTCTTATGGCGCGTTATATCAGTTTTCTCTTTCTAACCTAATTCGTAGAATAATTTGAAAACATTAACCATATGGTTAAAAAATACTTTTTTGACACCTGTCATATTTGTCGAGTCTGTATTAGTCTGTGCCCTAAGCCCGGCCGAAGGCCGCTATGCAGAAAAGCTTTATTTAGCGAAGCCGTTTGGGCTGAACCTATGGAGTTTGTACGCAGAAAAGCTTTATTTAGCGAAGCCGTTTGAGCTGAACCTATAAAGTTTGTACGCTGAAAAGCTTTCTTTAGCGAAGCCGCTAAAGGCATCTATGGAGTTTGTAATCCCTAAGCCCGGCCGAAGGCCGCTACGCAGAAAAACTTTATTTAGCGAAGCCGTTTGGGCTTAACCTATTAAGTTTGTACGCTAAGGTTAAGATCTATTCTCACTTAAGTTTTAAAACATGTTTTAAGAAATTTATTTATGCTATTACAGTATATTGTCAGATTAAAACAAAAAATGTAGTTAAAACCGTTTTCAGCGGAAAAAAATTGAAGCAATGCCAGTAGAATAGAGTAGTGTAAAATCAATTCTTAACATAACAAAAAAAAAAAAAATCTAACTTTGACCTTTAATATCTCGGTTAATTTTAGAGCTACAACGCCAGTGGTTGGCTCAAATTAAAGCTTAATATCTTGGCTACCAATCTGTTTGGTCTAAATTTGTACTTATATACGTGCAGTTTTGAGATATCAACCATTTTTTAAAAAAAGTCATGACAAAAAACTTTTAAAGCGGGTTTTGGCACTTAAGGGGTTAATTAAACTGAGTCATTATTGAAAGGTATTTGTATAAGCTTTCGAATGCAACTAATCTCGTCCAAATAGGACAAGTAGTTTTTAAGATATTTACAAAAGAATTTTTAACTTTGAAGCCCCGCCCCTCCGAAAGGGGGCGTGACCGCTCCTTGAAATTGGTACCACTCGATGTATTTTTGACCCCTCTACCAACCCACAAAATTTTATAAAATTTAGGGTCAAGGCCGCCATCTTAACAAGTTCCGAAATTTTTCCTATAGAAAAAGTCTCAGACATTTTTCCTATAGAAAAAGTCTCAGACATTTTTCCTATAGAAAAAGTCTCAGATTCTGAGACATTTTTCCTATAGAAAAATTTCAGATTCTGAGACATTTTTCCTATAGAAAAAGTCTCAGATTCTGAGACATTTTTCCTATACAAAAAAAGTCTCAGATTCTCAGACATTTTTTCTATAGAACAAGTCTCAGATTCTGAGACATTTTTCTTATAGAAAAATTCTCAGATCCTGAGACATTTTTCCTATAGAAATAGTCTCAGATTCTGATACATTTTTCCTATGAAAAAGTCTCAGATTCTGAGAGATTTTTCTTATCAAAAAGGGTTTATATCTTAAAGCTTTTTAATATAAATGGGGTAGGAATAGAAACAGGATTTATGGAATTTATTTAATTTACAAGAAATTTCTTTAAAAAATCCTTTTTTGTTTTAAGCCATCATTTATTATTCGACTACCATCAACATTAACACAGTAACTTTAAGATTTTTTGTCGCGAATAGCTTTGCAACCTTCCACACGATAGATTCGTCCCAAAAATCCGGCGCAACCAAAAACTGTTGCAACAATACCATTAAAACTGATGTGCCCACAGGTATAGATAGCATTTGTAGTATTTAGGGACGAGGGCTTTCATAATAATGGTTGGTAATACTCAATAGCACAACTCTTAAGGCTCCATTGGTTTGTTCCTTACGAAAATAATTTAGAAGATTCTGCACAACACGAGAACATAGTAGTAACTGAACTGAAATATACAAAGTTATTCCAAACACAAAGCTATTCCAAACACAAAACAATTTAAAGGCAATATTTACCTTCAATTATGCTAATTGTTTAATATTCTATGCACATTTTCCATTCCCTCTTTTCAACAGAAAACCAAATGGAAGTTTTTACAATTTCGACCTTTAATAACACAAATTATTATTTTAAAATGAAATTTATAGATATTATATTTTAAAATTTGATGATTTGTACAAAAAATAAAATAAACAACTTTTTGTTTATATTTTTATTAGAAATGTCATATTAAATTATTTCACCACAGTTTCACAAGTGTGTTGAATACACATTACCTATATGTGTGAATTGATTGTTTGAGGTTATGTAGAGTCGGAGGTCTTGTTAGTCTTTGACAAAAACATTTAAGGGAAGTACATCTGAGTAAAGGGAGGCATACACAAGTATGGTGTTTATTTGATGTCATATATGAATTGATAAAAACATATCTGATATTATATATGACCAGATATAATTATATCTGATATTTAAAAATTTGGAAAGATATCATATATGACCATATCAAATCATATGTGATCAGATATGAAAATATCTGATATAAGATATCGTCAGATATGAATACATCTGCTTAAATATATGAACATATACAATAGGGCGGGTCGATTTGTATGGATCGAAAAAAACTGAAAAATCGTATAGCAAAAATAAAATCTACAAGAAATTCTAAGAAAGTTTTCCAAAGAAACCATTGGTCTAAAATCAAACCCTATACCGCGCCTAACGACATGAAAATCTGTCCGTCCGTCTGTCTTTCTGTCTGTGTGAAACACGCTAACTTTCAAATGTTAGCGAAAGAATGAAAAATATATACGGCAAGCTGCTGAAGCGTGACGAATATACTTGTTATACTTTCGGTCAGATTAATACTAAATTTTAGCGAAATCTGTCCAGTGGTTCATAAGTTATTAGCAAAATGGGGAATTTCAGATGGATTTTAACCCGAACTCCCGTGTTGAAAAAAACGCTACACACGCTTTGAAATAAATGGTAAGCCAAAAAAAAATATTTTAGAAACTATTTTTGTCAATCAAAAAAACTAAAAAAAAAATATTACACTCAAAATAAAAATTACACTCAAAAAAATTTACACTCGATTTTTTTTTTTTACAAAAATTAAAAAAAAAAAAATTATTAAAAATAAATCAAATACTGATGTAAGAAAAAAATATTCAAAAATTTTTATCGAACACAGCTTTTTTCCTCTCCGATATCCAACTCTCCAATTTCATCCCACAAAAGTAGCTATGTGTTTTTTTTTTTTGACGAAATATCATTATGATCCTCAATTACATACTTTTATTTACTAAGAAAAATCCGCTGCACCAGCTTCCCTTTGTAATTAACATACAAAGGCTTTGGAGGGAATCGAACCCACAACCCCTGCGCTTCCTTTCAGAGTTTCTCGCTACATGTAAATATACTGCAGCCCAATATAAAATAAATAATGGAGTAAAATTGTCATGGATAAACGTTAAAAGCAGCGATTTATTGTTAAAATTTCTTATTATAATTTTTCGTCTGTGGCGTTTTCATTACAAATCAATCTAATTATTTATTTCTCCATTTCTGGGATTATGTCTAATATACTTGCCGGTCATAATACCAAAAAATTTTCGAATTATATCCAGCGTCAATTAGTAATACAATGCCGCTGGATATGTTCTAGCAGCATATCGGTATATAAAACTATATTTTCTTTACATCTGAGGTGTAGGGTATGTTCAGCAACTTTGTAGAAAATATTATGGCAAATATTTTTGTGAAACATATTAACCCTCTAACTCCCTCTCATAACGGTATTTTTTGGCTCTATTCTAACAAATCGCAAAAAACACCCCGAAAAAGGGGGAGGGTGTGGATGAAATGTTCTACAAAAATGTTGCCAATAAAATTTTACTATATACCTCAGAGCACACCAAAGCCCAAAAATTAACACAAACACCAAAAAAGAGTCAAGTTCTATGTTTTGCTTATGAAAAAAAGGACGGACGGACAAATCTTCATGTCGTTAGGCGCGGTATAGGGTTTGATGTTAGAAACATGGTTTCTTTGGGAAATGTTCTTAGAATTTCTTGTATATTATGTTTTTGCTATACGATTTTTGACAAAAAAAATCGACCCGCCCTAATATACAATTTTATCTGATACCATATCTATTCAGATATAATTTGATCAAATTTGATCAAATTGGATACATTTTGATATAATCATTTTTACACGGGTATTTAAACAAAATTAATATAGGCATGTGTGGTCTTAGATTAAAGGTATTAAAGATACCTACCTCGTGGTGCCAACAACGGGCCAAAGAAGTAATATTTTTCGACTTATTAACAAAAATGTCTTAAAATTTTGGTGTTTTACTCAATATGACGAAATGTTGTGCATGTTTGGGCACGTTCTTAGCACATGTTTCTTTGCATAATATAGGAGATAAACGAAAAAAACTGAAAAATGGCCTTGTCTTCCCCCTCCTTTTTACCCCCTTAATATGAATTTGGGCCGTTAAAAGAAATACGTGTCCCTTTATTTTTTTTTTGATCTACAAAATAAAACCAATTCCATAAAGATCCGCGGGTGACACTAGGGAGACTTCTCTTGCCATCAAATTTCTCTGTAGACATCAATTAGCAAAACCCTTCTAAACTTTTTTTTTTTTTTGGTCCCATTCAAGATATCAAATCATGTTGCATAGTGTAACTTAGCAGAATAAAAATATTTTTAAAACCAAGTGTGTTTTAATTTTTATTAAATAATAAAAATTAGTTATTTATTCGACCTTTTAATTGTGGAATGAAAAAGAGTTTATTCTGATTCGAGGCCTTTTCATGTTCCCCATTATGAATTAACATAACAAGTACTTATGATAACTCTACTTTCTTTATTAGGATATTCTCCCATTAAATCATTCCTGAAAATTGCCAAAATTTTTGAAAGCAAGAAACTCTATGAGTATTTAATGGGAGAATATCCTTATAAAGAAAGTAGAGTTATCATAAGTACTTGTTATGTTAATTCATAATGGGGAACATGAAAAGGCCTCGAATCAGAATAAACTCTTTTTCATTGTATTTTTAAAACTTTATAAAAATTTGAGGCTTTATTGAACTGATTAATTGATTCTACACTGTTTTATATATAAATAATTTTAAAAATATCAATTCAAACTCAAAAATTCTATTTAAAATTAAAAAAAAGACAAAATGATATTAAAAAAAAAAAAAACCTAATTAAAAATGTTGGTAAATAAAATGTTGATATTTTATGTCGTTTATTGTATTTAAATTCACTTTGTATTTATTTTAATTTATTAAAAAATTGTATATTATTTTATTTTACACAATTATAAAATTAAAACAAAAAAATTACGTACATTTTATAAATTTAACACACAAATTTTTATAACACAAAATCCGAATACTCTATTATTTTTAATTGGCTAAATAAATTTTGTTAGTAAGTAAGCTAAAAAAACACAAAAATTTTGAAATTTGGTTTTTAAATATATAATTTTTTACACTACTAAAACTCAAATCTAGTAAATTCTTAGCTGCATTAGGAAAAAAAAAATAAAATTATCTTATTTAAAAACATTTAGGAAAATTTATATAAAAAACGTCTTCCTCAAAAACTATTAACTCAAAAATATATGCAAAACTTTCTGTATAACACAAATTCTAAAAACTAAAATTAATTATCAGAATAAAATTATAAATATTTACCTATGTACTATATAATTTGTTTATAATTAAACAAATTAATTGTCCACGAATAAAAAAAATATAAACAACTTTGTTTAAATTGTTAATAAAAAAAAATTAAACAATACTTTATTGCTAAAAATGTTTTCAAAACAAACTATAATTTCAATTTTTATTTTTTCAAGTGTGTTTTTACTATAAAAATATAAACAAATTTTTAACTTAAAATTTAGAAAAAAAAAATATAAATATTATTTTTGAGTGTTTTATTTTTTTTCTATTTTTTAGCAACTAGTTTTTAAAGCAAGACATAGTAATATAGAAATTTTGTAATTATAAAGAATATTGACAAAGTAGTTAAAAATAATAAATTTATTGTTTTTCTAAGATGTCTTAACAGATGTTGGAACTTTAGGTAAACCAAATTCATCAGTTTCAATGGAATTCTGTAATAAACAATAATAAAGAACAATATTAATAAAAGTTTTAAGTTTTATGCAAACAATTTTAAGTATTTTTTTGTCCACAGAATTGGGTCAAAATCTAAAATTTTTCTATACAGCGAAAAAAATTCATGCCTTATATAAACGAAATGTTTCGTACATTTTACGAAAAGTTTCGTACTTTTTGCTTACGAAATTATTTTATAAAAATTATCGGCCTTACCACAGAAAAATAAAATAAATTTAAAATCGACTTTTAATTCTATTTTCATATAAATTGTTTTTGTTTTTAAAATCGACTTTCAAAAAATGTATGAAAAATTTGAAATTTAAAATAAAACTTTTGTTAAAATAGACTTTTTATTTTTCTTTGGTACGGGCCTATAAGTTTTTAGTTTTTTTTTTTGTTTTTACGAAACAATTTTCTATATGACAGAGTTGTGATAATTTTTTTAAAAAAGAAAATAAAGATTTTATTGGAAATCGATGTTCCGATTACCCAGGCAAAAGAAATAACTTCATCATCATATGGTTTCTGACGCACTGAATCCGAATCTGGCCCTAAAATTGTTCAATCGCGTCAGGTTTTTGAAATATTTGACATCTGTAGAGTATTTTAATTTGTATTATAACCTCCAACCCCAGTATGGGGATATACTCAATTTGTCGTTCCGTTTGTAACGCATCGAAATATCGGGGACCCCATAAAGTATATATGGGGCATTCCATGTCAAATCGGACTCTTTGAATAATTTTGTTTTAGATTTTTCCAATTAGTTGACAGTTTTTGTACCCTTCGAAAACTCTTTCGTGTTAAATTTTCAGATTTTTTTGATGACCGTTCAAAAGATATCGAATTTTTTAAAATTGGTAGTTTGTTCTAGTGATTTGTGTGATTCACTTGAATCACGCGTGAGTGTGAGTGATTTTCATTTCAATCACGTGATTGTGAGTGAGTGTGAGTTGAAAAAAAAACCTAAGTGAGTGATTAGTGAGTAATTCATTAATTTTTTGCGTGATTTGATTTACCCATTTTTTTATATTTTGTAAAAAATGTTTTTTTGGAGTTTTTTTTTTGGAAGAAAATTTTATTGCGTGAGTAGGTTTTGCGTGACTCACTCGTGAGCGTGATTGAATCTGGCGTGAGTCACGCGTGAGCGTGAATAAGCTTTTTATTACTCACGTGAATAGTGAGTGAGCGTGAGTAAAAAATATTGCGTGAATCATTAGTGAGTGATTCGACCCACGCGCCCATCTCTAGTTTGTTCCTTTACTCAAACTTCTTTACCCATAACTACTTCAATAATGGTCCAAATTGCAATTTTTTTTTTAATTTTTTTTACGTACTTTAAAAAAAATCCAAAAAAAATTCTTAAAAGTGCTCTAGTATGCAATTTCTAAGTTTTAAAATTTAAATCTTATTTTTGAAATTTGATTTTTTTTAAATTTTTTTATGTAAAACTTCTGTCGATTCTACAAATTTTTTGCCCAGTAGGATCGTGGGATAACGATTATTTGAAAAAATTTTATTGTAATTTTACAATCTTAAAATCATTTCTACTGCTCCAATGGTGCGTCATAGAGGGGTCAATTCAAGGAGTCCAAGACCGACTCCCTAAGTCGGTTTCCATTTAAAATTACATTTTTATAAAATTTGATCCAATTTGTATTGGCCCTATCTCCCTACTACTTAGGGAGTGGAGATAGGGCGTAGGTATTTTTTACAAAAATGTTGGAAGGTAAAAATAAATGGGGGTCGGTCTCACTAATGACCCCTCTCGGACGCACCATTGGACTGGTAGAAGCTGATTAAATAAAACAAATTTACAAATAAATAAAAATAAATGTATGGGACCGCCTTAATAGTTAAAGATAGAGGGTAGGTGTGTTCAGAGAAAATGTTTGGACTAAAAAAATATTGTAAGTCGGTCATACATTTTAATGCTCTAAGGGCACTCTTAGGGCAGTTAGAGCGGTTTGAGCAAATTTTAAAAAATGTCATTTTGTTTGGGAGCCCCCTTAGAAATTGGAGATAGGTTATTGGTTTGTTCCGAAGAAATGTTTAGACGTAAAAATTAATGGGGGTCGGTCTTGGAAATGACCCCTCTATGACGCACCATTGGAGCAGTAAAAATGGTTTTAAGATTGGAAAATTACAATAAAATTTTTTCAAAAAATTTTAAAAAATAGTAATAATCGTTATCCCACGATCCTCCTGGGCAAAAAATTTGTAGAATCGATAGAAGTTTTACACAAAAAAGTTTCAAAAAAATCGAAGAGTACAAACATTTTCAAAAATGAGATTTAAATTTTAAAACTTAAAAATCGCATACTACAGCGCTTTTAAGAATTTTTTGGGATTTTTTTTTTAAGTACGTAAAAAAACAAAAATTTTGAAAAAAAAAATTAAAATTTGGACTATTATTGAAGAAGTTATGAGGAAAAGAAGTTTGAGGAACAAACTACCAATTTTTAAAAATTCTATATCTTTTGAACGGGTCATCAAAAAAATTAAAAAATTTACCACGAAGGAGTTTTCGATGGGTACTAAGAACTGTAAACAAATTGGGAAAATCTAAAAAAAAAATATTTTCAAAGTGTCCGATTTGACATGGAATGCCCCATATATTATTAAAGTACCGAAAACGATTTAATAAATTACTTAGTATATCAGCATTTTTCTTAGAACAATATCGCAGGATCTTCTAATATTTTTTGTATAGAAAACACATGCAAAAATTTTTTTACAGAAAAATGCAACAGAATCAGATTTTGTATAATAAATTTCTGACAATTTCAATCTTTTTTTTACAAAAGAAATGTTTAGAATTTGAAATATCTAAAAATCTATGTTAAACCCACTTTAGAACAAACTTTACCTTATTGCCTGGTATAATACTATCAGCACCAGGTTCCTTATCCGGAGCTGAAGGAGCTTTAACAACATCATCCAAATAACTAGTGTCATCATCTAGTGCAATCTCATCACCCAAGGCATCTAATTCAGCTTCGAGTTCATCGTCATCTACATCTGGCATACCATAAGTGCGACCCAAAGCCTCTTGGACATCATCGGCTTGTTCCAACATATCGGCCATATCATCTTGAATATCCTACAATATTTAACAGCACTTAAAAACAGTTTTTATATTAAAAAAAAAAAAATCCCCTACAATACCTCAATATGATCAATATTGATTTTCTTAAATTCTTTTTGCATTTGTTTTACACCATCTTGCATAGCAGCTACCGTGGCCTGGGTATCTTTCAAAGATTGGGCCGCATAATTGGCTTGTTCCATATTGAAGGATTGATTACGCAAAGCTCCTGCCTGTTGTTCGTAGCTGGAATTAAAAAATACATTCTAAAGTGAGGTTTCCTACCGTTTAGTCTTTATATACTTATACTTACGCCTTCTTTTGTTTGAGTACCCTCATTGCCTTTTGCTTAACGGAGTTCTTCGCTGGGCCCTCCCGCATTTTGCTCATTTGTTCACGATATTTACGAAGTTCATTTTCCAATTTGTTGATTTTTTCCTCAATATTATTGGCACGTTCATCAACCTTTTTGAGAATGATTTCATTTTTTATATGTAAGTAAAAAAAAATTTTAAACGAGACAAAAGCTTGAAAAAAACTTACTCCTTTAATGCAATCATTTAGATTTGGTGCTGGTTCTTTAGGTTTTCCTTTGCCAAATAAACGATTCATTGTGCTGGTTTTCTATAGAAACAAGTAAACTTAGACTTTTTCGAGTTTTAAACTTTAAAGTTAGCTAAATGGTTTAATTTTGTGATTTTTTGTTTAAAATCTTAATAAATGATGACTAATTTTTTTATGTATTTGTTTTGACACCAAAATGTTGTGTTGGTAACGTAAGAAATCAGCTGTTTAAGGTTACCGCGTTGCCAACTTGCAATGGTCTGTGATGAGAATTTAAACCCGTTAAATTAAAAAACAATATGGACGCACAGTTTTTCAAACATAGAAAAAATACAAGTGAAACACAGTCGTATTTCGCTTCAATAAGTATTAAGGGAACAAGTTGAGTTTACTGGCATTGGTCAAAAAAAAAAATAAATTGAAAATAGCCCTTTTAGCGATGATTTAAAAAAAAAAATTGTCGGCGACACGTTTTTAGCGAGTTATCTCGACTGAAGTTTTTTGCTTATATCTTCGTTATTTATTGTTCGATTTCAAAAAAAAAATATTAACCCATAAAAGGCCAAAAATTTTTTTTTTTGAGAATTTTCGTAAAAAAAGCTTTTCTGCGTTGCGGCCTTCGGCCGGGCTTAGGGATTACAAACTCCATAAATTAGTTTAGCGGCTTCGCTAAATAAAGTTTTTTTGTGTATTAAGCCTTTTTCCAGTTATAATATTCGAATTTCAAGTCGACATAACTCGCAAACCAGATCTCGCCGACAAATAATCACCCTAATATTTTCGATTTGTAATCAAAGATCTATCTCTGGTAAAAATTTGGGATCAATCCGACCAATTCCAATATGGTTTATATTTCAAATTATTCTACGAATTAAGTTAGAAAGAGAAAACTGATATAACGCGCCATAAGAAAAATGGATGCCAGATCGGTTTTTGTTGTTTCACTCACTCCTAAGTCGTAGAAAGTGTTGCCATGTTAGCGTAAAAAGGACTAAAACCGCTGTGTTTTCTCCTGAAATCGCTTAGTTTTCCCCCATTTTTTCTTATTAAACTCTACTGTCGAGTCTGTATATAGTCTGTGCCTCTGTGGTAACTTGTAAAATTGGAATGTCAAATAAAATTTTATTATATATTTTTTATTTACTTTAATTCGGATTCCAATCTACAAATTATTGACTAATGTGCGAAAACAAATAATAATATTATGAATAGACTTGCCACCTTTTGAAATTTCCAAAACGGGACACCACTAAAAAACATCAAAAAATTAAAAAAAAAAAAAATCGACGTCTCAAAAATTCTATAACGTCTCAAAAGGACTTAGATTCAGGACATCAACCTTTATTTATCATATGTTACACTTTAACACAAGTTGGACCGTTTTTCTGTAGCATCCAATAAGATGAAAATCTTATTATCTCAAAAACCCCACTAACGATTTTTTTCAAATTGGGCTTAAAATGTTTGTACGGGTGCCAACTAACATAATCTGCAATAAAATTTCATATGATACTTGTTCAACCACACCGTGATCTGGTTGAAATTTGCAATACCTTTTCGTTCTATTTTCATCCTTTTCCTGTGTTGCTGCCGATTCATTTATATCTGCAGCTCTTTTTCTGTTCATTTTCCTGTGAAAAATTTAATAGTTTAACATTTGTGCAAATTTATTGGAAAGAATATTTACTAAAATAATAAAAAAATACCTCTACAAAAAATCACGCTCTGTTAAAATTTAATTCATTTGAAAGTTGACAAATGAAATAAAAAATATATTTAAAAAATGCCAGTGTTGCTAATAAAAATAAGTACTAAGTTTACGATTTATTTTTTGTGACAATGAAAAAATTATTTTTTTTCTCAAAACGGGACAAATGGCGTCCCGTTCAGGGTATCGTCGGGACACGGGATACTCCACTCTAAAACTGGGCTGTCCCGACGAAAACTGGACGGTTGGCAAGTCTAATTATGAAAAACAAGTATTAAAGAAATGAGATTTGACACAAAGTCAAAAGTATATTACCACAGAGTTGTGTTTTACTTTAAATCTAGGGGTTTTCTCTCCCGTCTAAACGTGCCTTATACTAAGGTGACCATACGTACTCTTTTTTAGAGGACAATACTCTATTTTAACTGGCTGTACTCTATAAAATTTGTGTCCTCTTTCTGTCCTCTTTTTCCAAATTCTGTCCTCTTTGTCCTCTTTATTTTAAAAAGCATGATCAATATTTGTTTTTATAAATAAAAACAAATTTTATTTCACGGTCAACGGTTGTTACTGTCAAATCGCATGGAAAATGTCGCGCCGTGTTTGTTCTGTTCATACTCCTACTGATTTTTTTTTGTAAAAGTGGCCATACACTTGCAGTATTGTTGTACAACTTGTTGGATGGACGTATATTAGACTGGCTGATCTTATATTAGCAAAACAAAATGTTAAAGTTGTACCCCCCTGAAAATTAACTTAGACATTTTTTATGATTATTCCCAAAATATTTGGGTTCATGAATAAAAAATTCGATAAAATTTTTCTGCATTAAAGGATGTTAAAAAATTAAATGTTTATGTTAGTTTTTTGATACATTTCAATTAAATTTTACTGAAAATTAAACTTTGCTATTTTTTGTACGATTTTAACTTCTAATACATCGTTAAAAAGGTGGTGACCACCACTTGGTGGTACTCGAGGTCATTTATGTGAATGTAAATTTTTCTTTAAAATATATGAAAAATGTTGAATTCGAATAATTTTTTTACGTTTTTTCTTTATGTCCTCTATTTTTATTTTCAAAATCTGGTCGCCTTACTTATACAATTTCAAAAAATGGCTTTGTGTTATTAGATTTGCATACAAACAGCTGTTTTAAAATGTCTGTTTGATTTTGTTTATGATTTTCTGGCAGTATTAAGACTTTGGTAATATTTTACTTTCTTAAAATCCAAAGACTCGGTGGGATGATATAAACACACCTTTAAGGTACCTACAGACGACGCAATATTATGTACAATATCCAATTATATTGATGGTGTGTGGGTTAGATTGACCATTGTACAATCGTCAATCTTAAAGGTACCTACATACGACGCAATATTATGTACAATATTCAATTATATTGAAGGTGTGTGGGTAATATTGACGATTGTACAATGGTCAATCTTACCCACACACCATCAATATAATTGAATATTGTACATAATATTGCGTCGTCTGTATGCACCTTAACCACACACGATCAATATAATTGCATATTGTACATAATATTGCGTCGTCTGTAGGTACCTTTAGTGGCAGCACATTATGTAACTTTTGACGTTTCATAAAAAACTGAACAACATAAAAGAGAACAACAACAAAGCACACAACACAAAAAGCTTTTAAACTATCAATCGTGCACACAAAAAACATTTGTGTCGGAGTGAGCAAAATCTGGGGCTTAAGTTGAGTTTACTGGCATTGGTCGGATTGATCCCAAATTTTTACCAGAGATAGATCTTTTGATTACAAATCGAAAATATTAGGGTGATTTTTTGTCGGCGAGATCTGGTTCGCGAGTTATGTCGACTTGAAATTCGAATATTATAACAGGAAAAAGGCTTAATACACAAAAAAACTTTATTTAGCGAAGCCGCTAAACTAATTTATGGAGTTTATAATCCCTAAGCCCGGCCGAAGCCCGCTACGCAGAAAAGTTTTTTTTACAAAAATTCTCAAAAACAAAAAAAAAAAAAAATTTCTCAAAAATAATTTTTTTTTTGGCCTTTTATGGGTTAATATTTTTTTTGTTTTTACCAAAATGAAAGATATTTCAATTACCTTTCGAATGATAACAATATTCTTGAAATCGAACAATAAATAACGAAGATATAACCAAAAAACTTCAAGTCGAGATAACTCGCTAAATACGTGCCGCCGACAATTTTTTTTATTTTTTTCGAAATCATCGTTAACAGGACTATTTTCAATTTTATTTATTTTTATTTTGGACCAATGCCAGTAAACTCAACTTGTTCCAAATCTGGTATAAATTAAACAAAAATATGCTAAAACTACAACCGACAAAGTAGTTTTCCTAATTTAGCCAAAATGCTTAGGTAAAAAATTTTTGCTCCGAGATTTTTTTTGCGTGTGGTGCTTTCTAGCATTTTTTTCTGATTAGCGGTTTTTTGCTTAAAAAAAGTTGGCATCAGTGAATCTAGCTACAAAATAGTTAAGTTGGCAACAGTGCAAACAGCTGATATAAGCAAGCTTGTCCACTTCTTTGACATTTAAAATAAAAATGCCAACGAGAACGTCTAAAAAAAATAATTTGCGGTTAAAAATATAAAAAAACGATTAAAAAAATTAATAAGTATTGTGTTAACAAGTAAAAATCAACAAAGAAATTGTTGTCTGTATAATAAATAATAGATAAATTCAATAAAAAGATGATAGAAATAAGTATATAGAAATTTCAAAAAAAAAAAAAATATGTGAGAAAACAAAGAAAAAAAAGTAACAAATTAAAAGTTGTGTCTCAAATAAAAATTAAAGATATGTTATCTATAAAAAACAGTGTATAAAGTAATTGTTATTAATTTAGTCATAGAAATCATAAAAATCTGTGTTAATTTGTTAAAGAATTGCTTAACCATAATTATTGTATAAAGTGAATAAAAGTGAAAAGACTTGCGCCCTTAACAGAAAGATTTTTTCGTTGTTCATTGTATTTGCGGGGCTTTGACGTAGATATCCACTCACCCACTTGTTCTTCATTTTATATTCATATATAGAGACAACAATAGCAAACCCGCATAATGACGTAGTTGTTGGCAAAAAGAAAATAACTAGCGCATAAAGTCCAATAATTGAACTAACACTTTTAGTTTCATTGTCACAAAGAAACGGTGTGAAACGTTTCCCTTTCAATACCACTATGGACAGTTCCATGATGTTGGCCGCTCTACATGGCGACTCTGCTGTGTATGGTAGTGTGGCAAGAGCCGAAGATTTAGAAGATTTAGATCCCACAACAACCTTAATAACAACAATTATAACATCGACCACTACTGCTGCTCCTGATACCGATCCCAGTGTTTCTATGAATAATTTTTATCCAGCCTTAGTGCAATGTTTTGGCATTATTATTTGTGGGTAAGTACGCATCTTATTATTTTGGGTTTTTCTTTATTTCTTTTGTTATTTTTTGTTATCAATGTTGTTCATCTTTGTCTTAAATTCCATGCTGTTTAAATATTTTTTTTCGGTATTTGCAAACGTCGTTAGCAAATATCAATTTTTCTATATTTAAATACTTGTTTTTATATTTGTTCTTATTTTAGCTATATTCTATAGATCAGAAGTTCTGAAACTTTTGTACTTGTGTACCATAATAAATGAAATACATTAACTACTAGTTGTGATTTAATTAAGATCCTCGATCGATTTTATGTTGATCTAGAGATGTCCGTAAGTCCGTCTGTCTGTCTGTTGAAAACACGCTAACTTTTAAAAAACTTTACTGAGGCTGCTGAAGTTTGGCATATATGTTGGCCATGGACTGTGATCACGTAAAATGATAGTTAACTATCGCCGATTTTTGGAGCCTTGTTGCTCCTAAACTAATCAAAATATTTCCAATTTTTTTAATGTTTCTGGATTAGACAACAATTTTTAATAATCTAATAAAGAAAAACTTTAAAATTTCCCTTCAAAACGATATGTATTTTGATGTCGTTTATGCATCGTCTATCGTTTTCGTTTTACGTGATTAGCCCCCTGGTCAGGTTGGTATTGCAATTCAGCGAAATCGGTTTAGTGCACAGTTCGTTGAGCCAATATAACGAAGGGACAAAAATGGAGTTGTCAGATATTTTTGAAATTTGGTACACTAGCATAAAATATCTTACAAGAGAAGTATCTCAACAATTATGAACCGATTTAAATGAAACTTAAAATATATATAAAACATACAATTCTAAGGTTGGGGTGTTTCGGATTATCGGCCATATCGAGGATTAAGGGGTTCAAAAAATGGGTCAACAAATAGCGAAAAACGTTTTTTTTTGTTTTTTCATCCATTTCTTTCCTTTGAAACTATATGATGTTTCCATATGAGAAGAAAAGTTTTTTTTTTATTTTATTTTTATCCAACAGTGGCATAACCTTGTAAAAATTCGGCTTCGTTAAATATTTTTTTCATGAAAATATGTAAATTTTAAGAGGTATTTATGTACATATATGAGGACATAGACCTACGATATTCATATGAATACGAAATAATGTTTATTAAATTTAAGTCGACACGTATTTTTGCTCTAGCCGATATTCTCGTTAGTTCGGGAGTTATCGAAATTTTGCCGATGGTCCACATTGTTTCATAAGGGGACAATGAAATTTTTAAAATTTGATTGCAGATTATTTAGCTTAGAAGTTGATTTAATTCATTTTGTTTTACATATTCCAAAGCCATTAACAAAAAATTGAAGACTACAGTGAACCATATTCATCCCTAATTTTAAATTTTATCAGCCGCGTACCCCCTAACGAGTTTTTCAATGCATCTGAAGACGCGGATTTTGAGCTGATTATTGAGCTTAACAAAATGGTATCAAAATTTCCGTTCTGTCTTAACCCGTCTTATAAATGCCCAAAAACACGTTTTTTTTAAACTTGACATAAATTTTCTCAAAAACCTGATATCATAGAATAATTTGGAGTCCATATTCGGAATCAGCATCGAAAGGTTAATCGAAAACAAGTGGTCAGATCTCAAAATATCATCCAAAAATATCGCAAAAAATGCTCTCTGAATTGCACAAAAATGGGGTTTTTGTGAACTTTGACCTCAACTTTCTTAAAAACCTGACGTTATGGAAAACTTTGGAAGCCAGATGCGGAACAAGCATTGAAAGTTTAGTCTTAAACGAAAGTCCAAATTACTAAAATTTTGCGTACCCCCGCGGACAGTTTCGCGTACCCCCTAGTGGTACGCGTACCATAGGTTGGTAACCGCTGCCCTACACCACACTGTCCCAAGCAGAAATTGACGACAGTTCTAAAAAAAAGGGTTCTGAAAGCACTTTAACAAAAAAGAAGCATTCTCAAAACGCTATTTTTAAACGTTTTCTAAGCGTTTTTGAAAAGCGTTCTGAAAGCGCTATAGCAAATAAAAAAGGAATCTCAAAACGTTTTTTTCGAACGCTTTGCGACATATTCGAAAAGCTTTTTAAGAGTTCTTTAGATTTTTTTTTTTTTTGGAAAAATTTTCTAAGTTCCGAAACTATTTTTGAAAAACAATTTTTTTTTCATTTTTTTTTTTGTTTTTAAAGTAAAAAAAATCACAAAAAATATTTTTAGATTTTTTTTTTTTTAATTTTCTAAGTTTCGAAAATTTGTTTGAAAATTTTTCTTGCAGTACAAACTATTTTTTTTTTATCAGATTTCACTTTCAAACTAATTTTTTTATCAGATTTCACTTTGTATCAAACAAATTATTTAACCGAACTTAAACAGAATTTCTTTAATTTGGGGTTTTAAAGCGCTTTGATGCCTTTAAAAAAACGTTCTCAAAGCACTTTTTTTTCATCGCTTTTAAAACGCTTTAAACCTAGCGTAGATCGATGTTAACATTCGGATCTTCTGAAGGCGCTTTGAAGTTGTTATACAGAACGCTCGTACAACCGTCCACAACGCTTTCACAACGCTTTTGCGATTGTATTTTTCTGACTGTGGTGGTATATAATGAGTTTGTGCTGATGTTTGTAACTACCCGAAATATTGGTACTAGACCCCACATTTAAGTATACCGATCGAATCAGAATCACTTTCTGAGTCGATTGAGCGATGTCCGTTCGTCTGTCCGTCCGTCCATTTAACGGTTTAAACACGATACAGGTCGCAATTTTCAATCAATTGACTTGAAATTTAAAACTTAAGCTTCTCTTGGCCCAAGGACGAAGCCTATTGAAATTAGAGAAAATCGGTTAATATCACTGTGCTACAGTGAAAAAATACTTCTGATGTGACATAGTATAGGTTGTTGGTCTTGTCGAGTAGATCACAAAAATGCCCATTAAATTTGCCAGACACTCTCAAATTTTAGAGTTATTGTTGGGACTTTTCTCACTAAACCTTGCATAATTCAGAAAATTTTCAACCGATTTTAAATTTTGTGAATTTTTCAATACATAAAGAAAGATATCTTTTGATTTTTTCCATAAAATCATTTTTTTTTTTGTTATTTTTTGAAAATTTTTCGAGTTTATCGATTTTTTTCAGCTATAGTTCGTTTAACAACCTTTATATTTATGAGCGTTTTTTTTTTAATAATTTAATTCTTAATACGATAAGCTTTATCCTGAAAAAATCGGATAATAATTGACAGTTATAATTTTTCTAAAAAAGAAAATTAAGATTTTACAGGAAATCGCCGTTCAGATAACCCAGACAAAAAAATAAATTTTTCATAAATGGTCATGTACATCCGAATCTGGCCTTAAACTTGCTCTATCTCGTCAGGTTTTTGAGATATTTAACATAAATTGATATATAAAAAACCTTATAAGATAGCGCAATTTAAAGGTCAAATTTGAATTCAGGAGGTCAAAAACCTTTAAAATAATAATATGCGACCTCTCAGTAGAGCTGCAAAACTATCGATAGTCGTCCCATTCGATATTTTCGATAGTTTGTTTTTAAACTATCGATACTATCGATAGTATCATATATTTTAAAGAATTGTATGCTTTTGTGTAAAATTACGTTTTTTTCATAGCAACTTGGTACTTCTGAACACATTTGCCGTTCACTGCCATTCCAGTCTATTTTAAATCACTTCGGCGATCTTCCACCATGAGGTGTTTGTTCTGTTCGGACCTTAAATTTCGCAATAACATTAACACGAGATTACTATCATTGCTTTAATACTTTAAAAAGTAGAATTATTCCAAAATGCTATAAAGATTTTAAAAACTGTTCACTTTTTGATTAATTTTTCAGCAAGTGACAATGTTTTTGAAGCTTATGTTTTTCGGCGATAGTATCGCTATCGGGTAAAAACTATCGATAGTCCTTTTAAAATAAAACTATCGATACTATCGATAGTACCATCGATAGTTTTGCAGCTCTACCTCTCAGTATGTTCGTTTATTTTTTTTATTTTTTTTGTCTGGGTTATTATCAAAATCTTAATTTTCTTTTTTAGTAAAATTATCACAACTCTGTCAATTGTTATCCGATTGTTTTGGCATAAAGCTCATCGTATTCACAATTAAATTTTCTTTTGGAATACGTTTATTAATATAAATGTTGTTAAAAAAACTATAGCAAAAAAAAAAATAGATAAATTCAAAAAATTTTCAAAAAATAACAAAAAATTATATATTGTTGAAAAAATCAATACATATCTTTCTTATATGTATAGACCAATTCACACACATGAAAAGCCCTATCCTTCTTCTATCCAAAACAGTTGAAAAATTTAAAATCGGTTAAAAAATGTTTAAGTTACACGTGGTTTAGTGAGAAAGTCCCAAAAACACGTTTTTTGACAATAACTTTAAAATTTGAGAGTCTGGCAAGTTTGAAAGGCATTTTTGTGATCTTTTCGACGAGACATACAACCTTGACTACCTTATTTTAAAAGTATATTAGATTTTGTGTTTTTTGTAGCAAAGTGTATTTAGACCTATCCCCCATACAAAGGTCCTCTTTAGTTTTGGCTCAAATGACTCTAATAACCGTATTGTAATAGGTATCTTTTTGAAATTTGGCAGGTAAACGTGTTTGTTATGTTAAATGCGTTCTTTAGTAACCTTATCAAATCCGATTATCATCGGATCATTTTTGGACCTAGGCCCCATATGAAAACTTCGTCCGATATTCAGTTAAAGCGGTTTATTGGCCACAAATCGAAGCCTTTTTCATTCAAATTTGATTTGCGAGTCTTTTACAATTATTCAAGATTTTACAAAATATAGATCTAATCGGTCCATGTTTGAACATGGGAACCATTTTCCGGGAATCTCTGGTGTAGGGTATTATATGGTCGGTCTTGGCCGACTATAATTTTCTTACTTGTTTTTTTTAATTCGAGGGAAAAGTAGTCGCACGACAAAAATTAATCCATTTTTTTTTATAATAGTGTCACACATAAGATATCGACCAATTATCTTTCCGAATCAAGAAATTTGCGTTAAAATGGCATCAATTTGTTTTTGCATATTTTAGTGAAAATGCATATTTTTGCATATTTTTGCATATTTTGGTTTTAAATACATATTTTGTGCATATTTCCTACTTTTCATTGCATATTTATTAGCAAAAACACAAATTGAAATTTATTTGTTTCAAAAACAATTTTAAATTTTCAAAATTTATTTTTAATTTTTTTTTTTTAATTTTTTTTATAGATTGCCTTTTAAAAAAGAAATTGCTAATAAAAATTTTTAAATGTCGAGGGTATTCATGGATTCAGCCAAGTTGAATTTAACTTTTCTAGTTGTTTAAATTATTTTTAACTACTTTTAAATTAATTTATAATTTAAAAAAACGGGTTTTATGTAAAATAGATATGTAAAGTTCTTAAAACGTCACAACAATTAAGATTCCCTGCTCTAGACACACACTCTTCCTACGGTTCATTGATTTATGTTTATTTTGTTGTATGTTTATTTGTTGCGGTTTACTACATACTAATCCGCTAGTCGTTAGTCAGTCGTATAATTGTTATTATGTGCGATTTTGACCTTGTCTAACTCAACATCAAAACCTACTTTCAAATTTAGAGTTGTTTGAACTTTTTTATCTGCATATAACATACAAAAAAATAAATAAAAACAAGTATTTAATTGTTTTTTATCATATCGTCATGTAAAACAGTAATATTTTGCTGGGTATTTCCCCTATTCAAATGACAAACAACGGAACTGCAATGTAGGAAATAAGTACAAGTAGTAGATTCAAAACATGCTAATTTTTAATGTCATTAACTTTGTAATAAGTGTAATATTATTAAAGTTTGTCATACTTAGGCTGACTATGTACTGATTTTTGGGCCTTTTCAATCAAATTTTTTGCTTGTCCTAATTCATTTTGTTTTAATACCCTCCAACCTCATTATGGGGGTATACTCACTTTGTCATTCCGTGTGTAACGCATCGAAATATCGGTCGGGAAACTTATAGGGTATATATGTATATTATTAATCCATGATCGATTCTAAGACTTTCTATGAATGTCCGTCTGCGTGTAGATAACACGATTCAGTTTAAAATAAAATAGTTGGACTCCTGAAGTTTGCCACAAATATGTCTCATGCTCATAGGCAGGTTAAGTTTCTATATGGGCAAAATCGGACCATGGGTAGGGTGACCATTTTTTTCTGAACTTTGCTTTTTTAGAAAGAACTCTCTGAAAACTTTTTTCTATGGGAAAACACTGATGGCTTTTCAACACTCAAAAAATTTCGGTTAAACTAACAAACTCAATTACTATTTCAGTAAAAACTACTGTAAAAAAAAACAACTGTTGTCGATATTTTGTATAAAATTTAGTTAACTTTAAACAGCTTCATTTCCGTGCATTAAATATAACAAAAACCCACAGGTTTTGAGAATATAAAATCAATCAGATTCTGAGGACTTTTTCTGTTAAGTTTCAATAACTCTTCCTTTTTGAAAACTTTTCAGATGATAAGCACATGATTTCTTTAAATAGCCCTGACACACAAAAAATTATTGACTTTTATTAAAATTTTTTGTTATTTTTCTTTAACTGTCGAATTACAAATTTTTAACAACCAGATTTTTTTTTCGCTTTAATTTATTTGAATAGATTAATTCAAAAATATACAAAATAACCGGGTTTTACTTTTTTTATTGTTGGCAACATATTGGAAAGCAAAAAAGATGAATTTTTTTAAAAATTTTGTCATAAGCTTACAATTCATTTGTTAAATCAATCATTATTTTGATTGACTATAAATAAAAAATTAATCAAATTTTTCATCAAAATCGAAAAAATGTTTGAAAAAATTTTCAATCAATCACCTACAATTTGATGATTGGTATAACAATTTTTTAATTGGAGGAATTTCAATCAAAAAATTTATTGAATCCGCGATTTTGTTGATTGAAATTCGTTTCAAATTTTTTCTGTGGATGTTCATTATCCCCTAAACTTTTCGTTATAGAAAATCTTAAAGATTCTGTGCGCCTTTTATATAAATTTATGAAGATCAAAATAATCTCATGCTCAGATACATATATGCGTTCAAGAATTCAAATTATCTCATTGTCAGACTTAAGTTATAAAAAACTACTCTGACGACTTATTATATGGAAATTCAAGTTCTATATAGAATTTTCGAATGAAAATATTTTTTATGTTAAAATGTTCAAAAATCAGTACAATCAGTACATATTTCAAAAAATCAGTACAACGTTTTTTGATCAGTACACGTAATCAAAAATCAGTACATGTACTGATCAAATCAGTACGAATGGTCAGCCTAACCATGGGGGAAAAGTTCCTCATTGCACAACTGAACAAACTTCTAAAAAAACATTTTATACCCTCACTCCGTTTTTAACTTATCAACAAATATTAAAATCAAAATATTAGACAGATATAAATGTTATTTATTTGTTGTTGCATCGAGAATTTTGGTATAACATTTGAGCGACATCGGTTCAGTTTTTCAAAATGTTATTACATTTCATATAAGAGGCATTCCACACCAAATGTCCCGCTACAGAAAAACATGTGTCCCGTAAATTTCTGAATAGGTTGTTTGGATAGCCCTATATGTAACTAAGAAAATTGCGTTTTTGGTTTTTCAAATTTTCGCAAACTGGGCTTAGGAGGCGTGGTCAAATATTGGAAAAATGGTAAAATTTGTGGCGAGTTGCTTTGATTGAAAATTTATCACATTAATACGGAATGCACCACAATGTCACAAATTTACTTTCTTATATAGTTTTGTATGGGCTATCGATTAAAATTTTTTGTTTTGGAAAATTTTCAGAACCCGTTCTAAAATTTTCCATTTTTTAAAAAAGTCAATTTATCAAAAATTTGGCCACTTTTTTTTTTCTTTTTTATTTATTTTTTTAAAAGTTTAGATGTTTGTCCATCCACACAAAAAAAATCAGAAACACGTTCATCTTTTTTTTTCGAGAAAATCGCATTTGAACTTTAAATTTCATAACAATTTTGTTATTTGCTTGTATTTCTTTGTTTTAAAGTTGCGAATGAGTAATATTAATTGCATTAATATTCGTCATACGCTCTGTTGACACAAGAAAATACAAGCAAATTACAAAATTGTTATGAAATTTAAAATTCAAATGCGATTTTCTCGAAAAATACGAAAAATACATTTCTAATTTTTTTTGTGTGGATGGACAAACATCTAAACTTTGAAAAAAATAAATAAAAAAGAAAAAAAAAAGTGGCCGGATTTTTGATAAATTGACTTTTTTAAAAAATGGAAAATTTCAGAACGGGTTCTGAAAATTTTTCTTGGAAAAAAATTTTATTTGATAGCGCATACGAAACTATATAAGAATGTAAATTTTTAAGATTGTGGTGCATTTCGTTTTAATGTGATAAATATTTAATCAAGGCAACTCGCCACAAATTTGACCATTTTTCCAATATTTGACCACGCCTCCTAAGCCCAGTTTTTGAAAAATTGAAAAACCGAAAACGCAATTTTCTAAGTTCCATATAGGGCTATCCATACAAGCTATTCAGAAGTTTATGGTACACGTGTTTTTTTTCGCTGGACATTTGGTGTGGAATGCCTCATAATCTAAAAATACGGGCTGGAATCCTAAAAATATATATTTTTGAACAGTGTTCGATTCTAAGACACTTTAGCGATGTCCGTCTGTTGAAATGGCGATCACGGCCAACATATTACACAGATATAAAGGTTATTTATTTGTTGTTGCATCGAGAATTTTGGTATTACATTTGAGCGATATCAGTTTAGTTTTTCAAAATGTTATTACATTTCATATTCTCCATTTTTTTTCTTAATGAAATGAATAATTTCGAGGTTGGTGTTTTTTTTTTTTCTCAAAATGGAAATGACAACCCTATCTTATGCCACATACTTGTTTTCCTCTTCCAGTGAAAAAATGCATCATCAAAAATAAATAAATTTTTAATCTTAACTTGTGTATTTAAATCTTAACCACACATACATATTTTAAATTAAATTGGGGTGTATTCTTTTTTTTTAATAACACTTCGGATAGTTAACAACAAAACTATAATCTTGATTTAAACAAATTAATTGTATCCCACTTAAGGGAATGGAAAATTTCGTTATCACACAATATTCTAACAAAAATTCCTGAGAAAATTTTTGCGTTAATGATGTTGTTTAGCCATTTATTTTTTTTTTATCTTAAAAATTTTTTTATAATTATTAATTAAATTAATAATTTAAAAAAAATATATAATTTTTTCATAACATTTTGTTTATAACAAATAATAGTTTATTATATAAATATTGATTTTTTCTTTAGAGTTGCATGCATGTGAAATTTAATCCAATATAAACAAATTAAAAAAGAAAAAATATTATTATATGAGCACGACAAATTGAAATTAAATCTAATGTTCTGATATTAAATCAATAGTAATTTTGAAAAAAAATGTATTATATGCAGTTAGTTGCAAAAATTTGGAATATACTTACTATTACTTAAATTACTACGTATCTTAGAGCAGCGGTTACCAACCTATATTACGCGTATCAAAAGGGGGTGAGCGAAATTGTCCGCTGGGATACGCGAAATTTTTGTTATTTTTTTCTCAATTTTTTATACCCTTCAACTACAGTATGGGGGTATATTCATTCACTTTGTCATTCCGTGTGTAACACATCGAAATATCGGTCGGGGACCCCATAAAGTATACAGAGCCGGTTAAAAGTATTCACACAGGGCTATATTAGACGCAATTTGTTAAAACCGTAAAATTGAATCGTTAGTTTATTATTCCATTACTATAAAATGACACTATATGGTAATGGAATAATGATACGATTTCACGATTATCAAACGAGTATATTTTTTATAATGTGTTTTGTAGGTAATTTATTAAGCTTTCGTTTAAGCTTTATAGCTTCCAGATTGAGTTAATAATAAATGTGCTACGAGGGTTGAACTAAAAAATTATAATTTTTATAGAAATATATCGACTTTAAAAAAAATATTGGAAAGCTCTGCCTTAGAGTATTTATGAAGATACTGACGTAAAACTTTGGCATCCCATATTAACAACTGTTTACATTAAAAGACAAATTTTATAACATTTATATTAACAACAAAATTTAATGCTAGTATAATATCCATATTATGGATTTTATTGATTTGATTAATATAAATAAATTATAAGAAATACATTTAAAATACATTATTTGAAACAATGTTATTAAAATTGTTTTAAAATGATAAACAGCTGAAGCTGGCAAAAAAATAATATTTAATATATTTGTTTTTTTTTGTAACTCTCCTCTACGAACTACACCATTTAGAGATGTAATTCAAAAAAGATTAATCGTAATACGAAAATTCGACATGTAGTTCAAAAATTTCATTTGTAATTCGAAAATTTCATTTGTAATTCGTAGATTCCACCTGTAATTCAATTTTGTAATTCGAAATTTCTAATTGTAATTTGAAAATTCCATTTGTAATTCGAAAATTACATTTGCAATTCGAAGATTCCAATTGTAATTCGAATGGCATTAATTGTAATTCGAAATATATCAATTGTAATTCAAAAGAGATCAATCTTTATTGGAGAAAGATCAATTTTAACAAGTAAAAAAGTTAAATTCGGCCTTGCCGAATGTAGTGATACCCTCCACAATTTCAAAAAGATTACTGCAAAAAACTTTTTTTTAAAAGGAATTTACTTTTGGAAAAAAAAAATTGTTTGAAAAAAAAAATTCGCGAAAAAAAAAATCCGCGATTTTTTTATTTTTTTTGTCAAAAAATATGTTCGTACTTATTTAAATATCATTTGGTGTTCAATTATGTTCACATATGTCAACCAGCAGTCGAAGTAAAGCGTTTTGTATTTTTAGGTTATGTTGAATGTACTAAAATTTTTGAGGTGTCCTTACATTTTCGTTCATAACTTTTGAACCGCTGAACCGTTATCGCTCAAATGCAATACCAAACATCTCGGGAGAACTTCCAATAAATAAGTTAAGTTTCAGTCATCTACGTGTAATATTTTGGCCGTGATCACCATTTCCACAGACAGACAAACGGACATCGCTAGAATGTCTTAATTAAAATCGATCGGGGATCATGAATATATATACTTTATGGGGTCCCAGACCGATATTTCATTGAGTTACAAACGGAATGACAAACTTATATAGAACCCTCTATCACTAAGTGGAGGTTATAAAAATATCATTTCTAATTCGAAAAGTATCAATTTAATTCGAAAAAGATCAATTGTAATTCAAAAATTCTAATTGTAATTCAAAAAAGATCAATTGTAATTCGAAAAAAAAATTTATTGTAATTTGAAAAAGATTAAATGTTATTCGAAAAAGATAAATTTTTATTTAAAAATTATCAATTGTAATTCGAAAAAGATCTCTTGTAATTCGAAAAATATCAACTGAATTTCCATTGATCTTTTCGAATTAAAATTGGAATCTTCAAATTACAATTGATCTTCGAATTAAAATTGATCTTATTCCAATTACAATTCATCTCTTTCGAATTGAAGGGCTTATTGTAAAAACTCGATAAGCAACATTTCATTTTATGGTGGTTTTTGTCTTAAAACTTTTGAAATAATGTAGAAAAAAATACTTTTGCAGAACTTTCATTCTCAGGATACTTCTACGAAAGGCTTAAGCAAGACTTCTGCCAAAAATTTGTCAAATTTGAAACATCAGTAGAAGGCGAAAAACACCAAAAAATTAAATGTTGCTTGTCAAGTTTTTGCAGTAAGCCCTTCAATTGATCTTTTTCGAATAATGATTGATGTTTTTGGAATTACAATTGGAATCTTCGAATTCAACTGGAATTTTCGAATAACAAATGGAATCTTTGAATAACAATTGATCTTTTTCGAATTACAATTGATCTTTTTCGAATTTCAATTGATCTTTTTTGAATTACAATTGATCTTTTTCTAATTACAACTGATCTTTTTCGAATTACATTTGATCTTTTTCGAATTACAATTGATCTTTTTTTAATTACAATTTATCTTTTTCGAATTAAAATTGATCTTTCTCGAATTAAAATTGATCTTTTTCGATTAAAATTAATTTAGATTTCGAATTAAAATTGATATTTTTTTAATTATAAATGGAATTTTTGAATTACAAATGGAATCTTCAAATTACAAGTAGAATCTTCGAATTACAAATGGAATTTTAGAATTACCAATCATCGAGTGACAAGTAGAATCTTCGAAATACAATCGATCTTTTTCGAATTCAACTGTAAATGGTGTAGAGGGTTAATGATTGTTGCCACTTTATGGATAATTTTCCAAAAGTCGGATAACCATTCAATGCATTCAATTCTTTCAATTCATACAATTCATTCAGTTCATTCAATTCATTCAATTTATTAAATTGATTCAATTCATTCAATTGATTCAATTCATTCAATTCATCCAATTCACTCAATTCATTCAATTCATTCAATTCGTTCAATTCATTCAATTCATTCATTTCATTCAATTCATTCAATTCATTCAATTCATTCAATTCATTCAATTCATTCAATTCATTAAATTCATTCAATTCATTCAATTCATTCAATTCATTCAATTCATTCAATTCATTCAATTCATTCAATTCATTCAATTCATTCAATTCATTCAATTCATTCAATTCATTCAATTCATTCAATTCATTCAATTCATTCAATTCATTCAATTCATTCAATTCATTTAATTCATTCAATTCATTCAATTAATTCAATTTATTCAATTCATGTCATTCAATGTATTCAATTAAATTTTTTTATTTCGTTAACTTCATTAAATTTATTTAATTGATTCCATTAAATTTGTTCATTCAATTAAATTTTAATACCAAAAAATACCAATTAAATGTCATTTGTTTGTCACGATACATAATAAAAAATTGTTTAACTTTTAAATACACTGTAGCCCCCTAATTATAAACAATAACATGTGAGTAACGGAATATATTAGATGCAAACACATGATATAATTACCGCTACTAGAAATACTGTGATGCCACTTAACAGTCAATTACATTTTATAATCTGTATTGAATTTTAATATATTTTTTTTTGTATTACTGTTTTAAATTGTTTTCAGATGCACTGTATTATGCAAACAAAAAATAAATAATTTCAATTTTAAAATTGAATAATACGTATAAAAAAAGACCGGTATCATAGCAACAAATTAAATTTTATTTGTTTATCAGTAAATAATTATTGCATCTTCAGCATCATTTTTTATTGAAATAGATTAAGTTACTGTCTATGGCTAGATTACTCAATGCTTTCCATATAATTGAAAACAAATTTTTACAACAGGCTCCTATAAATCCGTCATTAGCAGCTAACTGGATATTGAGTAATCCGATAAAATTATTTTTTTTATGATCTCCACTGTAGTGATAGAGGGTAGGGTATATATAAATTTCGTGCCAAATCGCACACTTTCGGACCCCACCATCTTTGATTTAGTTCATTTTTGGATATGTTTTAATCCGCATTTAAGCCTTTTATACCAAGCCTGTTTTGAGCAATAAATTAAAAAGAGGTGATTTTTGAGAAAAAAAGAATTAAGAAATTGAAGTTTCCGATTATTTTTGATCAGCAAAAATTTCTATATCTTAAAAAAGTTGGACAACATTTTATCGTTATTTAACTGTAGTTTTATAAAAAAATATGAAAAAATTATTCGAAGTATTTTTAACGTTTTAAAATTATAATCGACTTTTAAAATAAAAATCTAAAAATTGAAAAACAATTTTTTCGATATTTTGAGTTAAGTTTAAATTAAAATGGTTACAGAATTGTGATTTGAAGTAAAATGTCTCTCTAATAAGGTACTCTCTAATAACCTACACTGAGAAAAATAAGTTGCTAACTGAATTTTTCAGCTGTACCAAATCAAAATTCGGTTGCTACTACTGCATTTCGCTGTGTTAACGAATTTTGTAATTGTTTCAATTAAAAGACAGGTGTATCAAACAAAGTTGTAACTACCGATATTCAGTGGTTAAAACCTTAATACAAATACATTAACCGAATTTTTGTTGGAACAACTGAATTTCAGTTGAAAATGAGAAAAATTTGTTTCCGGTGTCCGGAATCTAAAGTGTGGCAGACCAATTGATTAAGGAATACGAGCCCAATTTTTGAAATTTCTTGAAATTAACTATTGTAATAACATTTTTTTATTCTTCAAGTTCCTAAAACATATCCAACAAACATATCGAAGAAAAAAATGTCTTTGAAAATTTATCATGAATTTTCCTAAAGTTTAGTTAAATTTAACTAAAAAATGAGAAATTTTCTTAACTATGAGGAAAAAAGTTTAGTTCATGTACTTATAATTAGTTCATGGTGTTCTTTAAATGGAATTTTTTAATATTAGGAAAAGATTCTTACTACCAAAGAAATTTTCCACAAATCTAACACTCAAAATATTTTGTAGGCAAAAACAAATGAAAAACACATTTAAAACCAGTGAATAAACAATTGAAAACCATCCCAGTACACTAAGAAAATTATTTCATTGACTGTTTGTAGGTTATTTTAAAAAGTAATCAGTAAAGTCATTTTAAAAGAAAATTCACTTATTTTATAAAGGATTTAATTTTTTTACTGTTTCCGTAGTTTAAAAAAAATAATTTACTGTATTAAAAACGAATTTTCTGTTACATTTAATTTCGGCAGTAAAAAATTTCTTCTATAGTTTTACTGTTTTCAATACAAAATAACTGAATATTCACTAGTTTTTTAATGTTTTGGTTAGTCATTAAATTAACATTTAAAATTGACTGTAATGTGTTTTTATTTTAAATGAAAAAACAGTGGAATGCACTTAAAATATTATGTAAGTAAATTCAACAGAAAATACGTTTGAAACAAATGAAACTTTATTTAAAAAACGGACTACTTACATTTCATTTAAAACAAAAACATTTCTCAGTTGTTTTTAAATGTTAATTAATAACTGTTGAAATCCGTAAAAATAACTTAAAAATCTGTAAAAAATGACTGAAAAAATTTACGGAAAAAACGGTTAAAATAACGGAAATTTACATTCATTTTTATTTATTTTTTTTAGAAATAATTCTAAAAAACTTCGAACCTGAGCAGAATCGAACTCATAATTTCTGGCTGATAGCCCAGCACGCTACCCTCTGTGCCACAAGCTACTTATATTTTCAGCAACTAAATTTCATTTTCAAATTCGAAAAAAAAAATTCTAATTTTAGAAATTTTTAAATAACTGACAAATAACAAACGACAAATAAAATAATGTGGTTTGTTTTTTAATTAACTGAAAAAAACAAACGTTACGGAAAATTTTATTTAAAAGACAGTTATGTATTTGAATAAACGTTCAAAAAGTTGTTTAGAATATTTGTATGTGAAACAACCGAATTTTCTTTTAATATTAACTAAAACGAAAACTATTTGTTTGACTGTGAAACAGTAACTGTAAAACTTTTATGAGTGTGTTTTTTAAATAAAATTTCATTTGTTTTAAGTGAATATTCACTGGAATTTACCTACATAATTCTTTGAGTGTAATTATTAATTTGTTTTAACAAACAGCAACATTTATTTTTTACTGTTGACAATTCTAAAATAAAAACATTAAACATTAAAAAATTACGGTTTTTTCATTCTTTTTTACCAACAAATTCGAAAAAAATAACCTACGAAAACATTAAAAATTAATGATAGTTCTGTTATTTTTACCAACAAATTTCAAAAAAATAACCTACGAAAACAATAAAAATTAATGATTTCGTAGGTAATTTTTTACAATTTTTTATTGAAATATTTTTTTAAAAATTTTTAATAAAATTTTGGGAAATCGATCCCGCAATCAACTACATTCTGGCCAGACACTCTACCCATCGTACCAAAGTCACTTGATACAAACATGATTTTATATTTCTATAAATATTTTTTTGAATTTTTTTTCTACAAAAAAATAACCTACTTGTGTAGGTAAAAACTAATGATATATCATTAAAAAATACCAACAATTTCAAAAAAAAATTACTTACACAAATCATTAAAAATTTAAAGAATAATCAGTAGTTTTTACTTACAGAACAAAAATAAATAACTTTAAAAATTAAATGTTAATGAAAGTCTTTATTTTGTAGTGTGTTATTTTTGAAACAAAGGACAGAAGAAGTCATTAATAAAAACTAAACATCAAACAAATGTTTTTTCTTTTAAAAACGACTAAACGTAAAATTTTTAAAATAAACTACAAACAGATAATGACATAATTTTTTAAGTGACGAAACGTATCTTTATTTTTAAGACATACATATTTCTTAAAAAACAATTTAGTTCAAGTTTAGTTAAAATTTACTAAAAAAAACATCTCCTATTTCTCTTCTTTGAATTGAGGAAGTGTACTTCTTAGAATTTAATTCAAAACTTCTGAGAATTTAGTTAAAAATTCAAAATGGCGATATCTCAAAAACTAAGCGAGATAGAGCGAAACGGATGAAATTTTCAAAAGAAAATAGCCTAGCTCTGCATATCTGTCAGGATCTCAAGACCCTAATTTTAGATCTAAAATTTGAAATTCCCGAGATTTTATATATGCACATATCTCGGTAAATACTGCCAACACGAGGAAAGACCAAACGGCATTTTTGTAGCTCTTGACTCGTATAACACTTCTGCAAAATATCCGAAAGCCCTCCGATTAATTTTTGATTTATTCAGTTTTTAAGATTCTCAAGACCATATCAGACCCCTTATTACCGTATCTCGAAAACTAAGCAAGGTAGAGCGAAACGGACACAAGTTTTGGGTCAAAGCCTATAGGGACCCTTAAAAAACATAATTTCCAGTTTTATGGGGACAATGACCACGTAAAAAGTGGACATAATCACCATTACAGGGATTATGTCTACTATACTAATAGGTCATAATCCCAATAATTATGTGAAATTTTTTTTTGTCTTCAAAATTTTTATGCGATTTTAGTTCACTTTTTTTTTGAGTGTATGTTTTTAATTCACCTAGTGGTCTAGTGGTTCAAAAGTTGTAAGCAAACTCTTGAATTTCGGCAAGGTTTTTTTTCGCGAATTTTCGTGTTAAAAAACAAGCAAACTTTCGAAAAGAAACTTTGTGGCTGCTCAAGCTTAACACGTATATTTAACGTTTCCCTGGTCTAATAAGTATTGAATTTCAACAAAATCAGTTCAAAAGTTATGAGCAAAATCGTGAATTTCAGATTGTTTTCACTTTAAATACACGTGTTGAAACAACCGTAAAGCACGCTTTAAAACCATTGGTAAGTCTCAAAAATATTTTACAAAGTATTTTTGTCAGTCAAAAATATTTTTACACTAAAAATAAAAGAATTTATACTCGCAAAAAAATTTGCACTCAAAAAAAAATTTTCATTTTTTATTTCAAAGAAAAAAATTATTTAAAATAATGTGCTCGATTCTGGAAAACGATGTCATTATTCACCTAATTTTTAAAAATTTTATATTTTTTCAAATTTTAAGATACAAAAAAAAAATTTAAATCTTTAAATTCGAAAGAATATAAAATTTTTAAAAATTAGGTAAACGGTGAAATCGTATTCCAGAATCGATCACAATATTTCTAATCAAAATAGTTATTTTTTCACCTTAGAATATTTACTGTCTCTTAAAAAGGACATTGTTGAGGGTATTCATGGATTCGGTCAAGTTGAGTTTAACTTTTCTACACAGAAAAAAATAAAAACGAAAGTCAATCAAAAAAAACGCGGAATCAATTAATTTTTTAATTGAAACTCCTCCGATAAAGAAAATTGTTATATCAATCATCAAATTGTAGGTGATTAATTGATTTTTATTTCAATTAATCATTTTTTCGATTTTGAATAAAAATTTGATAAATTTTTTATTTAAAGTCAATTAAAATAATGATTTAACAAATGAATTTCAAGCTTATGGAAAAACTATGAAGAAATTCATATTTTTTGCTTTCCAATATGTTGCCGACAATAAAAAAAAGTAAAACCCTAGTATAAAGTATATTTTTGAATTAATGTATTCAAATAAATTGAAGCGAAAAAAAATCTGGTATGTTGAAAATTTGTAATTTGGTAGTTAAAGAAAATAACAAAAATGTTGATCAAAACAATAATTGACTCATTTAAATTTTGTTGATCAATAGATTTAGTTGAAATTTTTTAGCCAATCATTTTTTGTGTGTACTTGTTTATATTGTTTTTGGTTTATTAATGTACGGGTCATTCTTAGTGAAATTTATCAAAAATAGCTAAAAATTTTCTTGAACTCCTCCGATTTTGATGAAATTTGGTTTAGTTGTAACACTAACAATAAGTACTAAACTGACGCACACTTATTTTCAGCCCTTTAAGTAAACAGTGACCGAAAATGCGGTGGGTCAAAATTTCCCCCAAAATCTCCGAGTCGCGACACTTTGAACTTTAAAAACTTAATATCGTTGGTTCTATTATAGCTAGAATGTCCATTTTTGATTTGTTTTAAATATCCTAAAATATAAATTTTAGGATATGTTCATTAGGACTTGCACTTTGAGAATACCAAGTACTTGCCCCCATTTCCTCCACCCTTTGCCACGACCTTTAAATAAGGGGCGCACCCCTTCTTTTTTTTGGAAAATTTTTTGGTTATGGTAGGTCTTGTAGAGCGTATTATAAGCTTTAAAACAAACTAAAAATAGGCTTTCTAGCTATAATAGAACTGGGCTCTGTAGCTACAATAGCACTTATGATATTAAATTTTTAAAGAGTGTTGCGATTTGAAGATTTTGGGGGAAATTGTGAAAAATTTTGATTTTGAGCGATCCCATTGTTGTCCCAACATAAAAATTTTAGAATATATTCTTTAGAACTTTCTCTATAAGATTATCAAGGAAAAAATTAATTGGGGGGATACCATCCTCCCCATTTTCTCCTCCCTTTACCACGACCATGAGCTTCAAAACAAACTAAAAATGGGCTTTCTAGACATAATAGAACCAACGATATTGACCCCCAGTTTTTGTAACTCGAACGTCATTCGTCTGCTACGAATTTGCATTTTTTGTTTGTTTTTGTTATACACACAAATTCGTCTCGAACGAATGACGTTCGTGTTACAGAAGCTGGGGGTAAGTTTTTACGGTGTAAAGTGTCGCCACTGGGAGATTTTGGGGGAAATTTTGACCCTCCGTATTTTCGGCCCCTGTTGACTTAGAGGGCTGAAAATTAGCATTTGTTAGTTTTTTACGTAGTGTAAGAACTAAACAAAATTTCATCAATATCGGAGGGGGTCAAAAATATTCATGATTGATTTACTAAGAATGACCCGTACTTAATTTTTTTAATGAATAAGCCGCAAGTTATTTCCCTAAATTAACATTATTTTATGTTGGTTTTGTTTTTAAACAAAAAAAAAATACAAATAATTAAGCAAAAAAACGTGATTGATTTGAAAACAATAATTAACAGACAGTTGTTACTTCCAGATGGTTTACTTTGCATACATACATAATGTAAACAAAACCTGTTATCAATTATTTTAAATTTATATTTAAAAAAATGTTAAATGTTTTTATATTTCTTTAAAGAGTGCACCTTAAATTCTGGCAACACGTGAACAATACAAATGATTCATAAGTATTTTTTTCAGGAAATCCTTCAATTTATTTTTATTTTTGTTTTTTAAAAAAAAGTATTTAAAAAATAACTTACAAACCCACATTTACAGAATATAAGTTTTTTGACCTTTTTTCAGTAAATATAAGATGTTATTTTGAACGAATTAAAAATTTCTTGGAAATTGGTTCAATATCTTAATTAAAACATTTTATCGTTTTTTTTAAACCATTTAAAAAAAAAACTTGGTCTGATTTAACTATACAGAGAAAACAGTTTAATTGTGTCAGCCGAATTTAAAGTCAACTGCATGGTTTAATAACAAGAACCGAAATTTTTGGTTGCGATAACCGAAATCTATATATATAAAAATGGATGTGTGTATGTATGTGGGTATGTATGTATGTATGTATGTATGTATGTATGTTCCGTATGGACTCGAAAACGGCTGGACCGATCTTGATGAAATTTTCAGGGAATATTCAGAATAGCCTGGCGAGTAACACTGTCAAGTCGGATTTTTGATTTTCCGTCTGTGGGCGGAGGGGCGTGGCAAAATCCAATTTTTGCATCCCACCACTAATGACATCTATATATAAAAAACGGATTGACCGATTTTGATGAAATTTATATCAAACATAGTACTAACTGAGTACTCACTATGTGCCAAATTTGAGCGTTATCGGACAAAGTAGCGTTAAATGCCATGCAACTTTGTATTGAATTGAAAGTTATTTCAATAATGCACAAAACGGCTATATGTTTGTTCCTTATGGACGCGAAAATGGCTGGACCGATCTTGATGAAATTTTCAGGGAATATTCAAAATAGCCTAGGGAGTAACACTGTGTAGTCAGATTTTTAATTTTTTGCGTGTGGGCGGATGGGCGTGGCAAAATCGAATTTTAGCATTGCACCATTAATGATATCTATATATAAAAAACGGATAAACCGATTTTGATGAAATTTAAACCAAAGATAGTACTAACCAAGTACTAACTATATGCCAAATTAGAGCGTGATCGAACAAATGGGCGTAAAATGCCATGCTTTATTGCCAGTGGGCGGAGGGGTGGGCAAAATCGAATTTTTTCATTGCACCACTAATGACATCTAAGTATATATAAAAAACGGCTGGACCGATTTTGATGAAATTTAGACCAACGATAATACTAACCAAGTACTAACTGTGTGCCAAATTAGAGCGTGATCGGACAAATGGGCGTAAAATGCTATGCCCCTTTGTATTGAATTGAATTTTATTTCTGCATGCTCCGCAATAACGCAAAAACTCTTGATTTGATTTTAATTAAATTTTCAGCACTGATAGTATTGACCGAGTGCGGAACTATAGGCCATGTTATACTACGATTGGAAAAAGGGGCGTAAAATGCCACGCCCCTTTGTACTATACTGGACATTGTCTGCCTGTTTCGCAATCACACAAAAACAGCTGAACCGATTCTCTTGACATTTTCACTACATACAGTGCTAACCAAGTGCATATGTAGGCCATATAAGATCGTTATTAGAAAAAGGGATCAAAATTGCAACGCCCTCAGTACTATACTGACCACGATTGAACAAAGAGACGTAAATTGACAAGCCCCTTTGTTTTAGACTGAACGATATATCTGCCTGTTGTGAAATCACGCAAAAACGGATAAGCCGAATCTGTCAATACTGATAGAAATAACCGAGCGGGAACTGTAGGTCATATGTATAGCGCGATTCGGCAAAAGGGTTTACAATATCACTCCCGTTTTTTCATAAATAAAAAGTTATTTCCTCCTCTTTCGCAATCACACAAAAACGACAAAACTGATGTCAATGAAATTTGCATCACAGATAGTACTAATGCAGCATGGAACTTAAGACTATCAAGATTCGATAAAAATGCGTTAAATTACATGCCTCTTTGTACTAAACTTAACGTTATGTCTGTCTGTTTCGAAATCACGCAAAAACGGCTGAACCGATTTTGTTAAGATTTCTCTATAGATAGTGCTAACTGAGGGTGGAACCAAAGGTTACTAGCTGGGCCCGGACCCGTGCTTTAATTTTGTCTGACACTATATTTAAATTAAGATGCAATATAAAATAGTTTTTTTCTTAGGGCCAGCAACGCGGACCGGGTATAGCTAGTTTGTTTATAACAACTTAACGTCTGTTGGCTCAAATAAATTTCGGTAATTGCAACCGAAAATTTCGGTTGTGTTAATTAAACCATGCAGTTGACTCTAAATTTTGCTGGGACAATTAAACTGTTTTTTCTGTGTAAAGTATTAACAATTTTGGTGTCAGTCGGTCCAGCGGTCCTCGAGCTTAGAAGCTCGTACCCGGAACGAAACTTTGTCCTTAAATAGTTATTATTTACCTTCTTCAGAACTTTCTCTTGTTTCTTAAAACTAACTACTCGTGTGTATTTCTATTTCCTATTTTGCCTAAATATATAATTTAATTTTAAAAACATTTTTTAACACCATAAGGAAATAATTACAATATTGCAGGCATAATTTACGCACAATTCTTAGGTATCCGTTTAAAACCAGTTTTGGTGATAGTAAACAACCGAAGGTGGAATTTTAAAATATTTAATTAACTACCGAATTCGTGAGTAAACATCATATGTTTCGCTACAGAAAAATATGTTAGATAGAGTCCGGCAAACTAGACTTTATAAGGGACAACCCCTAGTAAAAATTAGCCATCGCCTAAAAAAATTAATTTAAGTTAAAGTCAGCTCTTAAGTCTTACAAGGAAAGTATTCCAAACCTTATGAACCGATTTGCCTGAAACTTAATATATACATAACAGAGACGATTTTAATGTTGGGGTGTCTCGGCTTATCGGTCATATCACCATTTAAAAACTTCGTTGGCCCCTTACAAAACCATTTGGACCTTCGGGAAAATTCCGAACTAACAGAATTATCGTTTCTAAAATAGAAATGGCTTAAAAATCCAAAAAAAAATCGTTATTTTTTGACCCATTTTTTGAACACTTAAATACTTTTCTTGTAAGTTGACACTTTAGTTCGAGGTTTTTCAAGCAATTTGAACCAGTTAAATGTTTTTTCGAGGCGGTATTGTCTTTTGTGCGGTTCACACTTGCTGTTTTAAAGTGTTTAATAGATACACTCTTATAAATTTTTATTGAAATTTACCCACTTTATTGTAGGTAACTGTTCTCCCGGTGAAAAATGTCAGATGTTATTCATATATTATTCATATATGCTCGCCCATATATAAAGGGTGGTTAAATTTTAAGGGCCGATGTTCAATGTGAACCACACCTAAACGTCAAGTTTTTTTCTGCATTTAATTTGATATTTCTCTAATTCAGACTTACTCAATTTGAACCATGGAAAGACCCACAATCGAGCATCGCGTTAAAGTTATTCAGGCTTATTTTGAAAATGGGCGTTCAAATCAAAATGCATATCGTGCACTTTGCGATTTTTTCGTATTCGTGAATAAGCAGAATTTCCGCATTTGGGCGAATGATAATCCAAGAGTCTTTGTCGAAAAACCAATCCACCCACAAAGAGTGACTATTTGGTGCAGTTTATGGGCTGGCGGCATCACCGGGCCGTATTTTTTCCAAAATGAGGCTGGTCAGGCAATTACGGTGAATGTTGATCGCTATCGTGAGATTATAACGAATTTTTTATTGCCCGAATTGGAAGATATGGATGTGGACAATATGTGGTTTCAACAGGACGGTGCCACTTGCCACACAGCTAACGACACAATGGCTCTTTTGCGCGACAAATTCAATGGCCGTGTTATCTCAAGTGGTGGCGATGTGAATTGGCGGCCAAGATCATGTGATTTGACACCGTTGGACTTCTTTCTATGGTGTTACTTAAAAGAAAAGGTGTACGTCGATAAGCCATCATCAATTAAACAGCTAAAGGATGAGATATTTCGGCACATTAACGGCATAGAACCTCAATTATGCCTCAGCGTCATCGAAAATTTGGATCTTCGGATGGAGGTGTGCCGCCGAAGTCGCGGCGGCTATTTGTCCGATATTTTGTTCCATACGTAATTGAACCATACTAATATATCATAATAAAAAGAAATGGCAATAATTTCCTAAATAATTTAGGTTTCATTCAAAATCAACATCGGCCCTTCAAATTTAACCACCCTTTATTACATATATGAAGCAAATGCGAAAATTGGCGGCATATGTAAATATATGGACATTAGACCGACTCACCTTATATGGGCAAAAAAAAAGTTCAAGTTGTACCCCCCTCAAAATTAACTTTGACATGTTTTATGAAGATTCCCAAAATATTTGGGCTCTAGCGATAATCTCCCGTGAGCTAAACCGCGTCAAAAAAGGGTCCAAAAATGGTATTTTTCATGAATAAAAAAATCAGTAAATTTTTTTTTGTCCAATGAATGACCAAATTTAATAGATATTAAGGAATTCTTTGGTTCTGCATTAAAACATTTTAAAAATCCAACCACAGACTCGAGATAACGAGATGTTTACGTCAGTTTTTTGATGCTTTTCAATTCGATTTTAATGAGAACTTAAATAACTTTGGTATTTTTTGTCCGATTTTAACTTATAATACATCGTTAGAAAGGTGTTGACCACCGCTTGGGATTTTAGTCAAAAATTAACCCTTAACTGCACTGTCTAACTTTTTTATAACATTTACTTCGACATCATTTAAAACCGTTTTATAACCACAAAAAGCATATCTTTGTGCAGGAAACACGTTTAATTAATATATTTGGCCGCAATTAATTTAACCCATGCATGATCAAAATATTTTGGCAAACATTTTTAAAAAAGTTTTTGCGGAAATTATTGAAAGCTAGTTATAATACTTTAAAAAAATAAAATTAAATAAGGTTTTGTTTATTTTAGTCAAAAATTAACCCTTAACTGCACTGTATTAATTTTTTATAACATTTACTTCGACATCATTAAAAACATATTATATAACCACAAAAAACATATCTTTGTGCAGGAAACACGTTTAATTATTATATTTGGCCACAATTAATTTAACCCATGCATGATCAAAATATTTTGGCAAACATTTTTAAAAAAGTTTTTGCGAAAATTATTGAAAGCTAGTTGTAATACTTTAAAAAAATTTAATTAAATAAGGTTTTTGTTTATCTAGACGTCCTTATTAATATCAAATAATTATTACGTGTACCACATTCCCGGTCAAATTTTTTTTCGAAATTTGTATGTGCAAATTAATTTTAAAAATAATATATAAACAAATTTTGGTCTTAATCGCATATATTCGTGCAAAAAACGCAAAAACCTTTTTTATTTTATTTTTTTAAAGTATTTCTGTTAGCTTTCAATAATTTCCGCAAAAACTTTTTTAAAAATGTTTGCCAAAATATTTTGGTCATGCATGGGTTAAATTAATTGTGGCCAAATATATTAATTAAACGTGTTTCCTGCACAAAGATATGCTTTTTGTGGTTATAAAATGTTTTTTTAATTATGTCGAAGTAAATGTTATAAAAAATTAAGACAGTACAGTTAAGGGTTAATTTTTGACTAAAATTCCAAGCGGTGGTCAACACCATTCTAACGATGTATTAGAAGTAAAAATCGGACAAAAATTAACAAAGTTATTTAAGTTTTCAGTAAAATCGAATTGAAAAGCATCAAAAAACTGCCACAAACATCTCTTTATCTCGAGTCTGTGGTTAGATTTTTAAAATGTTTTAATGCAGAATCAAAGAATTCCTAAATATCTATTATATTTGGTCATTCATTGGACAAAAAAAAATTTGCTGGATTTTATATTCATGAATAATACCATTTTTGGACCCTTTTTTGACGCGGTTTAGCTCACGGGAGATTATCGCTAGAGCCCAAATATTTTGGGAATCTTCATAAAACATGTCAAAGTTAATTTTGAGAGGGGTACATCATCAACTTTTTTTTTTGAGTCACTCTAATGGACATATATGGTCACTAGGGTGGCAGCTATTTTGCAAAACTTCGAATTTGAAGGAGTGCACCCCTAATTTTTATTACATTTGGTCTAAAAATGCTATGCTAAAAATTTCAGCCAAATCGGACAACGTTAACACGAGGCTCATCGAGGTCAAAGGTCAAAGGTCAAAAAATAGCCATATTTTGATGAAAAACATTAAATAAATGGTGTTGTTTTTTTAATATATTGTTAAAAAGTGGTACACGAGTTGTTTTTGGTATAATAAGATAAATTAAAAATTTTTGGGTTTTCAAAAATTAACCCTTGTAAGTCTTAAGGGGTCAAAATGACCAAATTTTCACAAAATGACCCCTAAAACACGAAAATCAGCCCCAATTTTCGAAATTTATTGAAATAAACCAATGTAAACCCATATTTATATTCTATTCTATCATAAATAATCAGATATGAAATACTGTCTTTCTAGGATGTCATTCACCCGTTTCACGGTAAGGCCAAAAACATGCATTTTATTTGGCGTGGTTCTCAAAACTGATATTTTGGTTTTTTCAAAATTTTCGTAAACAAAATTAGGAAAAATGCTGAAAAAACCACAGAATCTTATAAAATATATGTTAACATATAAAAAAAAATTTGTTTGCGGGATATCGCTCGGATAGTTTGGCGGGGGCATCGATTTAAACTCAACGGATTTCGAGGAAAATGCCTTTTTTGCCCACAATTTATTGAATATGGAAAAAATTTGGTAAATATTTTAAAATTTGACAAAGTCAGGGTCATAAATTATTAAAAACTATGTTAGACATTAACCCTAAACGTTTTAGGAAAATAGAATAATTTTAACCCGGTTTTTATTCGGGTCAAAGGTCAAATTTAGGGATATTTGGACTTTTTTTGGAAAAAGGCATCTAAATATGAAATGTTTATTGCGATTTTTTATAAAACTTAGTATAATTATTGTACGAGCTCAGAAAAATAATTATTTAATTTTTTTTTAATTAACCCATAAATGAACATGGGGTCAAAATGGCCCAGCACATTTAAATTTCTTTATATAGATTTTTATATTTTCTTTCGTTTTTTTTAAAACTTGTTATGATTATGTGCGAGGTCAGAAAACTTATTATTTGATTTTTTTTAATTAACCCATAAATGAACATGGGGTCAAAATGGCCCAGCACGTTAAAAATTTTTAATATAGTTTTTTTTATTTTTTTTTTCTATTTCTATTAAACTTGTTATTATTTTTATGCGACGTCTGAAAAAATAATTATTTATAATAACAAGTTTAATAGAAATAGAAAAAAAAAAATAAAAAAACTATATTAAGAATTTTTAACGTGCTGGGCCATTTTGACCCATGTTCGTTTATGGGTTAATTAAAAAAAATCAAACAACAAGTTTTCTGACCTCGCACATAATCATAACAAGTTTTATAAAAATCGAAAGAAAATATAAAAATCTATATAAAGAAATTTAAATGTGCTGGGCCATTTTGACCCATGTTCATTTATGGGTTAATTTTAAAAAAATTAAATAATTATTTTTCTGAGCTCGTACAATAATTATACTAAGTTTTATAAAAAAATCGCAATAAACATTTCATATTTAGATGCCTTTTTCCAAAAAAATCCAAATATCCCTAAATTTGACCTTTGACCCGAAAAAAAACCGGGTTAAAATTATTCTATTTTCCTAAAACGTTTAGGGTTAATGTCTAACATAGTTTTTAATAATTTATGACCCTGACTTTGTCAAATTTTAAAATATTTACCAAATTTTTTCCATATTCAATAAATTGTGGGCAAAAAAGGCATTTTCCTCGAAATCCGTTGAGTTTAAATCGATGCCCCCGCCAAACTATCCGAGCGATATCCCGCAAAAAAATTTTTTTTTATATGTTAACATATATTTTATAAGATTCTGTGGTTTTTTCAGCATTTTTCCTAATTTTGTTTAAGAAAATTTTGAAAAAACCAAAATATCAGTTTTGAGAACCACGCCAAATAAAATGCATATTTTTGGCCTTACCGTGAAACGGGTGAATGACATCCTAGAAAGACAGTATTTCATATCTGATTATTTATGATAGAATAGAATATAAATATGGGTTTACATTGGTTTATTTCAATAAATTTAGAAAATTGGGGCTGATTTTCGTGTTTTAGGGGTCATTTTGTGAAAATTTGGTCATTTTGACCCCTTAAGACTTACAAGGGTTAATTTTTGAAAACCCAAAAATTTTTAATTTATCTTATTATACCAAAAACAACTCGTGTACCACTTTTTAACAATATATTAAAAAAACAACACCATTTATTTAATGTTTTTCATCAAAATATGGCTATTTTTTTACCTTTGACCTTTGACCTCGATGAGCCTCGTGTTAACGTTGTCCGATTTGGCTGAAATTTTTAGCATAGCATTTTTAGACCAAATGTAATAAAAATTAGGGGTGCACTCCTTCAAATTCGAAGTTTTGCAAAATAGCTGCCACCCTAATGGTCACATATGTAACATATATTTTTATACCCTCCACTTAGTGATAGAGGGTATATATAAGTTTGTCATTCCGTTTGTAACTCATCGAAATATCGGTCTAGGATCCCATAAAGTGTATATGGGTGAAATCAAAAAATGTCAACCAAACCGTGTAATCGTGTAATATCTCATACATTGGTTTAAGTATTCGCATATTTTCTTTTGTACAACGTCATATACATTGCCGTTATATATAACTAACATCATTCTGGATATTAATAAGCTATTTTAAACAAGTTATTTTCATTTTTGTAGGCCAAATGTAAACTCCGTCGCCAATAACCATTTCAGTTTTTAAACTTTCACCGGTTATATCTTAAAAACCAATAAACCAAGAGCTTAATACTTGACTACATTTTTCAAGAGGGAATGTTGACCTTCTTAAAAAATTTTTTAATATAGTCATAACTATCTCTTTTACCCATGCAAACACGGCTTCAATTGTGTAACGATTTTTCGACACTTTTTTTAGACATTGTGGAACCCGACAATTTTGTTGTTTTTGACGTATTATGTTTAGAAAAATAATATGTTATTGCCCCATTTATTAAACGCGAGGCTATAAAGTATCATTGTGCATCATTGGTTTCAAGTTTTCACATTGCATATTAATTTCCCGGTATGAAAAACTAAATCATAAATGAAAAATCGAAAAATGCTGTAAACTCCGTCTCCACGTTTACAACCAAACTACTTAGCGTGTATCTGAAATTTCGTCATATTTTGACGTATCTAGTTGACATCTAATGATTTTTTTTCGGAAACCAATTTCCGACAAATAGTTTTTGAAAAAAAGGGCAAAAAGTGACGAAATGTAAACTCCGTCTCAGTAAACTCCGTCAACTTTTTTTTTTTTTTTTGTAGATAGCAATAAAAAACTTTATGTAGTTGTTAAAACCGATGCAAATGTTAACACTAGTCATTCAAAAATTAAAAAAACTCATTTTAACAGATATAATAATAAATTTATTTTACATTTGCTTAGAAAAATCCTATTAAAAAAAAATAATTGTAAAATCTTTAATAACAAAAACAAGAAAAAAATCCTAATTACAAAAATTGTTAGTAATTACATAAATAAGTTTTTTAAATTACAATAAAATATTTTCAAAAAAAAATCAAAAAATTTAATGTATTTTTCTACGGTGAATGTAAACTCCGTCACCAAAAAAATCATAAAATTGTCGATAAAATTTGTTTGAAACAATTTGTAGAAGAGATTTTTTAAAGTTATATTAGTAGTGATGTAACATATCGATTTTAATAAAAAAATTCACCAAAAATTAAAATTTTTTGTTTGTACAATTTTGGCTCAAAAACACTGACATTTTTTGATTTCACCCATATATTATTGACCAGTGATCGATTTTAAGACATTCTAGCGATGTCCGTCTGTCTGTGGAAATGGTGATCACGACCAAAATATTACACGGAGATGACTGAAACTTAACATATTTATTGGAAGTTCTCCTGAGCAGTTTGGTATTGCATTTGAGCGATATCGGTTGAGCGGTTCAAAAGTTATGATCGAAAATGTAAGGGCACCTCAAAAATGTTGGTACATTCAACATAACCTAAAAATACAAAATGCTTTAATTCGGCTGCTGGTTGACATATGTGAACATAATTGAACACGGAAAGGTACTTAAACAAGTACGAACACGTTTTTTGTCAAAAAAGGAAAAAAAATCCGCGATTTTTTTCGCGGAAATTTTTTTTAAATTTTTTTTTTTTTTTTGTAAAGTTTATTGCAATAATCTTTTTGATATTGTGGAGGGTATCAATACATTCGGCACGGCCGAATTTAACTTTTTTACTTGTTTTAATTCCGTTTTGCATTTTGGTGTTAAGAATTTCATTAAAATTGTTTCACTATTTTTGAAAAATTTTTGAAGTCTTATACATTTTTTTAAAATTCAGAAAAACCTCTTTTTTATGTTTTTTTTTTTTTAATTTTCAAAGTTCCAAAATTTTTGGTTTTTAAGTCCCAGACACAAAATTTTTTTTGGCAACTGTTTTTCGGTTTTTAATAAAAAAATATTTTAAGAAAAAAAAAAAATTTGAAAAATTTTCTAAGTCGGGACATCCGATTTTTTTTTAATTTTCGAAGTACCAAGTGTTTGTAGTAAAAAAATCATTAAAAAATGTTTTAGAAAATAAATTTTGAAAAATTTTCTAAGTCCTGAGAAAAATTCAAACATCTTGTATCGGGACACATATGGAAGTACATGTCATATATGAGTCATTCCATGTCAGACCGAACACCTTTTTTACACCACCTCTTCCTATTTTCTTTAAATTTGCCAGACGTATTAAACATAAAAAAATATTTTTCACGTGTTTCGGGAAAAAAATTAAATTTTTTTTTTCAAAGAATTATGTGCATTTGAAAATCGTCAAAATCGTGAAAAATCTTCAGACATGACAACATTTAAACTAATGTTTTTATAAAACTAGTGAATGGATTTTGAAGTTCAATACCTTATTTTAAAGGTATTTTAACCTTCTTTTTTAAAAAAATATTATTTTTTATAAATTAATTTTTTTTTATTATTAAAATTTGTTTTTTTTACTTAATTTCTGTTTTCCACAATCTTCGAACAAGTCGAAAAATCTGAAAAAAATATTTTCTTAAAGGTTAATATATTCTTAACATTCCCTCAAAATTTCAGAGTGGAGGTCCAATGGATTCTATTTTTTTACGATTTTTTTCCATTGCAGCACCACAAAAAAATTACATTTTGTATATAATCATTTTATTTTCAAGCATGTTAACGAAAATGTCAACGCATGTATGTATGTGTGTATGTATTCAAAAACACACGCTAGCATATTCATGTTGTTCTTAAAGGTGGCTTCAGACTATAATATTTGTAATAATATCTGTCAAAATTGTGTGTAAAACCTATAAAATAGTATGGTGTAAACACAGATCGGTATAAAACCAAGAGAAATACGGATTGAAAAATGACAAGCGGATACGTATTCTCATTTTTAGAAATTTCTCTAAAAATGAGAAAACGTATACGTTTTTCATAAGATCAGGGTTGTATTTATTTTGATAATATTTAAGATGTGATGGTGTAAATACGCAAAGGATTTTTTAAAAGATTTTTTGACAAGCGGAGAAAATTTTGTATTATTTAAGATACGTATTTTCTTACTACTCAGTATTATGGTCTGAAGTGGGCTTAAGCATTATTTGTTGTTTTGCTTTTTATATGTGTCGTTAGATTTTTTTTTAAATTGCATTTTGCGTAACGAAAATATGCTAGCGTGTGTTTTTGAATACATACACACATTCATACATGCGTTGACATTTTCGTTAACATGCTTGAAAATAAAATGTTTATATACAAAATGTAATTTTTTTGTGGTGCTGCAATGGAAAAAAATCGTAAAAAAATAGAATCCATTGGACCTCCACTCTGAAATTTTGAGGGAATGTTAAGAATATATTAACCTTTAAGAAAATATTTTTTTCAGATTTTTCGACTTGTTCGAAGATTGTGGAAAACAGAAATTAAGTAAAAAAACCAAATTTTAATAATAAAAAAAAATTAATTTATAAAAAATAATATTTTTTTAAAAAAGAAGGTTCAAATACCTTTAAAATAAGGTATTGAACTTCAAAATCCATTCACTAGTTTTATAAAAACATTAGTTTAAATTAGTGCCTACGGTCAGTACCGTAGTACCGGGAATACCGGTATTCCCGGTTCTCGGTATTCCCGGGAAATGGTACCGGTTTCCCGGTTCTTGAATTGTTCCCGGTATTCCCGGGAATACCGGTATTCCCGGTTCCGGTTCTGACGGTATTACCGGTATTCCCGGGACTACCGGTATGTATATTTTGTAAAATTGTGTAGAACTAAAATTTTTTCTTCGCTTTTACCAAAAAAATACACAACATGTTGAAAACACCATTTCCATTTTTTTTATGAACTTAACAAAAATATAGTTACATGATTTTTTTAATAATTTTACAAACACAACTAAATATTTCTGAAATACTGATTAAATGGTGTAATTTAAATATTTTATGGTATAGTATTTTTTTTATTTTTTGAGAACCGGTACCAACATCAGAACCGGGAATACCGGTATTCCCGGGAATATATCTAGAACCGGGAAACCGGTACCAGAACCGGGAATACCGGTATTCCCGGGAATACCGAGAACCGGGAAATGGGGGGCACTAGTTTAAATGTTGTCATGTCGGAAGATTTTTCACGATTTTGACGATTTTCAAATGCAAATAACTTTTTAAAAAAAAATTTTTAATTTTTTTCCCGAAACACGTGTAAAATATTTTTTAATGAAGACTTCGTTCTCAAATTTTGAAAGACATCGGAGACATCAAAGTCAATTTTTAGCAAAAATCGTACGGTTTGACATGGAATGACTCATATGTGCAAATGTGTACATACCCGGTGAAAAATGTCAGATGTTATTCATATATTATTCATATATGCTCGTCCATATGTATTACATATATGAAGCAAATGCGAAAATTGGCGGCATATGTAAATATATGGACATATATGGTCACATATGTAACATATATTTTTTTAATTTCGTTTTTCATTTTGGAATAAAGAATTTCATAAAAATTGTTTTAAAAAAAAAATATTTCACAATTTTTGAAATATTTTCGATGTCTTATTTTTTGAAGTTCGGAAAAAAACTTTTTATATTTTTTTTTTTGATTTTAAAATGCTTTCGAGTTTTTTTTTTTAATTTTCAAAGTTCCAAATTTTTTTTAAAGTCCCAGACACAATTTTTTTTTTTTGTAACTTTTTTCGGTTTGTAACAAAAAAATAATTAAAAAATGTTTTTAGAAAAAAAAAATTTGAATAATTTTCTAAGTCCCCGGTGAAAAATGTCAGATGTTATTCATATATTTAGGGAATTCACATGGGTATCGTATTTGGTGTTGTATGTTGTATGTCCTATCTAAAAACAGGGTTGGTTAAACTTTAAATTAATAATACGACACTTACACGATATGACGATACAACATTTATACCTATGTTTTGTGTGCTATTTTCAAGTATGCTAACAAGAAGAGAATCTAAGAGAAAATTATCAAATGAGCGATAAATAATTTTTACTAACCCTGTTTTTAGATACGACATACAACATATACAACAAATACGATACCCGTGTGAATTACCTAATTATTCATATATGCTCGTCCATATGTATTACATATATGAGGCAAATGCGAAAATTGGCGGCATATGTAAATATATGGACATATATGGACACATATGTTACATATATTTTTTTAATTCCGTTTTGCATTTTGGAGTAAAGAATTTCATAAAAATTGTTTTGTACCCAATCCACACCTGAGCTGAAATCTTGCTCGAACGAGATTTCGATCATACGGTTGTGTATAAAATGATATAGAACAATATGATCGAAATCCTGTTCGAACGAGATTTCAATTTAGAAAAACAATGTTTCACAATTTTTGAAAAATTTTCGAAGTCTTAAATTTTTTTTTTAAAAGTTCAGAAAAAAACTTTTTTTTGATTTTGGAATGCTTTTGGATTTTTTTTTTTTAAATTTTCAAAGATCCAAAAAAAAATTTTTTAAAGACACAAAATTTTTTTGGCAACTCTTTTTTGGTTTGTAATAAAAAAAATAATTAAAAAATGTTTTTAGGAAAAAAAAAATTTGAAGTCGAGACTTTCGGATTTTTTTTTAATTTTTGAAGTACCAAGTGTTTGTAGTAAAAAATCATTAAAAAATGTTTTTAGAAAAAAAATGTTGAAAAATTTTCTAAGTCCTATGAAAAACTCAAACATCGGGATACATATGGAAGTACAAGTCATATTGTGAAAATGTGTACATATCTGAAAACTTTCAAAGTTTGTTTTGGAAATTTTTTTTTGTGTTTTGGAGTAAAAAAATTCAGTTTAAAATTTCAGTTCAAATCATTTTGGAAAATTGTATAAGTCCCAGACATATGTATGTGCAGATGTGTGCATATGTGTTTGCATACATCAGCATATATGAAAAAAAATCAAGAAATATTGCTTCATACATGTATTCATATGGAGCATGTATGATCACATATTTTCATATGTGATCACATATGAAACATGTATGTGCATTAAGGGTGTTCTTAGCAGTAAGGGAAAAATTTAAAATGGTTTAATTGCTTGGCACTGGGCAAACTATTGTTCCTTTATACTAAAAACTTAAAAAAATAAAATTTGGAGTCAATCCGATAACTTTAAATGGACGCGGAAACGACCTGAAGTTTGAAAAACGAATTACAAGGGGAAAAAATGACTTTTTACTCATTTTCTCCAATTTTTCGACATTTTAAGTTAACTTTGAATTCAAATGGTTACAGAATTGTGATGTGGAGTACATTACCTTTGTAATAAGGCAATAAAAACTAAAATCGGTTAAAAATCAGCCAAGTTATTACAACTGCCCCAGGCAACTAGCGTGTGGCAGACCACTTGATCAAAGATTTCGAGTTCCATTTTTGAAATTGATTGAAATTATCTACTATAGCAACATTTTTTTACTCTTTAAGTCCCAATGTACTAAGCTGATAAGTATTTTTCATATTCTGTTATGCTAACTTGTTTTAAATAAATGGTAAAAAGGTCTTAATTTTTCAACCCTGTTTTCAAATCTCCAATTTCAAATTTTTATTTTTTTTGGCAAATAAAATTTAAAAAATTGACCATTGGACTATAGGATTTTGTAAAGCACATATAAGGGAATAAAAACAACAAAAATTGTAGACATTCCTTTTTTCATTCGGCTAGTTCAGCGATTTTATTTTGGCGGATTTCGAGATAATAGTGATTTTGGTAACTTTTTTAGCTTTTAGTTAATTTTTTTTATTATTTTTTAACAAACCTCATATGTTTTCTACCGAATTATTGCAGCATAATATAGAATACTTCAATTCCTTTAATAAGAGCGGAATTGAGACATGAAAAATTGACCCAATTAAAGGTCAAAGGTCAAATTTTAGAAGAATTTAAATTTTTAAAGATTAACAATTTTTTTGAGCGGATAATAATGAAACTCCTTAATGTTGTTTTAATATGATTAAACGTGAATGGATTATTATTAAAATTCAGAAAATTAACCCTTAAGTGCTATTGGGGTCTATAGTTTTTTTTATATAATGGAGAAAATATAAGTATATTATTTGATAGGGTCATATAGACCCCAACAGCACTTAAGGGTTAATGTTCTGAATTTTAATAAAAAACTATTAATTTTTAGACATATTAAAATAACATCAATCAGTTTCATTAATATCCACTCGAAAAATGTGTTAATCTTTAAAAATTCAAATTCTTCTAAAATTTGACCCTTGACCTTTAATTGGGTCAATTTTTCATGTCTCAATTTCGCTCTTATTAAAGGAATTGAAGTATTCTATATTATACTGCAATAATTCGGTAGAAAACATATGAGGTTTGTTAAAAAACAATAAAAAAATTAACTAAAAGCTAAAAAAGTTACCAAATTCACTATTATCTCGAAATCCGCCGAAAAAAATCGCTGAACTAGCGGAATGAAAAAAGTAATGTCTACAATTTTTGTAGTTTTTATTCCCTTGTATGTGCTTCACAAAATCCTATAGTCCAATGGTCAATTTTTTAAATTTTATTTGCAAAAAAAAATAAAAATTTGAAATTGGAGATTTGAAAACAGGGTTGAAAAATTAAGACCTTTTTACCATTTATTTAAAACAAGTTATCATAAAACAATATGAAAAATGCTTATCACCTTAGTGCATTAGGACTTAAAGAATAAAAAAATGTTGCTATAGTAGATAATTTCAATCAATTTCAAAAATGGAACTCGAAATCTTTGATCAAGTGGTCTGCCACACGCTAGTTGCCTGGGGCAGTTGTAATAACTTGGCTGATTTTTAACCGATTTTAGTTTTTATTGCCTTATTACAAATGTAATGTACTCCACATCACAATTCTGTAACCATTTGAATTCAAAGTTAACTTAAAATGTCGAAAAAATTGAGAAAATGAGTAAAAAGTCATTTTTTCCCCTTGTAATTCGTTTTTCAAACTTCAGGTCGTTTCCGCGTCCACTTAAAGTTATCGGATTGACTCCAAATTTTTTATTATTAAGTTTTTAGTACAAAGAAACAAAATTCTGCCCAGTGGAACACAAAAATCCGAAATAAAAAAATAAGAACACCCTTAATGTGCATATATGAACATTTTTCACCGGGTCCTGAGAAAAATTCAAACATCATATATCTGGACATATATGGAAGTGCATGTCATATATGTACAAATGTGTACATATGTGAACATTTTTTTGTAAAATTTTTAAAGTTTTTTTTTGCATTTTTTTTTGCGTTTTGGAGTAAAAAATTTCAGTTCAAAATTTCAGTTCAAAACTTCAGTTCAAATGCTTTTGGAATTTTTTTTTTTTAATTTTATAAGTCCCAGTATGTGCAGATGTGTGCATATGTGTATTCATACATCAGCATATATGAAAAAAATCAAGAAATATTGCTTCATATATGTATTCATATGGAGCATATATGTTCACATATTTTTTATATGTGATCACATATGAAACATGTATGTGCATATATGAACATTTTTCACCGGGATACAATTAAACATTTTATTGAAACTGAGCCTACATTGGATTTTGTCAATACAACATTGGATTTTGTAACTTTTGAAAAGGATATCAACTTAGTTTTGTCAATTAAATTCATTGTTGTATCAACAATGAAATTAATTGAAAAGTTTGTAATAAATTATATTATCGGAAATAAACATGCTTTAATGTCAATTTATTTTAAAAAAAATCTAAAAATAGAACAAAAGAAATCTAAAAATTAAAAAAAAAAAAAAAAAAAAAAAAAAAAACATTAGCCGGCAGCTGGAATTGAACCAACTATACGCGTATTTTAAAGGAAATAAACTGTTTTTAATGTCATTTAATTTAAAAATGAAATATAAAAACTAAAAATAGAAAAAAAAAAATTCTGGCGGCAGCTGGAATCGAACCGGCAACGAACATGGTACAAGTCTAGCACACTACCACCGTGCTATTCCTCATATATATTTGTAGTTGACTTAATGCGTATAAAAGGTGTCTGCAGAATAGCAAAAACAAAATAATCTCCAAATAAAAATAAAAAAATGTTTCCGCCACCTGGCAGCGAACCCGAAATGTTAATGATTCGAGTCTAGCACACTACCACCGTGCTATCGTCACACATTTTTGTGCTTCATTAAATGAGTTTATAAAGTGTCTGTGTTATCAACAAGCATTTTGTGTGTTTTTTAACAATGATTTTAATTGATGCATTTAATTGGAAATTAAAGCGGATTTTTGTCATATTAACAATATACATTGTTGATACAATTAAAAACGTTGTTGAACTAGAAATTAGTTGCTAACAATTTGTTTTGTTGCTTTTGATTTCACGATATTTTTTTCTGTGTATTTAACTGCCTACACGACAAAAAGTGTGAAGAGTGTTGGAGATACTATGGACAAAAAATTGGCTCCGTTTTGCTCTATCTTGGTTAGTTTTTTAAGTTTTTTATGCAATGAATGAATAAGCCATTCGATTTTTCAAATTGAATGAAAAGAAAATCGATTGCATTCGCAATGGAATGCATTCGATTTTTAAAAGTCGAATGAAAAAAAATCGAATGCATTCGATTTTTTAAAGTCGAATGAAAAATAAATCGAATGCATTCGATATTTATAAATCGAATGAGTCTAAAGTGAATTCATTCAATTCGCTAAAATATGATTGGGGAATGCAATCACAAAATTTTCATTCAGAATGCCAAATCGAATTAAGGAATGAAATCCTTCGAAGCTCTGATGTAAATACATGTTTGTTGTCGTTAGCCTGAGCACAACTTAAAGTATTTATCTTCGCGAATCATCGAATTTGCTTAAAAATGGCATTGATTTGTTAGTGCATATTTTTGCATATTTTGATGAAAATGCATGTTTTTGCATATTTTGCTTAAACTACATATTTTCTTGCAATTTTTTTAATATTTATCAAAAAAAATTTTTTTTTTATTATTTTTTGAAATTAGCTATTTTTTTTTAATTTCGGTCAAGGGCTGCATCTAAAAGACGGAAAGGAGTGTTCCTATTTTTTTTATTAAACTGCACTAACAATGAGATAAAAAAAACTTAATTTATAACTGAATTTTTATTTAGTTCGGTTTGAGTCCATATTAATTATTTCTGAGAAATAATAATTGTTGTTGGGGTTGGTTGTTTCCTTTTCGGGTCGATATTAACACAAATATATTGGACCTGTAGGACCATGGGTTTTGAACAAAGTTAAAAAAAAAATTAGTTTATATTCGGACATTACTAAAAAAGTGTTTTTATGGAAAAGTGTTTTTATGGGAATTTTTTTTTTGTCAGTAATTTTTTTTTTTTTTTTTGTTTCTTGCTTTACAAAAAAATATTTTGTTTAGTTTTTGCTGAAAATATAACGTAACATTCTCTGTGGAGAAGAGTATATTTTTAAATATCGTATTATTTAATTTGGCCTTTAATGCATTTTGAAATTAATTAGAAAAAAAAATATATTTTTAAAGAAAAACAAATTTACAAGCAAAAAAAAAAATACAAATTTTTGTTCACTTTATTCGAAACTTTCCGATTTTCAAGTCAAAAAAGGAACCCAAATCCATTGTCCTACAGGACCAATATATTTGTGTGTTAATATCAACCCTAAAAGACAACTTTCCCGACCCCGACGATTTCGAAATTAAAAAAAAGCTAAATATGCTCCACTTAATTTTATGTTTTGCGATTTTTTATGAATAAATATTAAAATAAATCAATTTTTTAATTCATATTTTTTTAGTTTTTACCGCATATTTTTAAATTTTTAATACATATTTTTAGCGCTAAAAACGCGATTTTTAGTGCATGAACTTCCTTGCCCTGATGATCACATATTTTTCATATGTGATCACTTGGGCAAGTACTTTCATGAAAATGCATGTTTTTACTCGGCACTCCAAACATTACATAAATTAAATATCTATCCGAATCAATAAATTTGCAATAAAATGGCATCGATTTGTAGTTGCATATTTTTGCATATTTTGGTATATATGCATATTTTTGCATATTTTCATATAAATTGCACTTTTTAAATTTTCATTAACATTTTTTCAAAAAATCATTTCAAAAACCTTATCATAAACCAAAACCGAGCCACTATTTCTCTAAAAAATATTATTTTCTTATAGACATGATATTCTGAGACATTTCCTTAGAAATTTGTTTCTGAAAATAATGGTTTTAGATTCTTAAAAAAAAGTTTAAAATTTTCCTATTCTGAAGCATTTCATTAACCGAAAAGAAAAATTCTTAGATTTTAAAAATTTCTTACAGGAAAATTGTCTCAGAAATGCCTATACAACAACTTTTGTCATTCTCCTGGTCAGGTTGGTATTGAATTTTAGCGAAATTTACACAGTAGTTAAGAAGTTATGAACAAAACCGTGAAAGTATGATAGTTTTATCCTGAATTCACATGTTGGACAAAACGCTAAACACGTTTTGAAAGAGATTGGTAGCCACAAAAATATTTTACAAATTATTTTTGTGACTCAAGTAAATTTTTTTAGTTCAAAAAAAATTTATACCCAAAAATTATTTTTTTTTTTACAAAAATTGCTAAAGAAGTATTTGAAAAAAAAAAAAAAGAATATAAAATTTTTAAAAATTAGGTGAACGGTGAAATCGTATTCCAGAATCGAGCACAATATTTATAATCAAAATAGTTTTTTTTTCACCTTAGAAAATTTACTATCTCTTAAAAAGGGCATTGTTGAGGGTATTCATGGATTCGGTCAAGTTGAGTTTAACTTTTCTACTTGTTTATATTGTTTTTAGTTTATTTATGTACGAGTGAAATTTATCAAAAATAGCTAAAAATTTTCTTTTCCGATTTTGATGAAATTTGGTTTAGTTGTAACACTAACAATAAGTGATAAACTGACGCACAGTTATTTTCAGCCCTCTAAGTAAACAGTGGCCGAAAATGCGGTGGGTCAAAATTTCCCCCAAAATCTCCGAGTCGCGACACTTTGAACTTTAAAAACTTACACTCAGAAAAAAAACTAACTAAAAAATGGGAAAATTAACTAAATCCAAGGAAAATTGATAATGATTTAGCTCCATTGCCATGTTTTCCTACTTTTTAGTCCATATTTTTCTTAAAAATTAGGACCAATTTGAACTAGAAAGTGGGAAAAAATTTTCCATTTTTTAGTTTAAAAAACATTTTTGATGAGGACATTTTTCCTAAAAATTAGTTAATTTCATATTTTTATTGGTTTATTTATAGAATAGCATGTGAATACACACAGAATTCTCATTATGTACATTTTTTATTTAAAATATAAAAAACGTTTGTTTCCCAGCAAAACTTTGGTAATGGGTAGTGATTATATAACACATTACCAGGTAATGTATATACCTTATTTGTAGCATTATTTTAGGATGTCTTACCAAACATTTGTTCCACAACGTATTATTTTAAAGTGAAAAATAATGCATTACTAATAATTTGCTACGTAATGCATGATTATTGGAAAAATGTATTTCATATTTATTATTTCTAAACATTATATCATGGATGATTTATATTTGGTTACATTATGTATTATTTAAAAGTTTGAAATAATGCATTATTTATAATTGAATGCATAATGCATTACAATAACATAAAAAATAATTATTTTATAAAAAAATGCATAAGTTTAAACTAGAGATGGGCTCACGACAAGAAATTTCTAACGACACACACTCACTAGCATATTATATCTACTTACACTCACTTACAATCACGTGAGTAAATTTAATACAAAATTACTTTTTCACTACTCGTAACACCTTATATATTACGTTCTAGTATGCTATATTATATACCTTACTCGTAACCTATAAAATATCATATATTTTACACCTTACTGGTATTCTTCGTTATAAATTTATGACTTATTTTATACCTTACTGGTATTCTATGTGATAATGTGGATGCATTACTTTGAGTCTCATCGCCTGTTAAAATCATCAATGCTGCAATGTATAAAATAAGAGATCATATACCTTATTTTATACCTTATTTGGTAATCTAAGTTTTGCTGGGTTCTTATGGTCAAGTAATAAATTTCATTAGTTTTTAAAGTTTAATTACAACAAAAACTTTGTATTTAACGTTTGTTCCCAGACTATGGGAAAACACGCCAAAGCCAAGGCCTTTGTTGTGATTAAAATATTATTTTTTCCCTAACACATACATGTGTAGAAAAAATTGTAAGCATTAAATTTATTTCTTGTTATACAAGACCAACCTCTCTTTTTCATATACTACAAATAATAAACAAAATGTGAACTACAAGCAAGCATGAAAAAAAATAAATAAATCAACTAAACAATTTCATGTTATGAAAAATTTACTAAACTTGTGGAAAAACTTCCTCAAATTAAAGAAGATAAATATGATGAACTAATTGGAAGTAAATTACGTCCTAAAACTGAATTTTTTGAACTAAATTTTGTTTTAAGAAATATGTCTTAAAAATAAAGATTTTTTTTCATTTATTTAGGGAAAATTTCTTTGGAGGTAAGAATTTTTTCCATGTATTAGGAAATTCCATTTAAGGAAAATTATGGCCTATTTAACAGTCCATGAACTAAAATTTTTTCCTAAATGTTGGGAATATTTCCAAAATTTTAGTTAAATTTAACTAAATTGTGGGAAAAATTTATAAACTATTTTGAAGAAAATTTTTCCAAAGTTTAAGTTAATGGTTTTTTTTGAGTGTAATATCGTTGGTTCTATTATAGCTAGAAAGTCCATTTTTGATTTGTTTTCAATATCCTAAAATATAAATTTTAGGATAAGTTCATTAGGACTTGCACTTTGAGAATACCAAGTAAAAAAAAAATCGGGGGATACTGCCCCCCATTTCCTCCACCCTTTGCCACGACCTTTAAATAAGGGGCAAACCCCTTCCTTTTTTTGGAAAAAATTTTGGTTATGGTAGGTCTTGTAGAGCGTATTATTAGCTTTAAAACAAACTAAAAATGGGCTTTCTAGCTATAATATGATATTAAATTTTTAAGGTTCAAGAGTGTTGCGATTTGGAGATTTTGGGGGAAATTGTAAAAAATTTTGATTTTGAGCGATCCCATTGCTGTCCCAACATAAAAATTTTAGAAAATATATTTTTTAGGACTTTCTCTATAAGATTATCAAGGAAAAAATTAATTGGGAGGATACCATCCTCCCCATTTTCTTCTCCCTTTACCACAACCTTAAAATAAGGGAGGTAACCCTTAAATTTAAATTTTTTGCTTATGGTAGGTCTTGTATAGCATATTAAGAGCTTCAAAACAAACTAAACTCTAGCTATAATAGAACCAAAGATATTGACCTCCAGTTTCTGTAACTCGAACGTCATTCAACGTCAAACTACACACAAATTCGTCACGAACGAATGACGTTCGTGTTACAGAAACTGGGGGTAAGTTTTTACGGTGTAAAGTGTCGCCACTGGAAGATTTTGGGGGAAATTTTGACCCTCCGTATTTTCGGCCCCTGTTGACTTAGAGGGCTGAAAATTTGCATTTGTTAGTTTTTTACGTAGTGTAAAAACTAAACCAAATTTCATCAATATCGGAGGGGGTCAAAAATATTCATGATTGATTTCACTAAGAATGACCGGTACTTAATTTTTTTAATGAATAAGCCGCAAGTTATTTCCCTAAATTAACATTATTTAATGTTGGTTTTGTTTTTAAACAAAAAAAAAAAAAAAAATACAAATAATTAAGCAAAAAAACGTGATTGATTTTAAAATAATAATTAACAGACAGTTGTTACTTCCAGATGATATACTTTGCATACATAATGTAAACAAAACCTGTTATCAATTATTTTAAATTTATATTTAAAAAAAGTTAAATGTTTTTATATTTCTTTAAAGAGTGCACCTTAAATTCTGGCAAGACGTGAACAATACAAATGATTCATAAGTATTTTTTTCAGGAAATCCTTCAATTTATTTTTGTTTAAAAAAAAAAGTATTTAAAAAATAACTTACAAACCCACATTTACAGAATATAAGTTTTGTTATCTTTTTTCAGTAAATATAAGATGCTATTTTGAACGAATTAAAAATTTCTTGGAAATTGGTTCAATATCTTAATTAAAACATTTCATCGTTTTTTTTAAACCATTAAAAAAAAAACTTGGTCTGATTTAACTATACAGAGAAAACAGTTTAATTGTGTCAGCCGAATTTAGAGTCAACTGCATAGTTTAATAACAAGAACCGATATATTTGGTTGCGATAACCGAAATTTGTTTATAACAACTTAACGTCTGTTGGCTCAAATAAATTTCGGTAATTGCAACCGAAAATTTCGGTTGTGTTAATTAAACCATGCAGTTGACTCTAAATTTTGCTGGGACAATTAAACTGTTTTTTCTGTGTAAAGTATTAACCAATTTTGGTGTCAGTCGGTCCAGCGGTCCTCGAGCTTAGAAGCTCGTACCCGGAACGAAACTTTGTATCTTAAAAAGTTATTATTTACCTTCTTCAGAACTTTCCCTTATTTCTTAAAACTAACTACTCGTGTGTATTTCTATTTCCTATTTTGCCTAAATATATAATTTAATTTAATTTTAAAAACATTTTTTAACACCATAAGGAAATAATTACAATATTGCAGGCATAAATTACGCACAATTCTTAGGTATCCGTTTAAAACCAGTTTAGGTGATAGTAAACAACCGAAGGTGGAATTTTAAAATATTTAAATATCTGCCGAATTCGTGAGTAAACATTGTATGTTTCACTACAGAAAAATATGTTAGATAGGGACCGGCAAACTAGATTCTATAAGGGACAACCCCTAGCAAAAAGTTAGCCATCGCCTAAAAAAATTAATTTAAGTTTAAGTCAGCTCTTAAGTCTAACAAGAAAATTATTCCAACCCTTATGAACCGATTTGCCTGAATCTTAATATATACATATAGGGTGTTTTTTTTAGAGGTTCACAACTTTGAATTGGTAATACTGCTTTATTTGACAACCGATTTAACTGCTGATAGTTAGTTTTTGTTAAGTATGGTTTGACATTTTATAATGCAAAGACTTACACACGAGCAACGCTTCCAAATTGTAGAAATTTTTTGTCAAAAAAATGGTTCTTTTCGTCGAACTTAAATTTTATTCAAAGATCCTATTAATTGGTTACCAATATCATTTGATTTAACTCCATTGGATTATTTTCTGTGGGGCTATGTAAAGTAACTTGTCTTTTCCGATAAATTAGAGACAATTAAATATCTGGCAATAAAACTTCGACGAGTTATTGGTGAAATTCGAAAAACGGCTCCAAATTCTATGAAAATTGTGTGAAAATGGAGGTTCAGATTACTCCATGTACGAGCCATTTTAGGTATCGATATGACTCCAAATCGTTTTTAAACATTAATGTCATAGAATTATCTATCCAATAAAGTCAGTTTGATTGATATTAAAATTATTTTTGCTTACTTTATTTTCATTTAAAGTTCGGTAACAGTAAAAAAAACACCCTATATAAGAGACGATTTTAATGTTGGGGTGCCTCGGCTTATCGGCCATATCAGCGTTTAAAAATTTCGTTGCCCCCTTACAAAACTATTTGTACCTTCGGGAAAATTCCGAACTAACAGGAATATCGTTTCTAAAAAAGAAATGGCTTAAAAATTTCGTTAATTTTTTTACCCATTCTCAAAAAAAAAAATCTTCCTGTTTCTTTTTGTGAATAGACAAACATCTAAACAACAATTTCAGAATGGGTTCTGAGAATTTTCCAAAATTAAAATTTTTAATCGATAGCTCAAACTATTTCTTTTCACTCATTTAAAAAATACAAATACAGTCGAACCCGGTTAAAACGAACTTCGAGGGACCAGTGAAAATAGTTCGTTATAAGCGAAGTTCGCTATAAGCGGGATATATTTTTTATCAACCTAGTTTTATTTCCAAAAAAATAGATCCAATTTTGTTTTATTTGATGTTTTTCGTAAATAAACTACTTATTGAGAAGAAATCATTAAAAATATAAATAAATTTGATCAAAATTACAAAAAATTCCAACCTTTTGTAAGTTTTATAAACATGATTACAACACATTAAAAAATATTTATGGGAGTTCGTTATAAAAAGGTAAATATACATATCGTCGGCTTATTATTGTTTTGCTCCATACGCCAACAACTCGATTTCGAGAAAAACGATAAAATAGGTTTACCACAAATTTGCTCGAAAAGTAATCGATAGATTTTGTTTTAATGTTTACCATTTGTTGCTATATATATTGTAAACAAAGTTTTTAGTTTTCAGACTTTTATATACAAGAGATCAAAAGATTTTAAGCTTTTAAGAAAATAAGATTTTATGGTATTATGCTCCATATCCAATTTTGCTTACACATTTGGGACTTTTGTGGGACATGGAGCAAATGAGTTCTCAGTGCCAAACAAAATAACAATGAAACAAAAAGAGCTAGATCGATAAAACTCGGTATTTAGAACACTTATATAGTCAGGTTGCATGGTATTAAAAAAGGGGATGATCGGTCAATGGACACGCCTACCTCCCACACAACCTAAATGGCAAATGTGGCATTACTTGAAATGTTTAGAAGTTGCGGTATTAAAATTTGAGATAAAAAAGGTGTGGTTTTTGTTTTGGTGGCACATCGATGAAATAAATATTAGAAGCTATTTAAGAATAAGAAATTCGTTCGCGTCAATTAAATCGCGCAAGGGGGTCAAAAGTTATGGCGGTTTTAAGATTTAGCGGTTTTAAAAATCTTAAAAATATTTTAAAGATTTTTTTTCCACACATTTGTTGCATGCGTTATTAAAACACGCCAGGATATATCATTTCTTCTAAAATATATGATATAAATTTAACCCTTTAATGACCAAACGATTTAAAAAAAATATCTAAGTACCTAAAATCGCGATTAATTTGCGGTAAAAGAAAAGTTTCACAATTTTTTATAACATATTTAGGCAATGCGCGTTGGTATTACTGAAAAAATCACGGAAAATCGTATCATTGTACCACAAGTTTAAAAAAAATCGGTGATGCTATTTTATAACAAGAAAATTTAATATGGTCCAAAAAATCTATAATCATCAACATTTTTTAACCCGCCTCTGATTTTATGATGACACATCAAGTGGGCTTTCATTTAAAAAAAAATTTCATACAATTTCGTGTAAAGCCTTGGATGTGCCAGATCAAAACAGGTTTAGATAAAATCATCGCGCTTTCCTCTCAGAATGGCTTAAAGTAAAAAGTCAAAAAGCAAATCAGTTCTACTCGTTAAGGCACGTCTTTTGGTGTAGTAAAATGAACATGCATTAATTGCTACTAAAAAAATAGGAAACAGATTTGCAAATTTCGCACAATTTTCAAAAATGCCATAAAATTTTTGCAATTTATTTTTTATAAACCCGCCAGTGATTTTTTATGTAAACTCACAAAAAACTCGGTTTACGCAAGAGTCCACCAAATTTCGAATGAAACCGCGAATGTGCCTCGCAAAAAACTGGTATTTTAAAAAAATTACGTTTTTTCTTTCGAACTTTGATCTGCTGAAACTCCTTAACTGTTCGTGGCACTTTAACGGGATTAATTCCAAAATGTTAAGAATTACAACAGCTACCAACTCTAGTTCAACTCTTAATTTTTGGTTTCAAAACTTAACCGTCTTATAACTTCTTACCAAGCGATGCAGCATCTATCGAACCAACATTTAAATAATCTCTTATGTGTACTGACTTTGTGTTATGCCGGAAAAGATTGAAATATAAGGAGAACTTCAAAGAAAAAGCGAAAGAAGGTAAAAACTATGGATTATTTCAAGCCATTTTTATCGACTTTTCAACTTTAACCCTCTGTAACTTTTACGGATAAAGTGGGGTAATCCTTAAACATTGCTCAGTGATGGTTTAAGGTCTTGTTTACACAACTGCATTTACAGTTTTTCTAAATTCCAAAAACTGCCGATTTTTTTAAACATTTATTTCAGTTTCACTGAGTTGAAATTTAAAAAAGATTTTGTGATATATTGTGTTCGTGGGCACTGTTGGCAACTATTTTTAACAAAAAACCTCTAAATTTCACCAAAAAAGCGCTAGAAACCGCCAAAAATAAATTTAGCGGGAAAAATTTAAAATTCTCCCGCTAAATTAAAAAAAAAATCGCTGAAAACAGAAAAACTTGGCATTTTTTATTGACAAAAAAGGAAAATTAAAAAAAACCTCCAAATTATTTTTTCTACGAAATTTCTACGAAAATTTACTTTTCACTAAAAACTCGCAAGAAACCGAAGAAAAAATTTTAGCGGGAAAATATAAAATTCTCCCGCTAAGTTACAAAAAAGCGCTAAAATTCGACAAACTTGGCGTTTTCGATTAAAAAAAACTTCTAAATTTGTCCCACTAAATCCAAACAAAAAGCGGTAGATTTTCCCGCTAAAGCACCGTTCCCGCTAAAACCAATTTTCCCCCGCTAAATCTAAACAAAAGCGCTAGATTTAGCGGCAAAACCTCCTACTTGGCAACAGTGTTCGTTTTAACCGAGGATTCGTTATAGCCGAGTTCGTTATAAAAGAAGTTTTTTGTGTGAAAATTTATGCTAAAACTTCGGGACTTTAGAATTGGTTCGTTATAACCGAGAATTCGTTATAACTGAGTTCGTTATAATTGAGTTTGACTGTACTTTATTCAGAAAAAAAACTTTACAAAAAAATAAATCGGCCGGTCTGCCACCACAATTTAGCATAATTTATATATTTTTAATACAAGACACGCAGAAACATAAATGACTACATGATTTAAAAGGCAGTTAACTTTTAAATTTTACAACTATTTTTGCATACAATAATTAAAATAAACCGTAAGGAAATACAGCAGGTGATTAAATGTAAATAAATATGTTTTACATATACATATATTAAAATACAAATTGAAAAAAATCTTAATGCATGCTGGTGAAATTATTGTATGTATTTATTTCTTCCCAGCAAAAACTTCCATTACAAAGTAATTAACTATAGGGTTTATAACAAAAATGAGTAACTAGTTAATTACTAGGGATGAGATTTTTATGCACAAAATATCTAAAATATTAACTTAACTTAAAAGTTGGAAATATGCAAAAATATGCATTTTCACCAAAATATGCAAAAACAAATCGATGCCATTTTGACGCAAATTTCTGGATTTGGAAAGATAACACAGGGCAACACTTTTTTTTGCCCGGGTACTGAAATCTAGTTTTGGGTAATTGGGGTACGCTGATTTCAAATCTAGCTATCGTTTTTTTGGATCAGCTCTAGTTTTTGATATATCGCTAAAATAAAATTTTTAAATTAATGCCCTCTTTAATTTTGTCTGAATATTTATGCCCTTTTTAATAACTCGAAAACTAAAGCTGTAATTCTCGCATCCAATAAAGTTAAATTCATGTTTAAGACTGAGGCTCAAAAATTAGTTTCGGAAATTATAGTCAAGCAAAGTTGGTAAAAAACGCACTTTTTCGACTCTTTAACAGCGATTTGCTCGCGAACGCGAGCTGATGGAAAAAATTGGATAACAGATTCGGAATCAGCACACTAAAGTCCATATAAATCAGTTGTCAAAGGTCAGGCAAATTGAAAAAGTTCAACTTTTGTCAACCTGTGTAATTGGTCGATATCGTTTTTAGACTATCGTCAAAAACATGTATTTGCATGAAAATCACATCCCTATTAACTACTTTATCCGGGCAATGTCATTGGAAACAAGGCCTTCTTTGTTCTCTCCTGCATTGTTTATTTAGTTGCTCTTAACAAATGAGAGAAAAATAATTAACAGTAAAATGGTTCTTAATATATTTTTATGAAACTTAACTGATTTTTAAAATTCAGATTGCAATGTAACTAGATTTGCAATCTGAATTTTAAAAATCAGTTAAGTAAGTTAAAAGTAAGGACTTTTTTGGGGGTATAAAGTAACGCAGAGAGTTTTTAGCACTCATTACCAGGTAATCCAATTGGCAATTACCTAGTTTTTCCTGGGTTATTATTTACACTGAAAAAAATCCACGCTTAAAATTCAGAAACCAACGAAAGTTATTCGTAAAATACATGAAATGTTTCGTACATTGTGCAAGAAATATTTTAAGTTTTACGAAAATATTTTATGTGTGATACGAACAAATATTGTAAATTTAATGAAAAACTTCGTAAAACACATTAAATTCAATGTGAAAATTAATTTGGATATTTACCAAAATAACTTGTGTCCAAAAACGTAAAAAAGGCCAACAATTTATTTTTCTTAAATTTGCAGATTAGGAGAAAATAATTTTTGAACTGATACAGTTTTACATTTACTGCATAAACTTGTAACATTTTCTTCAATTGAACTGAAACAAGTCTAATGAAATACGAACTCAAAAAATTCACCGATTTTTTTACATATTTTTTAAAATACCAAAAAGTTTCGGTTTCGGCTAATATTCGGCCAAAATTTTGCCGAATACCGAATAGAGGCCGAAACCCCATTATTCGGCCGAAACCGAGACCGAAACCGAATATTCGGTCGGACTCTAAAAATTATTAAAAAGTTGTTAAAGATAAATATACAGCATATAATGCTTTTAAACCATAGGAATTGTTGCATTTTTGAAAAAAATATATGTTTTTTAAAAAAAACTTACAAAAAAATTGTATATTTCGTTTGTAGATTAGGAGAAAATAATTTTTGAACTGAAAAAGTTTTACATTTATTGCATAAACTTGTAACATTTTCTTCAATTGAACTGAAACAAGTGTAATGAAATACAAAATCAAAAAATTCAGCGACTTTTTAACATATTTTTTAAAATACCAAAAAGTTTCGGTTTCGGCTAATATTCGGCCAAAATTTTGCCGAATACCGAATAGAGGCCGAAACCCCATTATTCGGCCGAAACCGAGACCGAAACCGAATATTCGGTCGGACTCTAAAGTCCAGTAAACTGGACCGAAAATCATGTCCAGTTTACACCTGATTTTCGGATCGACCAGCACACTTCTTCCTGCAGGTACCATCAAAGTTTTAGTTTAAAATTTTATTTACTGTCAATGAATGAAAATTGGTGAACAGATAGAAAACCTTTGTTACTTTTTGCTATAGTTTTTTTTTTAACTGCCTAGTTGTGCATTTATCAGAGGTTTTTTAAAAATACCGTTTGGGCGCTTTTATCCGAATATCTTATTAAAGTATGTTAAAATTTAAAATTTGTTCGCGAAATTAAAGCGGTTACTACTGAATATCATATCATATAAAGAATGTATTTATCATATGATTAAAAATTTACACGATTTGTAACACAATTTATCCAATTACAAATTACATAAATAGCAACAATTCAATTAAATTGATTACTCACAAGTGTCTGCTACTTGTGTTTTTTTTTTTAAATATATATTTTTAAATTGTTTAACCTTAAATGTAAACAACTCTATATGACAAACAATATAATTTAAGTGAAAGTACAATATAAATATTGCTGCTTAAAAATCAATCTTATCTTAATATTTTAGCAGACCTAGATAGTAAACTGCTTAAAACTAAAAAAATATATATATTAAAAGAATGGATTTTTAATCATTTTTTTTTGAATTTGTTTAGAAAATATATTAATTAAATATGCTAATGTTTATGGGAAAGTATGTATTTTATATATACACTCAGAAAGTTTTGCTACAGTTTTTGCAGTTTTAATTGCAATTGTTTGCATAAACAGTTTTGTAGATAAAATTGAAAGTTAAAACAACTTAATATAAAGTTTTAATTTTGCAGTTAAAACAACTAAAATTGTAGTTATTTTAAACTATTTACTAAAAACTGACTTTTGTTGTAAAATCAACTGTTATTTGTTGTAAAAACAACTGTCATTTGTTTTAAAAACAACTGACAGATGCAGTAAAATCAACTAAATAACTTTACTAAAAATGTTCCTCTTTTTAATCAGAATGGTTTATGTGTATATAGATTTCTTAATATCTGCACAAAATATGAACGGAATTGGGGTGCGTGGCTCCTCCCATATAACCCATAATTACCAAATGCTTTATCCTGGCTTTTGGTTTACCCTTTTTAAACGAAATGTGACATTAGTTGTTATTTTATCTTTTCCCTTTCAAAATGAGGCCACGATTAAAAATAAGGTTTGACCACCTTCATAATAGCCCATAAATGGTTTTATGCGGATTGTATTCTAACGATATATCGCTCATTTACTTGTATAGTGTCATAACTCAAAATATGTCGTTTTTGAGTAAACGATACAGAATTATTTGTAATATCCTGCTTTATTTATTGGTCAAAAATTCGTATCAATATCTTTTAAACAGGTTACTACAACCTACAACCTATCTTTTAAACACACCGTTTGAGAAGAGAACACGCCATTATAACAATTTCTATCTACGGGCCTTTTGCAATGTAAACCAAGTTTCAATTGTAAACCAAGTTTCAATTGTAAACTTTAAACAGGTTTTCTGTAAAATCAAAAATTTTGAGTTATGACACTATACAAGTAAATTAGCGATATGTTAAGTTTCTTGTACTAACAACTTTTGTTAAGTGTAATTATCAGTAAGCAATTTGTTTTTTTCTAAGTGTACCTACTTCATTCAATACCTTTACGTTTTGTGATTTACTACGAGTACTGATTTGTATCATAAAATACGTGCTCACTTATTCGTTATAATTTACAATAGCTTATTTTAAAATTTTGCGTTATTAATAATTTAGTATGCATGTTATCATTTTTTTTTAAACATTATTTTGTGTGTGCATGATTCTATTGTTTATGCCTTCCCCTATAGGGATGGGAAGTAACATTAGCTTTTTCATTACGGTTGTAACATATCGTCTACCAACTCTTTGTAACATGATAAAATGTACTTTATACATTTTTATACATCATGACTGCCAGACTTGGACATTTGTCCCCAAATTTGGGGATTTCAATTATGCAAAAGGAGACAAAAAATTAAACTTGGGAAATTGAAATTTTTAGGGGATTTCAAAAAATATTTTGGGAATTTTAAAAAATATTTTCGGAATTTTTTTTGGGATATTTAAAATTTTTTATGTTTTATACAACCGGCTTTATTTTATGTAATCACCGATTTTAAAACTAAGTTTTGGCAATAAACACTTTCCGGAAGTCGTTTACGAAGCGCAGTATGTGAAAAACCGTGACTGACATAGCAAAATATTAATACTTGGAGGCCTCTTGGCAACAGTTCAATTTTTAAAAAACTACGCTTGACACTGTGTTAAAGTAAGTTAAAGTTAAAAAACAAAACTGTTTTCCTACTGAATTTCTGAATTTCTACATACTCTACTCTTTCATACTCTAAAACAATAACGGCTGTCCGGGTGACTTGTTCGCCCAAAAACTAGATTTAAATACAATTATTTTGAACGGTGTTAAAAGATTCGTTTGCAACACTCTCATACCATGTTTGTTAACGTATTTAATTTAAGTACGTTTTATGCATTATTGACATTATACCCAGCAAAAAAAGAACATACTAAAATGTTAATAAAAAGTAGTTCAACTGCTGCTAAAGTAGTTCTAACTTTGCTGAAACTCTAGTGAATTTAACATGGCGGTGTCGCGCAAAATAAGTAGTTTTTATTACATTTTTTAAGTACATATAAAGTAGCACTCCTACTGTTGTCATAGTTTAAGTTTTTGTATGTAAAGTTTAATTACATCTTTAAGATCACTTTTTAAGAGCATTTTTGCACTACTTAAAAAGTGTATTTTTAGAATTCATTAGGAAGTAGATTTAGTAAGCGATTCTGACGATGTCAATGTTCTAATAACATTACTAAACATCGAAAATGCGACTGGGACGCGACCTTATGCACTTGATTACATTAGTTCTGCTGGTCAAAAATCCGGTCTCCACACTTTTCCATCACATATGGTTTTTGAGAAAATTGTGGTCAAAGTTCAAAAAAATCGCCGTTTTGGTCATTTTTGGAAACTCATAGCGGATGAACCCGATGTGATGGCGACTTGAAACTAAGTCGTGGGTTAAGCTAAAACTTTCCTCTTTAAGATGCAGAACTCATTTGGTCAGTCGCCTTAACGTTTTGGGCACCAATTGTATTTCAATGCTGTCATATCAAAAAAAAAAGGTTTTTGGGGGAAAACACTTTATTAAAAGACAATTGGTGCTCCAAAGGTTGAAGCGACTGATGAATTGAGTTTTACGTCTTTAAGAGCAATGTTTGAGCTTTACCCTTAAAAAGTATGGAGACCGGATTTGTGACTAGGAGAATAATGTAATCATGTTTATAAGCCTTATACTATAAGGTGGCGTTCCATTCGAATAAGGTTTTTTTTTCATATGATTTGTAGCGGCAAAAATCGTTTTTTTTGGGAACAAGATATCATTGAGAGACAAGGCGGCTGACCAAAAGAGTTCAGTATCCTTAAGAGCAATGTTTAAGCTTTAGCCTCGACTTATTTTTAAGTCGCTATCATATCCTGTTCATCCGCTATGATTTGGCAAAAATTAACAAAACGGCGATTTTTTAACTTTGACATCAATTTTCTCAAAAACTTGATGTGATGGAAAAGTTTGGAGACCAGATTTGTGGTAAGTAGAACAATTGCAATTAACTCTGTAAGGTCGCCCAGTCGCATCAATATTTTTTCAAAATGCTCAGTAGTGTATTTTTTAAATAATTATCATTTGAGGGTATAATATAAAAGTTAAAAAAAATAAAATATTCCTGGGAATTTGCATTTGGTGCGTGAACTTTTTTTTACCAAAATGAACTAAAGAAATGATTTTTATTATCTGTACAACATTGCCCATCGCGTGGTTGGATGAGCTTTTTTTTGACATAAAAAAGTTATAACCCTATTATACATATTTACGCCCACAGAAGTGTTCGTACCTCAAAAAATTGGGTACAAGTTCAGGACTTTATACTTCATCCGACATAAAATTGTTTCATTTGCTTGACAAAAAACAATAATTGCTAAAAAATTGCGTTTTAGAGGTTGGTTCGCTTCTCCAAGGTGAAACTTTTCCCCTCCGGTCCGATTTTAACCTACCTAGGACTATAAAAAATATTTATACCAAACGTCAGGTGGATAGCTGTTTTATTTTGGACTACATCGTGTTACATACAGACAGACGGAGGGATGTTCATAGAACTTCTCAGAATCGATCACTGATCAATATAATATATCGTCACCAAAAATCCAACACATTTCGCTTTTTTAAAGTAGCAGCGAAAAACGTTTTGAAACATTTTTTTAATTTTGCTCATAAGTCCGTCATTTTTTATCGGATAGGTCTGAATTTTTGGAAATGGTTTCAGTTAATGAATTGTATCACAACTAGCAAATCACATTTTGATAATTTTATAGGGGGACAATGCATCACAATCAATAACTTGATTTAAAAAAAAGTGTTGTCACTTTGTTTCGCATTTTAGGCGACGATTTTCTTTATGGGGAATGACAAAGTGAGTGTACCCCCTATACTGTAGTTAAAAGGTATAAAAACAAAATCAGTTTACACCAAATTTAAGATTAAACAAATTAAAAATAAAAAAAATGTTTTTATTCCTGGAATTGTAACCTATCAAATTTTAACTTTTTGCCTTTCAATTATATATAAAACAATAGTTTAGACTAAAACTCTATTAAATAAATTTAAATAAATATGTTCCTTTCATTACGTTTGAAAAATATTTAAAAAAAACTCATTCCGACTATAGTGTTCTAAAGTAGTGGAATCCATATTATTTTCCTTCTTATTGACATATTTGGATGTTATTTTAAACTACTTTTTTTGCAACAAAAAATATTCACTAATTGCTACTTTTTATGTAGTTTAAGTCTACTTCGTTTTGAACTACTTCGAATTTTTTTTGCTGGGTACTCTTAAAGAACAAAGACATTTCTTTAAACAAGTTTTAAAATGCTAGTGCATACAGGGTGCAATTTGTGTTTAGTAAATTTGTATTTTTAAATGTTTGAAAATTTTCTGAATACAGTGATAAGTCACGCTTGCAATAACCAGTGACTGAAAGGAATTAATTCAATAATTTTAAATTGGTTGAATCCTCAAAAGCAATCATAATAATTCGGTTAGGTTTACCCCTATATTTTTGTAACAACAATATATTTTATTAAAATTTAAACAATGCGGCGCGTTGCATTTTATTAATTACCTTTACTCAAAAGTAATTTCTTTTTAAATAAAGTTTTTGCAATAATCATTTTAGCATTGTGGAGGGTATGAATGCATTAAGGTGGAAGTACATAGGAACAAACTTGCTTTGCGTCCGGTTGTCAAAAAGTTAAAACTGTATAAATGAATGAAGCAAGTTACAATACAAAAGTTCAAAACGCATAGAACTCAAAAAATTTTAAAAATATTCACCACTCTTTGCGTCTTGAACATTTTTTTGACAATTTTCTTTTGTATTGTTTTCGTTTTAAAATAAACAATATTTTTTTAATAAATTTATACAAAAACTTAAAAAATATTAAAAATATAATTTCCCTTAATAAAAATAAACCATTTTTAGTGCAAAAATATGAGGATTTAGCAAGGTATTTATGAAAAGCTGCCGCATTCAACGTGCTTCCTATGTAACTTAAAGTTTTCAACGCATAGAAAGCAGACATAGGTGAGAACGTATCGGACGCAACGCACCCCTATGTACTTCCACCTTTAACCTTTTTTACTTGTTTTTTTTTTTGTGATGTCCCCCATAAATTCCATTTACTTCTTTATGACCTCCAAATACAGTATGGTTTTTTATTGAGATTTGAAATTAAGACTGTGATAATTAAAAAAAAGTGTATTTGAGGTTGCTGCTAAAGGTTCTCGTCATCACACATAAGCTCTAAGGTCGTTTGTGAAACCACCATAGAGAAAAGACTAGAGATGCAACTCACAATCAAATAAGTTTCAGTCCCAGTCACTCGTGATCATGCGTGAATCATGCACTAATCTTCCATGTGCACATCTCTACTAAATACGACTCTGTTTATATTTTACTATTTTCTATGTAAACCACGGACCTAAGCGAATTTATGCTTGTTGAGCGAATTCATTATTTTAAAGCTCTGATTGTAACAATGTCTTCAATAGACGCTTAATGTATATTTATATATTTATTAAAATAGCTGTTCATTAACCTTTGTGATAATACGTAGACATAATTGAACTCATCATCATAATATATAAAAATGTTAAAGAAACGTCAGCATTTTATGATACCCTCTTATTTTGTGATGGAGGGTATTACAAAATAATTTTGTCATTATATTTGTAGCACATCTGAATATTTGTTGTAGATAAATTTGTTTAAACAATTTTTAACTTAAAAAATCTAGTATTTGTAAAAAATAAAATCTTTATACAAATATGGCAACATTGGTCTATGTGTGAGAGAGAGAGAGATAGTGAGAAGGAGATTGGGAAAGAAATAATCACCATTCAAATAAAATAAATTTTAATTTTTTTGCCTTACTGGTCACGGTTTTAAACGGTGAAATTTGTATAAAAAGCCGTGCTGCAATTGTTCTGTCCCGGCTCTTATACAATTTATTTTTCCGATTTAAAGACTTGAAATTTGAAAGACTTGAAATTCGGAATATAGATTCACCTCCTAGAAAATAGATCTATTAAGGCTGGGATTTCGCAAATATTGATTTTAACAGGGTAAAAACGGTAAAAAAAGTGTACTTTTGTTACTTTTTGTATTTCCTGAAATAATGGTCCTAGAAACTTAGACTTTGAAATATAGAAAACAAAGTCCTTTTTGAAAATTCCAATTTCAAGGGAGAAAATGGGCATATTAGAGTTTTTTGGTACTTTCTTTTATCACCTGAAATAATGGCCATAGAAATTAAAATGTCGGAGTTAACTGTAAAAAAAAACACTTTTTTACCTTTTGAAAATTACAATTTTAAAGAGTAAAAAATCTAACTTTTTTTTCCTATATCCTGAAATAATTTTGTTTAGAAACTTAAAATTTAGAATGTATGATCATCCAACGAAAAAAAACAAAGTGTTCTTTGGTACTTTTTCGATCTCCTGAAATAATGCTCATAAAAACTAGATTTTTGAAATGTAGAATTCTTCATCGAAACAAAGCCTTCTTTAATGAATTTCCTATTCCAAATAATTAAATAGGTAAAATGTTAAAAAAATTTAATTTACCCGGCTAAAAATAAATGTGTATGTTCATATATGCTTATATATAGATCTTTATACGATCATATATGAAATATATGGAAACATATATGTGACCATATATGCAAGAAACGATCCCATATATGTGGCCGTATATAAAATATGTGCCATATATGATATCATATATGGAAACATATATGTTATCATAAAATGTTAAATTTTAGTGCATGTGTGTGAAAATATCAACCGGAATTACAAAATAAAAGTTTTGTACGATTGAAATTATATTTTATTACCATATTTATATCTTAATACCGATTCGTATCAATAACACAGCTCAACAAGAAAATGCGTATTGGATTCTGGTTAGTGATTTGGATAGTGTCTGTTGCGCTGATTTCAAATCCGGAGCCCAAATTTGTCTATCACGTCAGGATTTTGAGTAATTCGCGGTTAAAGTGCTGAAAAAGGGCGTTTTTGACCCTTTATATAAGCTTATAAAATAAGATCCTGACATGCAAATGACTTGGTACCAAGCACATTCGAAAGCCTGTAATTTTCTCTTAAAGATAAGATTAAATGTTCTTAAAATTTAATTTTCTAAAATAGTAGAAAAATCATTAGCAAAAAACCTTCCATTTTTTCAATATTTAGTTTATTTACACAGTGTTTTTTAACAAATTTCCATACAAATTCATACTAAATTTTAGATTTAAAGCACTTGTGGCTAATGATTTTTTTATCATGTTAGAAAATTAAATTCCAAGAAGATTTGGTCTTGTCTGAAAGAGAAAATTACACACTTTCGAATGAGCTTGATACCAAGTCATTTGCATGTCAGGATCTTATTTTATAACTGTTCAAAAATGGTCAAAATGGGCATTTTTATACCCTCCACTTAGTGATAGAGGGTATATATAAGTTTGTCATTCCGTTTGTAACTCATCGAAATATCGATCTGGGACCCGATAAAGTATATATATTCATGATGCCCGATCGATTTTAAGACATTCTAGCGATGTCCGTCTGTCTGTCTGTCTGTCTGTCTGTCTGTCTGTCTGTCTGTCTGTCTGTCTGTCTGTCTGTCTGTCTGTCTGTCTGTCTGTCTGTCTGTCTGTGGAAAATGCTCTCGCGGACAAAATATTGCACAGAGATGACTGAAACTTAACATATTTATTGGAAGTTCTCCCGAGAAGTTTGGTATTGCATTTGAGCGATATCGGTTCAGCGGTTCAAAAGTTATGAACGAAAATGTAAGCACACCTCCAAAAATTTCAGTACATTCAACACCCGAGTAAAAATTTTCTGGTCTAATCATATATAATTTGATACAATTTTATATGAGTTAATATGCTTCCGTATAAATTTATATAAAATTTTATCTATCACTTTGATACGGTTGATCCACTTTATATGGTTAGATATTGCTCCATATATGATTAGATTCGTATTTTGGTTTTGCTCATCAAATTATATAAAAATTTATATTATAAGATCAATTTGATCTAATTAGATTTGACAAAATTCAGGATCAAATTGTATCAATTTTTATATTTTTTGATCTAAAGTAATACAATTAGATATTATTTGATACAACCATTTTACGGATCAAATTAGATCTATTTAGTAAAATTAGCATTATATTTTTACTAGGGCATAACCTAAAAATACAAAATGCTTTAATTCGGCTTCTGGTTGACATATGTGAACATAATTGAACACCAAATGGTATTTAAACAAGTACGAACATATTTTTTGACAAAAAAAGAAAAAAATCGCGGATTTTTTTTACCCAAATTTTTTTTCGCGGAAATTTTTTTTCAAAAAAATTGTTTTTTTTCAAAAGTAATTTCCTTTTAAATAAGGTTTTTTGCAATAATCTTTTTGAAATTGTGGAGGGTATCACTACATTCGGCAAGGCCGAATTTAACTTTTTTACTTGTTTGACACTTTAACCGCGATTTTCTCAAAATTGTGACGTGATAGAAAAATTTGAGTGACCGTTTTGGAATCGGGGGGTGACCGTTTTCAACTTTTTTTGGTTTCATCCAAAACGCAGCGACAAACCTCAGATTTGTAGAGCGGTGTAATTTAAAAAATATTGTTTCCTAGTTGCAAAATATTCTGATTAAAAAAGTTACTTTTACATAAAGAAAATGGAAAAGGTAAGTTTTCATTAGAATTTTAAATGAATTTAGAATTTTAAAATCATATGTATTATTTTTTTCCAGTTCATCGTCATAACAAGTATAAGCGTGGACATTTTATTCCAAAAACAAGATCATATTCAAAATGAGTAAATGAACATATGTCGCAAATACAATAATATAGAGTGCTTTGATGTTGAAGAAAATTAAACTACGCAGCTTCGTTAATCTCGTGCAACTTCGTGGAGAGGGCATATGCACCACCATTATGTTTTCACTGCGATTGCAATACTGCAAACTATTTTGAAATTCCTTAATGTCGCCATAACAAATTGGAAATAATAGATCGTATAAGCAGTTTTGAGGCCGAGTAACGTTAAGCTCACTCAACTTGGAGAAGAGGACATATGCACCACAGAAATGTTATCACTACGATTCCAACACTATAAATTATTTCGAAATCCCTTACTGTAGCAAATTGGAAAAGAAAAGAACGTATGTATAAGAAGTTTGAAGGCCGAGTTACTAGAAAATTCAACCATGCGGAGGTACGTTAAGCTCGCTTAACTTGGAGCAGAGGGCATATGCACGACCATAACGTTATCACTACGGTTCTAACACTACAAACTATTTTGAAATCGCTTACTATCGCCATAGCAAATCGAAATGAAAAGACCGATCAGTTTAAAGGTTGAGTAACGATTTAGGAAGGACAACGTTTTTATACAATTACAAGAAAGCTGTCTATAAGCGAAAGTGACAATCTGGCACATTGTCACCATGATGTAAGTAGAAATAGTTTTTATCCCAGTCCTTCAAATATCCTTACAAACATAATGTAAGTAGAAATAGTTTTTATCCCTATCCTACAAATTTTCTTACAAACATAACCCAGCAAGATAAAATACATACTACTGAATATATTGCTTTTAATCAGTCTTAAGTAATTACATATTTGCTTGCTATGAATTTTGATGCATGCATTTAGTAGTAGCAAGTTATTTTTTGCTGGAATAAAAAAGAAATGTGTAATAATTTTTAATATTTTTTCAGATGGATTTCTGAAAGGCAATATATCTTTCCTTTAAAAGCATTCCATAGTCTTTAGCATCCAATGGGCTTAAGCATCCCATGGTCTTAACAAAATACACTCCAACATGTATGTATGTAACTAGCAGTATCTAGCCAATCTTTAAAGGTAGATGGTTGCTTCGTTAAATGACATCCGTGTTATCATTAACCTATTAGCACCAAATGCTATCGTTGGTAATACTTTAATACAATAAAAATTCTTAATTATTAATATTATTTTATATCCTTTTTTAGATTTTGACTATAAATATTGTAAAAAAGAGGCTTATACCATAACAAAAACGCTAAGTCTGAAGATAATCGGAATTAACACTAAAACAAGAAAACACAAAGAAAATCAACGTTCCTTTAATAAGCCCTTTGTTCGCATCTTTCGATATCAATTGAAAAACTTGATATATAAGATCTTTTATGTTCAATTTATTTTGTTGACTATCAAAATGTATTCTCATATCTATAAGTTAAATTATTTAATTTTATATGGTCACCAAAAATGCAAACGATAGTAACTAAAAAATGAAAATCATAAAATTAAAGGGTTATGAAAACACCAAAATTAATAAAAAAAATATTTTTAATTTTAAATTATACTTATGTACACCGTTTGCAATTCTGGTGAATATATACATAATAACCCAGCCAGAAATTGCCAACCGTACCAAAAAAAAAGTACTGGCAAAGCAATTTTTTTTTTGTATAGCAAGCTCTTTTTAGTAAAGTACTTGGTTTCACCGAATTAAGTACTTTGCTAGTACATTTTTACCAAACTAAAGGCGGTTTATTAATTTGAAATATTTTTTAATAATTTAATTAAATTTTAACATTTTATTTGAAAACACTTAATTATGTTATAAAGTTATGACAATGATGTCATTATCAAATTTAGTATGAATACATTTTGATTCTACTATGTGGATACTGATTTCAATGTTATTTTTATCAAATTTGTTTAAGTTTTTCTTGATGGTAGTGGAAATTTAAAAAAATCGCTACATTCAATGAATATTGCCTTTCAAAAATATATCATCACATTTAGACAGCTTTCTATTTAAAATTTCAGTAACTTTAATTACATTTTCATTGTCGAGTAAACATACATACGTTATCTGGATGAATTGGTTTTATTTTAAAACCATTAATGTTTACAAAAGAAAATACAACTCTCAATTCCGAGCTTTCTTTTATATTCCTAGAGAGTATTTGGAACTTTTATTAAGAGGATGTAGCAATAAATTCGCGAATTTCTTAATTTTTTGACGCCCCTAAATTGGCCTTTGATAAAAAACTTACTTTTACAATCATGTTGAATTTTATCATCATGTTGTATATGGCAGCACCATTTTTCGAGATAATTTAAGGGTCCATCTTTAAGTAAATAATGTGCGAACCTTACAGAATTAACTGAACAAAAATTATTTTTTTGGACAAATTTTTCGTCAGTTATTTGTTTAAGTTACCACATTATATAGTTAAAGATGGACCCTTAAATCATCTTGTAAAATGATTCTGCCATAAAAAAAAGTTTTTCACGATTTTTAACATGATGGTCTATATCACATAGATGTTTTTCGTTCACTATTCGTAGTGTTAGGGATGCCTTTATGATCCACTAAAAGCAAGTTTTTTTATCAAATACCAATTTAGAGGTTTATTTCGCGAGAACCTCGAAAAATTAAGAAATTCGCGAATTTAAGGGCTTAAGATGAAAAGCTTTAAACCAAATTTGCTTAAGAAACATTGCTACAAGTCAAGAAAACTGTACCATGCATAGAAAAACGGAGTACGCCATTCGACTCAGCATGTCTCAGATAGATGGAAATGTTGGTCATACCTCTTATTTTCTATAATAGTGGTCACTTTTGTCATGCTGTGTAATTAATATATAATTTATTTAAAATAGAAAAAATTAAAAAAAGATTTCTAATGTACAAATTATTAAATAAAAAATTATTTTATTAAATACATTTTTAATTTTGTAATGGATTGTTTTAGTTAAAAAGCTATTTTAAAAATTCTCGGATAGTACTTTTTAAAGTACAGGGAAAGCGCTTCTAAAAGTACTTAGCCACTACTAAATGGTGTTATCATTTAGCATCTTAGCAAGTATTAAAAACCCAAAAAAAATGTACTTTGCCAGTATTAATACTACCTTATTAGATACTTTGCCAGATCTGGCCCGTATGTATTTTTCTGCCTGGGAATCTATTACATATAGTTTAAAATGAAAAAAATAAAAAAAAAAAATATGAAAAAGAATGTAAAACAAATTGAAAACAACATCATATATGATCCCATATATGATTCAATATATTATCCAATATATGATTCAATATATGATCTAATATATGATCACATATATTGGATCATATATGACCGTGTCTTATATAAGCGCCAATTTTGGAATATGTTCATATATGAGACCATATTTGATACTATATATGATACTGTATATGGTCTCATATATGATATCATATATGATTATATACAACATTTTTAGCCGGGTTGGTTCTTTTTGGTACAAATAGAAAATGTTTACTTTTTCATAACTATTAAACTGTTGAACCTCAATATCTCAAAATTTGAGTGAGATAATATTTTTACATTGTGGAGGGTATCCATAAATTTTTTACTTGTTTTTACTTAAAATTTTTATCAATTAAAATCTTTCGAGGTTCTTAATCAAATATTTTTCCAATAATTCTCTTACAAAAATTTTTTAATATTATCTCTCTTTCATTTCAGTTACATTGCTGGTCGTTTTAAAATCATAACAAATTCAGAGACGAAGGGTCTTGGCACCTTTGTGGGTACATTTGCTTTGCCTTCTTTAATATTTCTGTCACTGGTAGAATTGAATTGGAGCAAAGTTAATTGGACATTTCTGTTGGCAATGCTTATATCCAAAGCTATAGTATTTTTTGCTGTACTCTTAATATCGCTGATCATAGCGAGGCCATTAAATGTGGCCAGGGCTGGTTTGTTGGGTATATTTTGTACACAATCAAATGATTTTGCAATTGGTTATCCAATAGGTAAGACATTCAATATTAATTTAGTTTTAACAAAAAATATCGATTTAAATTTGTTCGTTTCTTTTTTTTTCAATAGTGTTGGCTTTATATAAAGATGTGCATCCAGAATATGCTTCATATTTATATTTAATGGCACCCATATCATTGGCCATATTAAATCCTATAGGTTTAATATTAATGGAAATTGCTAAAATAGCTCAAAATAAAACTGAGCAGGTACGTTTGTCGTTTGTAACACCTTCCGACAGACAATATTAAACATGAACCGGATGATATACGTCTGAAAGTAGAGATCAAATGGAGTAAAACTGCATTTTTAGTTTTTCATTTCGTGATCCTGTTTCCTTTAAAAATACCTTCAACGTTTTAATTGATACATTTTGTAAAATATTTTTGAAATATTTGTACTTGTCCTAGGATGACACTGGTGACGGCAAATGAAAGAGGAGGATTGCCCATAATTTTTCCATTTTTCTATTTTGCCATTTTAGGATAAAATGATGTAAATAAAGTCATTTGAAAACTGTATCAAAATATTTTGTTGACATTTTGAATGATTTTGAAGGATACATTTTTTAAAGGACGTATCTTACCTCCTTTTTCTGATTTGTAAAAATGGGAAAATTAGGGGGGATCCTTCTCTTTCATTTGCTGTCACTAGTGGCATCCTAGGACAAGTATAAATATTAAAAAATATTTTATAAAATTTAATTCTCTAAAACTTTGAAGTCCTTTTAAAAGGAAACAAGATCACGAAATGAAAAACTGTAAATGCAGTTTTACTACATTTAGTCTCTAGTTTCAAACGCATATTATCCAGTTCGTGTTCAACGACTTTTTTTAATTTTTGTCGAACGATGTAACAAGTAAAATATTGAGATTTTCTAATTGGTTTCATATTTATAGGCTCAAAATCCTCCTTTATGTCCTGAAACTTGCCATACTGAACAAATGGCTAAACGTAATCGCTGCTTAAACGAAAGAGCTTTGCTAGTCTTAACAACTATAAAATCATTATTTTTTAATCCCTTACTCTTGATGACTTTATTGGGTGTGGGAGGTTCATTTGTATTTCCCAATGGTCTTCCGGAAATGGCTGCTAGTGTTTTAAGAGTATTTGGTCAATCTTTTTCTGCTACTGCTTTATTTTTATTGGGTTTAAAAATTGTTGGTCAAGGTAGTTCTCTAAAAGGTTCTGGATTTTTATTACCCGGTATATTGATATTGGTTAAAATGTAAGTTATTCAAATTGTGTAGCATACTTTTAGGCTTAAAAATAATTTTTCAAAAAATTTTATTTTAGTTTGGTGTTACCTTTGATTTGTCGCCAAACGGTTAATATTATGCAAGCTGGTACGGATTTTAATGATACCACAGAATTAAGTACTTTTGGCTTTTTATATGGTACTTTTCCAGCCGCACCAGGTGCATTTGTTATTGCCTCTCAATATAATATTGAAGTTGAATTGGTAGGTTTTTTTAAAATTAGTTTTATATTTGGCAATTTTTCTAATATTTCTTTTAATAATTCAGATTGCAAAAAGTATGGTTTTATGTACTTTCATCTCAGCTCCTTTAATGTTTATCTCCGCTAAAATGATTTCTCTTACAAATCTAAATCCTACTGATTATATTCATGAATTGGATGCTTTTTCATTTGATATTAGTGTTGCTGGCGTGGCGGCCTGTGTCTTTATGGTGTTGTTATTGATATCAACGAAACGTTTTAGAAGAATGCCACAACGTATTACCTTTTGTTTGGTATTGTCACAGGTGAGGGAGTTAATTTTTGGAAAATAAAACTTTTCCAGTATCAACGTTACTTAAAAAAAAAAAAAGTTGATGCTTTATTGCGTGAACAGCCCCCGATTTCGACCGCCAACAAATTTTAATTTCTGCCTTTACACACTAATTTTTTTACAGTTAATGTGCTGCGTTAGTGTTATTCTATGGTCAAAAATGGAACATGTTCAGAAATGGCCGTTGGTTATACAATTCTTTTTATTCAATATTGGCACTTATAGTAGCAGATTATGGACTGGTATATTGGCCATTTCATTATTATTCCTACAATGCCGCAGTCTATGTTTTGTTCTCAAATTGTGGCCGTATATGGTAAGTGGTTTACATCTTTTATATTATTTTGAAAATTTCATTATAATTCTATTTTTTATATTTTAGATTACTTTTGCTTGGGGTGTTCCTGCTATAATCTCTGGCTTGCTTGTAGCATTCGACAGCAATGTTATGTCTAATGAAAAACATAATCCTAGTTTTCAATATGGTAATGCTCAAGCTGCTATATCGGTGTTTATGTTAGTTATGTGCTTTATTGGTAAGTTGGAAGGAGTTAAAAAAATAAGTAGTGGAGTTTAAAAAATAATTAAGGGTTTTCTGTTCTTGGATTTGGATTTATCACACAAAAAAGTAGAAATATAAAGCTCAAACCGAAATCTTAACAACTTCTAATTATATATTTTTTTTTAAGTTTGTAATTCCGTTTGTAACTTATCGAAATATCGATCTGGGATCCCATAAATTACATACAGGTCATAATCAGAAGTAATTCTTTAACGACAAAGTTGACAATAAAACCCTTATTATTATCAATCGACTATCATTTAAAAAAATATTATAAAGGAAATTTTTCAAGCTTTAATTTAAGCTTGATAGCATCCAGATTGAGCAAATATTAAATTGGATACTAGGGTCGCGCTGGAAAATGAAATTATTTGTAAATATTTCTTAAAAAATATTTCTAAGTTGATTTTTTCAAGTAAAAACATACAAAATTAAAAAAAAAATAGTACAATAGTTTAAATTAAATTATTAACTCATTTTTCCAACGACCCAAACAAAAATCAAAATTTTTTGAATGCAGTAAAAAATATGTTTTTTTTTTACCTCCAATTCTTTTGACCACTAAACATAGAAAAGATTTCAAATTCACTATTTCTTGTAGAAAAATATTTTTTTCTTATAGAAATAATATACCGACGTATTTTTATTGAAATTTGTTTCTGAAAAATATTGCCAATTTTTTTTAATATATCTTTTTTTGCATTTTTGTTAATATCTTAAGAACCTGTCGTCTGATTTTTAAAACGTTGACGGTCTTTTGTAGAAAACACTTTGGTTCTTTGACTTTATAAGTGAAAAAACGTAGGATAGTTCGTAATTTTTGCAACAAAAAAAAATTTTAAATGAATTTTTTGTATATAAAAAAAAATATTTTATTACGAATTTTACGTCAAAATAGAAAGGTACATAGCTAAGGGTAGTGTGAAATTTTTGAAAAATATTAGGGCCTAATATTGAAAGAACGTAGGATAGTTCGTAATTTTTGCAACAAAAAAATTGTTTAAATGAATTTTTTGTATATAAAAAAAAATATTTTATTACGAATTTTACGTCAAAATAGAAATAGCTTTTGCCGACGTGTCGTTACGAATTCGGAACCTTTGGTTTACTGGGTTGGTTGATTTGTTGCTTGATACTTTCTCACAAGTATAAATGTTATACTATGTGTGTGCTTACCAAAAAATTAATTGAAAAAATTTAATTAAAAAAATGAATTAATTAAAAAAAAATTGAAAATGAATTAATTCAAAATGAATTAATTCAAAAAGAATTAATTCAAAATTAATTAATTCAAAAAGAGATAATTCAAAGTGAAATTATTCAAAATGAATTTATTCAAAAAGAATTAATTCAAAAATAATTAATTCATGCTTGAATTAATTCTTTGAATTAAAATTGATTTATTCACAAAAAAAAATAATTATTTTTTAAATAACTAAAATTTGATTCAAAGAATTAATTCAAGCATGAATTAATTCATTAATTAAAAAAATAATGTGAATTAATTCACAAATTGAATTAATTCTTCAAAGGTCTGCTCTTGCTGCCATTTTAAGGGGTCATTAATGTTTGTTATATTTTTACCAAAGCAGTGTTAAATGCGTTTTATAAAATTTTATCATGATTCTTTTCTTTGACCAAATTAACCCTCTAGCTTCCGTTTTAAGGGGTAATATAGTTTAAATGTTCTACAAATATGTTGTGCATCAAATTTTACTAGGGGTAGTAAATCACATAAGAAAGAAAAAAAATTAATAAAAACCCACAAAAAAATATCTTAATTTTTTATTAAAAATGGCGTTAATCGAGAAAGCAAGTTGTAGAAATTGTTTTTAGACAAGAGATGTTAAGCGTATGTTCTTTAAAGGTGTCCTAACAACTAAGGTAATTTTTCAAAATCACTTTTTAATACCTGGTGGGGTCCTAATTTGTAGTTTAGTATCTAAGAATTAGTGAGCCAAAATTTGGGGACAATCAGATAAAAATAACTCGTGCCGAAAATGGATTGAAATTTTGGGACACTCTTATGTGATGAAAAAACCCATTTTTTCTAGTTTTTTGAAAAATATTGGTATATAGTAGTAGTATTTTTTGTTAAATTTGTTGTTAAATAATATGAAAATGGTAATAAAAAGCTTAAAAAATTTAAATCGGATAAAAAGTAAGCATTTTACGCATACATGCCCCAGGCCATTGCGCGGTTTTTAAAGCCAAAATTTGAAAATGTTCAACAATTCTAGGCAAAAATATAAAAAAAAAAAAAATTACTTTATAATGTTATTAAATACATGTTATAGATAAAAACTAACAAATATGGTAGTCTAGCTTTTTTTTTAATTTGTCGTGGATAGTGATATCATTTCCGCGGATTTCAAAGAAAATGTGTTTTCTATGATAATTTAGCAAATATGGAAAAAAATGTTTTGTATTGTACTATACCAAGTGTAAAACATAAATTCTGTAAATTTGTAGAGAAATAGGGCATCTTTAACCCCTTTTCATCGAGGTGAAATGACAAATTTGGGACATTACATATTTCTATAATACCCCAGCAAAAAAAGAACATACTAAAATGTTAATAAAAAGTAGTTCAACTGCTGCTGGAGTAGTTCTAACTCTGCTGAAACTATAGTGAATTTAACATAGCGGTGTCGCGCAAAATATGTAGTATTTTTAACATTTTTTAAGTACATATAAAGTAGTACTCATAATGTTGTCTTAGTTTAAGATTTTGTGTGTATAGTTTAACTACATCTTTAAGATCAGTATTTAAAAGCATTTTTGCACTAATTAAAAAGTGTCTTTTTAGAACCCATTAGGAAGTAGATTTGGGAAGCGGTGCTAACGATGCCAGTGTTCTAATAACACTACTATACATGGAAAATGCGACTGGGACGCGACCTTATACACTTGATTACAACTGTTCTGCTGGTCAAAAATCCTTTCTTTTCCATCATATCAGGTTTTTGAGAAAATTGAAGTTAAGGTTTAAAAAAATCGCAGTTTTAGTCAACTTATATCGGATGAACCCGATGTGCTAGCGATTTAAAAATAAGTCGACGGTAAAGCTTAAACTTTACTCTATAAGATGCAGAACTCATTTGGTCAGTCGCATTAACCTTTAGGGTACCAACTGTTTTTAAATAATGTCTTTTCCCCAAATAACTTTTTTTCGATACTGGGGAATAAGACATCATTGAAAGATTATTGGTGCGCTAAGGGTTAAGGCAAAAAACCAAATGAGTTCAGCATCCTTAAGAGCAGTGTTTGAGCTATACCCTCGACTTATTTTTAAGTCGCTATCACATCGGGTTCATCCGATATGAGTTATCAAAAATAATTAAAAACCTGATGTGATGGAAAAGTTTGGAGACCAGATTTGTGATCACTAAAACAATTGCAATTAACTGTGTAAGGTTGTGTCCCAGTCGCATCAAGTCTTTTTTTAAATGTTCAGTAGTGTAACTCTATCAAAGAAAATACAAAAAACCAAATTGGAGCGAGAAGAAATCATGTCATTAGAACGATTTAAGTGAATATCGGACAACATTTACATGGTATCGTTTTGAAATTTAAATATGTTATAGAAATCTATAACATAACTCGGCGGTAAGAAAGCATTATGCAAAAGTATAGGCATTCAAAAAATTTCGGATAAAACACGAACTGGAAGGAATATCGTCAAAAAAAATGCGTGTCGGCCTAATTAAATAGGGACTATTATATATAAATTAAGAGGTCGTACGCTTTGCAATCGTATTGGAAAACCGTTTTGAGTACTTTATTTTTTCGATTACTAGTATATCTAAGTTTATGATTGTTCGAAAAATCAAATGGTTTCAAATCACTTAAAATCGTTGTGTATTACTCGAAGAACAAAGTGTGTGATTGTTAAAAAAGTGTTCGAAGTCCAAGACACACTTTTGTTTAGAGTTTTTGAGTTACGAGCTTCATTGAAAATGATTTTTAGGCTGCGTTTTTGACATATCGCTTTAACTTAGTTTAACCGGGAGTTTTATTAAACTTTATAAAAATAAAACCAAGTTTAACCAAGCATTCTGTTTTTCAGTTCAAGTTTAGTAAATGTCGATTAACGCGGTATTGCCATACCAAATGCCACATTTCCAATTAGAATAGTTGCCATCATTGCACATTTTTTCGAATAAAATACCACAACATGGCAAAACTAACCAGTATATTTGAAAATCAGAGGTGTTTTTTTGACATTTTTGTACCTTAGTTTAATACCAAATTCGCATTCATTTTTTTAAACATGTTTAAGTACTTAAACATGTTTATGTACCTTAACAAGTTTAAATTTACCCCCCTATTCTAAGAAAATTGTCATCTATAATAAATGACAAAACTATAACAAGGCAAATTTTCTATGTAAGTATCTTCACAATTAGCGAATTTTGCAAAACATTTTTCATGACAAAGGCTTTGCCAAATTGTATTTATGTATTTACACATTTTTTGAATCAATAAAAATTATTAATATCGCGAGAAATCAAAATACAAAATTCTATAACAAATTGTTATAATGACAATTTTTTCTAGAATAGGGGGGTTAAACGTGATTAAGTGGTTAAACATGTTTAAAAAAATGAATGCGAATTTGGTATAACTCTCCATCATTGGTGAGTTAAACTTAAAATAAACCACATCTCAAAAAAAGAATTTGTGATTTTAACTCAGTTTAAACCTAAAACCAATAAATTTTACAACTCAAAAACTCAGCCTTATTAGAAAAAAAGGAGGAACATTTTTGAAAGTTTTTCTAAGTTCCGAAATTTGTTTGAAAAGTTTTTTGCAATACACCAAGGTAGATTTATACAAGGTAAGATCCAATAACCTCACTTTTCCTCCATAGTTAGTTTTTTGACAAATTTGAAAACAATAATATTTACGAATTTTCAAAACGAAATAAAAATATTTTGTTCGGCATAAATGACTTGAGTTTACACTACACTTTTTATGCTTAAAAATATTTGAATTTTTTTTAATTTTTGTCGTGGAAAATAAAAGAACTTCGTTTGAATTTCCACATTTTTTTATAATTTAGTTGTTTTCTAAAATTTTAAAGTCTTAAAAAGCGTTTAAATTGGTTAATGTGTGCACTGAACATTTAAGTCGTTTTTGCCGACTAAAATGATTTTGAAAGAAAATTGTTTTCATTTACGCCACTAAAATATTACCTTATATAAATCTACCTTGCAATACACCAATACTTTTCATATTTGAAAATCACTTTTTTACATTGCTTTTAAAACGCTTTAACCTAGCGCAGATCGATGTTATAATTTTGAGCTACTGGAAGCACTCGGTATTGGTTTTTGGGGGACACATTTTCCCTCGCGATACATTTGTTATGATTTTCGCACAAAATAAATACAGTTTTATCATTATTTTAACTATTTTTATATATTCGTGCTTTTTCTAATCGCCTGGGTTCAAGATCAGGGATTTAAACGTCATCCGAAAGAAAATTGAATCATTTGATGACAAAAAACACAAAATCGTTAAACAATTTAATTTTTTTAGAGGTTGGTTCGCTTCTTTAAGGAGAAACTTTTTCCCTCTGGTCCGATTTTAATCTACCTAGGACTATAAGAAATATTCATGCCAAGCTTCAGGTGGATAGCTCTTTTATTTTGGACTGCATATGTTACATACAGTTACATACAGACGGAGGGATATTCATAGAACTTCTCAGAATCGATCACTGATCGTTTAGATTTGATTGAATGCATCACAATCAATCAATAACTCGATTTTAAAAAAGGGCTACGTTGTTTTGCATTTTAGGCGATAATACGCTTTATGGGGGTCCTCCAACGATATTTCGATGTTTTACAAACGGAATGACAAAGTATGTGTACCCCCCATTCTGTAGTTAAAAGGTATAAGAACAAAATTTGGTGCAAACAAATTTAAACTTAAAAATATTAAGGTACATCCATCAAAAATAAAAAAAATATTTTTATTCTTGGAACTCTAACCTATCAATTACACTGTGCTACACCAAAAATATGCAGGGGTTCTCATATGAAAATTCGGGTTGGTTGAAGTTCATAGAGTACTGATATACTCATAGTTTTTCTGGATCACTTCGTTAAGTACGTTTTTTATTGGCAAATGTGTTGAAAAACGGCAATTCTTAAATTACAAATTTAAAAAATTATTACTTTGTTAGTTTGCAACCGATTTTCGATTTTATGGATTTTTTTAAAAGGTTTAAGTCTCACCTTTTAAACAAAATAAAAATATTAAAATTCGATCAAGAATTGGCTGAGCTACGATCGTTTAAGTTAAAAAAAATCCATTTTTTTGAAAAATTTGTCATGTTCTTTATACTCTAAGTTGAAAGTGCATCATTAAACAATTTTTGTTTTATTTTTGTATAAAAGTATAGTAAAGTAGCTTTCCAAAACACCAAAAAACATAACAATCGGTTAAAAAATGAATGAGTAATGCTAAGTTTTGTGATAGGACATTTTTAATTTTTTTCAGAAATGCTTGTAATTTAGGTATTATTCAAAAATCTTATTGCTAGTAGTAATTTTATGTGCCTATGCATATAAACAAGAGATGGTAACATAATTAGATTTGTGCGTGATTGACACATGATCACAAGTGAGCGTGATTGAAAATCAATTTTACTCACGTCGTTGTGAGTGAGTGTCAGTGGAATAAAAAAATGTGAGTGAAAAAAAAAAAAAAATCAGAACCCGTTCTGAAATTTTTCATTTTTTAAAAAAGTCAATTTATAAAAAATCCGGCCACATTTGTTTTTTTTTAATTTTTTTTAAAGATTAGATGTTTGTCTAAGAGATGGTCACGTGAGTGAATTTTAACTTTCACTCAATCACGAGCATAATTTTTCTTCTAACACTCACTTACAATCACGTGTGTAAATTTAATACAACTCACACTCACGTACGCCGATGCAAGAGTCACTCACGCTAACGTTGACTCACCTCACGATATTCTTATTTATACTAAAAATAATTTCAAAAATCTTTTAAAATTTTCAGCAAAATCTAAAATTTTACATTTGTTTTTATTTTTTCGGGACAAAATCTGAAGTTAAGCAAAATTTTACATTTTTTTGTTGCTTTTTTTGGAATGAAAGGAAATATGAAGAGAAAATAAATCACGCAAACTCACGCAAAAAATCAACTCACGCTCACTCTTTCACGCAATAATCTTTCTCACACTCACTCACAATCACGTGAGTAAAATTGAATTCAGTCACACTCACGCTCATGTTCCCATCTCTAGTTTGTCTATCTACACAAAAAAATTGTAATGTGTTTTATTAGTTATTTTCGAGAAATCGCATTTGAATTTTGAATTTCATGACAATTTGGTAATTTGCTTGGTTCAACGTAGCGTATGACTAATGCAAGTATTTAATAGTCATTCGCTACGTTGAAACAAGAAAATACAAGCAAATTACAAAATTGTTATGAAAATTAATATTCAAATGCGATTTTCTCAAAAAAACATATGTCTGAATTTATTTGTGTGGATAGACAAACATCTAAGCTTAAAAAAAAGTGGCCGGGTTTTTGATTAATTGACTTTTTTAAAAATGCAAAAATTTCAGAACTAATTCTGAAAATTTTCCAAAAAAAAAAAAAAAATTTAATCGATGTTTGAGATTGTGGTGCATTCCGTTTTAATTTAATAAATATTTAAACAAGGTAACTCAACACAAATTTGACCATTTTTCCAATATTTGACCTCCTAAGTCAAGTTTTTGAAAAATTTTAAAACCAAAAACGCAATTTTCTTAGCTCCATATAGGGCTATTCATACAACCTGTTCAGAAATTTACGGTACACATGTTTTTTTTGCTGGATATTTGGTGTGGAATGCCTCATACGTTTATTTATAAATAGGTAAAATTTTCATCACATGATCCTACAATTTTACCAATTTCGTTTCAAAAATGATTGCGAACGTACAACTTTTTCTGTCATAAAAATGTTGCAGGTATTACTTTTCAAAAAAGATTTTTTACTTAAACGATCCTATTTTCAATCTATTCTCAATATTTTTGTTTTTAAGAAGTAACACTCATAGTTTTCAAACAAAACCAAAAAATTATAAATGGGATTTAGAAGCAACTGACACGCCCATTTTTTTTATTCCACTCACTCCACGTGAGTAAAATTGATTTTCAATCACGCTCACTTGTGATCATGTGTCAATCACGCACAAATCTAATTATGTTACCATCTCTTGTTTATATGCATAGGCACATAAAATTACTACTAGCAATAAGATTTATGAATAATACCTAAATAACAAGCATTTCTGAAAAAAATTAAAAATGTCCTATCACAAAACTTAGCATAACTCATTCATTTTTTAACCGATTGTTATGTTTTTTTATGTTTTGGAAAGCTACTTTACTATACTTTTATACAAAAATAAAAAAAAAATTGTTTAATGATGCACTTTCAACTTAGAGTATAAAGAATATGACAAATTTTTCAAAAAATTGGATTTTTTTTAACTTAAACAATCGTAGCTCAGCCAATTCTTGATCGATTTTTAATATTTTTGTTTTGTTTAAAAGGTAAGATTTATACCTTTCAAAAAAATTCATAAAATCGAAAATCGGTTGCAAACTAACAAAGTAATAATTTTTTAAAGTTGTAATTTAAGAATTGCCGTTTTTCAACACATTTGCGAATAAAAAAACGTACTTAACGAAGTGATCCAGAAAAACTATGAGTATATCAGTACTCTATGGACTCCAACCAACCCGAATTTTCATATGAGAACCCCTGCATATTTTATTTTTGGTCATTTGTAGCACAGTGTTATTAACATGTTGCCTTTAAATTAGTTTTAACCAAGGTAGATTTATATAAGGTAATATTTTAGTGACGTAAATGAAAACAATTTTCTTTCAAAATCATTTCAGTCGGCAAAAACGACTTAAATGTCGTTTAACCAATTTAAACGCTTTTTAAGCCTTTGAAATTTTAGAAAACAACTAAATTATAAAAAAATATTGAAACTCAAACGAAATCCTTTTATTTTCCAAGACACAAATTGAAAAAAATTCAAATATTTTTAAGCATAAATAGTGTAGTGTGAACTCAAGTCATTTATGCCGAAAAAAATATTTTTATTTCGTTTTGAAAATTCGTAAATATTATTGTTTTAAAATTTGTCAAAAAACTTACTATGGAGGAAAAGTTAGGTTAGTGGATAAATTTATAATACCTTTTATAAATTTACCTTGGTTTTAACTAAAATTCTGTTAAATAAATTTGAATTAATATAAACAATGTTCTTTTTGTTACGTTTAGAAAATATTAAAAAAAACTTATTCCAAATATAGTGTTCTTATCCATATTATTTTCCTTCTTATCGACATATTTGGATGTTATTTTAAACTACTTTTTTTGCAACAAAAAAAATTCACTAATTGCTACTTTTGATGTAGTTTAGAACTACTTCGTTTTGAACTACTTCGATTTTTTTTTGCTGGGACAAGATATCTGCATCCCATCAAAAAAGTCGCATCCAAAAAAGCGGAAAATAGTACGAGCTTTTGAATAAGAAGTTGTTCAAATTCTACTGAATCCTATATGATTTTTACACAGGAGTGTCATAGGAGGGAAGTAGTTTTTGCTACTCTTCATTACGTTAAAACTTGATTTCATAATGTAATAAAAGCTTGATCTCTTCGATGTTGTTTTTTTATCAACCCAAATATGTACTTTAAAATAACATTTTTAGATGCGATGATAAGTAACTTCATCAGAATAAAATAAAAGTTGATTTTTTTAGAAGTGGTTCTAATGTTGTTTATTAAAATCCATTCTGTAACAACATAATGGTATTAAAAAAAATTAAAAATATATTTAATGCTATTCAAATAAAAAGAAAGAAACCCCTTGGAAAGCTATTTTTTTATAATTTCTTATTATTTTGCTTTTACAAAAGGTTCTTCCATTTTAGTTAAACCTTAGTTTCTGGTTTTTATTAAAAGAAAGTTATTAAAACTTCAGATTATTTAAAGATTCAGATTAAAAAAAAAATATATATTTATCGGTCATTGTGAAAGTAAAAATACTACTACTATATTTTTATCAACGATTAGAGAACTCATGGAATCAGCGCTTAAGATTCTCTCTACCGTTAATTCCGCCAAAACCAAATTCGTCTTATTCACAAAAAGGACTAATTGTAAGATAAACACGTTTGTTCTTCCCAAATAAGATGGAATCAGTCTGGAACTATCTAAAGAGGGGAAATACCTGGGTGTAATCTTTGACTCAAAGCTTTCTTGGAAAGGAATGCAAAGGCAAGAAGGAAAAAGTCATTATGTGCTTCTTACACCTGCAGGAGAACTTTCGAAAAAAGGTGGGGTCTAAAATCGTATATTATCCACTGCATGTATGGTGCAATAATTAGACCAATACTTACCTATGATGCCCTTGCATGGTGGAGAGTGATACTAAACATTCAGCCCGTGGACACCTACGTAAAAATCGGCTCTCAGTTTAAGACAGTCGCAAATGCTTAAGTAACGCTATTGGGGACACTCGAACATACAGTGGGCGGGACGGAACTGGAACAAAACACCGACTTTACCCCACCACAGACGAGCTTTGATAGAACCTTTGTAGTCCAAATACCAACTAAGAAAGACTGGGCGGAAAACTCTGTGATAAAGAATGCGATCTCAATCACTATGGACGGGTCGAAAATGGAGATTGGTACGGGTTCGGGAGTACACTCTATATGCCTAGAAATCGGAGCCTCATTGAGACTTCCGTACAAGGGTTGTGCATTCCAGGCTAACCGGATCTATATATGTATAACAGCACATACTACACATAACCCTAAAATTCTTAATGCTTTAACACATCTGAAGAATGTAAGCAAAAGAAAATTGATACAGAATATTATTGAATGCCTTTGAAGCTACCCGCAGAACGTGGGTAATTGGCAATGGAGCATAGCACCCACCTCCCATAAAAACCCAAAATTATCTAATGCTTTATCTCAGCTCTTTTTAAGCAATTTAGTTTACTAAATATTTGTTTCGATCAATAAATTATGTAACCATAAAATTTGCTTCCTTTAGCTTTTTACTATCAAAGTTTTGGAAATTTCTACCAAAAATTTGGATTTTTAAAAAATTAAAAAAAAAAAAAACTTGCGATGCATTTTCCCAGCAAAAAAAAAAACTACTTTAAACTAACAAACTTATTGTAAGTGGCAGCATCTGCATATTTTTTAATTTTTAAAAAGTTCCTTAAAGAAACATCTAAAAATGTTAATTAATATTCATTAAAATTCTAGTGATTAGGGTTTTGTTTACAACTCGTTCTTTAGAAGTAGAAAAAAAGTAATAAAAGTACTTTTTTCTACTTCTAAAGAATGCGTTATAAACAAAACCTTAATCACAAGAATTTTAATGAATATTAATTAACATTTTTAGATGTTTCTTTAAGGCACTTGTTAAAAATTAAAAAATATGCAGATGCTGCTACTTAGTTTGTTAGTTAAAAGTAGTTTTTTTTTAACAACTTCACTTTTTTTTTTGCTGGGATATATACGATTTCTCAAAAGTTACAGAATTTACATTTTACACTTCGTTCCGTACAATAAATAAAAAATGTTTCCATATTTGCTAAATTATTGTGAAAAAAACGCATTTTATTTGGAATCCGCGGAAATTTTATCACTACCGGCGAAAAATAAAAAAAAGCTTGACAATCATATCAGCTATTTTTAATCGTAATCATGTTTTCAATATGATCATAAAGTAAAAAAAAAATTTTTATTTTTTTGCCTAAAAATTTTGAAATTCTGGCTTTAAAACCTATACAATGGTCTGGGGCATGTATGCGTAAAGTGCTTGTTTTTTATCCGATTTTAATTTTATTAGTTTTTTTGGGAAGGTAATTTAATACAATTTTCTTATTATTTTACAAAAAAATTAACAAAAAATAACAAATACCAATATCTTTCCAAAAACTAGAAAAAAAGGGTTTTTCTTTCATATAAGAATGTCCCAAAACTTCAATCCATTTTCGGCACGAGTTATTTTTAGCCGATTGTCCCGAAATTTTTGCTCACACATTTTTAGATATTAAAGAACAATTTAGGACCCTACCAGGTATAAAAAGATGATTTTCGTTTTTAAGGACACCTCTAATATTCATAGAATGTATTTTGAATAAGAAGTCCTTAGACGGCATCTAGACAATGTCTAGAATTTCATTTTGAATCCGGCCGTTATGGATTATGGACTTACCATTTGTTTTTGAGTGTATTTTTTTCAATTTGTTTTTATTATCTCCTAAATACATACTACATTTTTTTGTTATCACATTTATAGTAAAATGTTATCTTAACAGATGTTAACATTGCATTAACAGAGCTAACAAAAAGATATAGAACTAGAGATAAATGTAAATCAGTTTATATTACAATACAAAATCGGCCGGCAATATATTTTTATACCCTCCACTTAGTGATAGAGGGTATATATAAGTTTGTCATTCCGTTTGTAACTCATTGAAATATCGATCTGGGACCCCATAAAGTATATATATTCATGATGCCCGATCGATTTTAAGACATTCTAGCGATGTCCGTCTGTCTGTCTGTAGAAAATGCTGTCGCGGACAAAATATTGCACAGAGATGACTGAAACTTTACATATTTATTGGAAGTTCTCCCGAGAAGTTTGGTATTGCATTTGAGCGATATCGGTTCAGCGGTTCAAAAGTTATGAACGAAAATGTAAGCACACCTAAAAAATGTCAGTACATTCAACATAACCTAAAAATACAAAATGCTTTAATTCGGCTTCTGGTTGACATATGTGAACATAATTGAACACCAAATGGTATTTAAACAGGAACGAACATATTTTTTGACAAAAAAAGAAAAAAATCGCGGATTTTTTTTTACCAACATTTTTTTTCGCGGAAATTTTTTTTTTTTCAAAAAAAAATTTTTTTTTTTTTAATTTTTTTTTTTTTTCAAATGTAATTTCCTTTTAAATAAAGTTTTTTGCAATAATCTTTTTGAAATTGTGGAGGGTATCACTACATTCGGCAAGGCCGAATTTAACTTTTTTACTTGTTTTCTTTTAATTCAAAATTTTAAAGAACAAAATAAGTTGTAAAATTGTGATAATATTAAATAATTAAGGCTATTTTTTTAATTATAAATTTCATGATGATAAATAAATATTTATTGAAAAGTTATTAAACCCCCCAATTATATTAATGAATTTGTTTAAACTTTAGAATTGAAATCTTTAAAAAAAAGTTTTTTAAAGCTAAGTTAATGTTTATTGAAACTTCTAAAGACACCAATTCTTAAAAAGCTTACAACAAAATTATTAAAATAATTCTGGGTTTTAAAGTGATGTATAAATAAAGTTTTCAATCTGATGAAATAATAAACTTCTTAAACAAATTTCAAATACTTTCAAAACTTTTTAAAAACCTTTTTTTTTTAATTTCCTTTTTAGTTACTGTTGGTTGTTTGGTTATGCATCAACGTTATAAGAAACGTTATGAGAAATATTTAACATTTAGCCGGGAATTGTCAAATCCAGAATCAGGTTTGTTTAAAAAAATTAAGAAATTTCTTTCAATTTATCTAATTTGTTTTGTTACCTTTAAAAGATTTACAATCTACTATTTCTACGGCAAATTTAATAACATCCTCTGCTAACAGCAATATCCATCAAAGACGTCGTTATACTTCATGCTCTTCATCAGACGATGATGATATGTTACCCACTAATGGTGTAACCAATGCTGCGTTTAATGCAGGCGGTGAAGGTGGCGGTGGCAGCGGAGGTTGTGGCAATGGCAGTGGTACTTGCTGTTCTTCTAGCACTGCTACAAGTCCCACTACAGCTACTGTTGTTGTGGACATTGAAGATTTATTGAATAAACGTAATTTAGAACAAAATAAAAAAGATACAGATACGCCAACATCAGATGTTATTGAACCGTAAGTATTAGGAAAATGCCCTTCACAATTTATTGTTGTTTTCATTTTGGTAGAAAAGGGTGACAGAAAAACAAGAAAAGCATTTTTAAAATGTTTTCAATTTTTTTTGTTCAAAATCCAATTTTAGATGAATTGTTCTACACCATTTATTTTAATTTATTATTACAATACATTTTTAATTCGAAAAAGACCTATTGTGATTCTACTTGTAGTTCAAAAATTCCATTTAAATTCGAAAATTTCATTTGTAATTCGGAAAAAATCAATTGTTATTCGAAGATTTCAATTGTAATTTGTTCTACACCATTTATTTTTATTTATTATTACAATACATTTTTATTCGAAAAAGATAAATTTTAATTCGAAAAAGATCAAAAGCTATTCGAAATAGATCAATTGTAATCGAAATAGATCAATTGTAATTTGAAACAGTCAATTGTAATTCAAAAAAGATCAATTGTATTTCGAAAAAATAAATTTTTATTCGGAAAAGATTAACTGTAATTCGAAACTGATCAATTAAAATTCGAAATAGATCAATTGTTATTCGAAAAAGATCAATTATAATTTGAAAAAGATCAATTGCAATTCAGTTGATATTTTTCAAATTATAATTGGAATCTTGGAATTACAATTGATCTTTTTTGAATTACAATTGAACTTTTTCGAATTACAATTGATGTTTTTCGAATTAAAATTGATCTTTTTCGAAAGATTACTTGAAATTCAGTTGATTTTTTTTGAATTCTTTTCGAATAACTATTGATATTTGTGACTTTTAATCTTTTTTTATCTTTTTCAAATTTCAATTGATCTATTTTGAATTAAAATTAATCTATTTCGAATCACATTTAATTTATTTCGAATTACAATTGATCTTTTTCGAATTACAATTGGAATCTTCAAATTTCAAATGGAATTTTAAAATTACAAGAAGAATCTTCGAATAACAAATTAATTTTCAAATTACAACTAGAATTTTCGAATTAGAAGTAGAAACTTCGAATTACAATTATTTTTTTTTAATTTCATTTGTAAATGTATTTAAATCAAATTTTTTTAATTTTTCTCAGCAACCTTCACGTACATTCTAACATCTGTGGTCCTGGTTTTAATTGTGGTGCTAGTACGTCACAAAATTGTCAAGCAATAATAGCAAATTATGAAGAGCATACACGAAGAGATTTGGAACCATTGGAAAAAGCAAATGATGAAGATGAACATCAAACCTTAAAACATATTGTTTTATTAATTATATTACTCTGTTCAATGTTTGTGGTAAGTTTAAGAAAACATTTTTTTTTTATTAATTTCCAAAACTCTTAACTATTCTCACATTTTTAAGGGTTTGGCTGTTTCTATTTGGACCTTAATAATGGATGGCATGTCTGGTATTTATTTGGAAATAAGCTTTTTGGATGCGTTTTTAAATTTTGGACAAAGTTTAATTGTAATGGCTGTATTTATTGGTGATACTGGAGAATTATTAATGCCTGTTGTTAGAGTTTGGCGTAAATTGTGGTAAGATTTTAAATGTTTTAGAGTTTTGGGTTTGGGTTAAAAGTTGAATTTTTTTATTTCATTTTAATTTTAGGTATGGTGCTAATGTTGTTACCTTACCACATTGGTCTCATGTTAGTCAAGAAACCAAACATATTTGTGAGCAATTCCGTAATCATCATTTGGAAAATTGTAAAAAGGATATTGCTAAAGACAGAAGGTAAGCTGGTATTTTGATTTAGAAAAATACTTAAATCAAGCAAATATTTTTGAAGAAAAATACCGCGATTTCCCACATTAAAAAAAAACAGATTCCAAAACATTTTTATATCTAGAATTAAATTTTAAATACGTCTGTAAGACATTTTTTATAGATACCAATTCACTGATTCTGAATCTTACGAATTTTAATGGAATTTTTTTTTAATATTATTCGATTTTTAATGTTTCTTCAATTGCCCTTTTTTTGAATTTTATTTGGTATCTTCGAATTTCTGTTGATCTTTTTAGATTTTTTTTTTTAATCTCTTACGAATTTTAACTCTGCTCAACAAAAAATTGTTCAGTACAAGTTCATTTGTTATGCTGTTTACACTTAAAATGTTTTATTTGTTTAACAAAAATATGAAAAAATTGCGTTTTTTAGAGTTTGGTTTAGTTCTTCAAATGTAAACTTTTTCCCCTCGGTTGATTTTGCCCATTTGCGAACTTAACCTGCTGCCGATTTAAGATGTTTTTATAATGTCGGTTGAAATGTCAAAATGGGGCTTTTTAAAAGCAATATAATTTGAAGTCCAAGTTTAGCGCCGACCTAGAACTACATTTCCAAATGTTTGCAATGACGCAATTTTTTCATTACGTCACAAAAAAAAAAAAAACTACCCGTGTAAAAAAATAATTAGATCAAAACATATCTCTTTTGATAAAAACATATATGGATCATATCTAAATGGATATAATCAGATCTACTCCATATATATTCATATCTGCTTCAGATATGTTTTGATCCGTAAATTGAGTCTATCTGGCATATATGACATATATGATCAGACATTTTCAGATATGTTCATATATGTAAAATTGTCAGATAGACTCAATTTACGGATCAAAACATATCTGAAGCAGATATGAATATATATGGAGTAGATCTGATTATATCCATTTAGATATGATTCATATATGTTTTTATCAAAAGAGATATGTTTTGATCCAATTATTTTTTTACACGGGTACTTAATAAAATACTTAAGTAGGGGTACTTTTTAATAAAAAGTACCAAAATAGTACTTTTTTAATAAAAAGTACCAAAATAGTACTTTTTTAAAAAAGTGGCAAGATATGTAGTACTTTTTAATAAAAAGTACCAAAATTGTACTTTAAAAAAAAGGTACCAAAATAGTACTTCTTGAAAAAAAGTACCAAAATGGCAATTTTCGATAAAAATTACCAAAATAACACTTTTTGGTAAAAAATACTCAAATAGTACGTTTTGATAAAAAAAAGTACCAAAATGGCAATTTTCGATAAATAATAATTTTTAAGAAAGTAACAAGAGTTCTTTTTGATAAAATGTACCAAAATAGTACTTTTTTATAAAATGTACCAAAATAGTACTTTTTTATAAAATGTACCAAACTAGAACTGCTTTATAAAAATTACCAAAATAGTACTTTTTGATAAAAAGCAACAAAATTTCACTTTTTGATAAAAAAAAAATACCGAAATAGAACTCATTGATAAAAAGTACTAAAATAAAAAGTACCAAAACTTCACTTTAAAACAAAAAGTATGTAAAAAACGTTTAAATAAAAAGAAGCAACAGTACAGTTAAAAAAAATATAAAAATTATCAAAAGTGCCAAATGGTACTTTTTGATAAAAAAGTACCAAAATGGTACTTTTTGATAGAAAGTACCACAACAGTAATTTTTAATAAAAAGTATCACAGTACTTTTTAGTAAAAACTATCAAAATAGTACTTTTTGAAAAAATTACAAAAATAGTGATTATTGTTAAAAATTATAAAAATAGTACTTTTTGATTAAAATTAAAAAAAACACTACTTCTTGGTAAAAATTACAAAAATAGTACTTTTTGATAAAAATTACCAAAAAAGTACTTTTAATAAAAAATATTAAAATAGTTCTTTTTGATATAAAGTACAAAAATAAAAAGTATGACATACATTGTATAAAACTTTTTAATAAAAAGAACCAATACTAAAATACTAAGGTAGTGGTACTTTTTTTATAAAAAGTACCAAAATAGTACTTTTTTATAAAAAGTACCAAAATAGTACTTTTTTATAAAAAGTAACAAAATTGTACTTTTTAAAAAGTATCAAAATCTTACTTTTTTAAAAAGTACTTACATATGTAGTACTTTTTGCCAAAAACTGTAAAAATAAGCTTTTTAATCAAAAAGACATAAAATTGTTTCATTTACTTGATAAGAAGTAAAAAAATAAAAAGTACCAAATCTGCATTTTAGAATAAAAAGTATGTATAAAACTTTTTAATAAAAATAACCCATAGTACAGTCAAAAAAAAAATACTTTTTATAAAAAGTACCAAAATAGTACCTTTTGATGAAAAATACTAAAATAGTATTTTTTTTGATAAAAAGTACTAAAATAGTACTTTTTCTCAAAACTTTTTTTTTAAAAAAGTACAAATGGTACTTTTCGATATAAGGTAAAAAAATAGTAATTTTTGATAAAAGTACCAAAAAGAGTAGAAAATAGCACTTTTTTGATAAAAAAAGAGTGCTTTTTAATAAAAAGTACCAAAATGGTACTTTTCGATAAAAGGTAACAAAATAGCAATTTTTGATAAAAGTGCCAAAAAGAGTAAAAAATAGCTCTTTTTGATAAGAAAATAACCTAAAAGTGCTTTTTGTCCGTTTTCGTATTTTGAAATTTTGCATTAAATGTATGTTGGTGGTTTCCTTTAAAATAAATTTGCGTAATTTAAAGTAATTGTGTTTCCGAATATGTATGTAAAAAATTTTTTTCTAATAATAATAATAATAATTTGATCAAATGATCAGTTTTTATTTATTTTTCCAATTTTTATTTACAACTCATTTTAAATATTTTTAACCTAACCGAGAACTGGTAACATTGACCGTCGTCTCGTTGCAGCGAAATCGACCAAGGGTTTTGGTGGGAATCGAACCCACGACCCCCTGTTTCATAGGCTAGCACGCTACCAACTAGCCTACAGGGGCCCCCTAAATTTTTTTCTATAGTAAAAGTTTTAAGAAATATCCAAAAACTTAAACGCAAATTTCAACGAAGGCATTGTTCTGAAAAAATTAAGATTAAGACATTTCGATTCAAAGATGTTAAAATGGGAAAGTTGGTACTGTTTTAGTAAAGTTTTACTGTTATTGAATTATTGACCCTATTATCTTTAAATTTGATATTAACATCCAACAGAAGGACTTAAAGGACATAAAATTTAAATAAATAAATTTATATTTTAAATTTTGAGGGTTAAAAAGCAAACTACCGGGTAGGTATGCTAATTTTTCATAAAGAAAATACTTATATCAAATTCTGAGATTTTAAAAACAAAACAAAATAGATTGTAGGACATTTTCCGCATAGAAAAATATTAGGCGCTGAGATATTTTTAGTATATAAATTACTATTAATCATTTTAATATTTTTTTTAAATATATTTTTCTTTTTTTTTAGGTGGCGCATTAAAACATATCGTAAAGTATTTTATGGCTGCGAATTTGTTGATTGGCTAATAGAAGTTGGTTTATCTAAGGATCGTTTAGAAGGCGTTCATTATGCTAAACATTTGGTTAATGGTCGTGTATTACGGCATATCAATAATGTTTATCATTTTGAAGATAAACAGTTGCTTTACAATTTCTGCAGTCGCATGTAAAGATAAAATAACATCTTAATGACAAAAAACGTCTCTGTTTTAATAATTCTTTTTGTTTTCAAAAGCTGTGATTTGTTTTCTTTTAGTTAAATTTATTATTATTTTTATATTTTTTAATAGTTTTAAGTTTAATAGATATTTTAAATGCAAAAAAGTGTAAGTTACAAAAAGTTTAAAGTTACAAATTTTAATTAATTTAAAAAAATTTTAATTTAAAAACTTTTAATTCAAAATTTTTAATTCAAAAATTTTTCATTTAAAAAACAATTACAGTAATGTGAAAAAAAATCAAGCTCAAGAGAAATTTGTCTCTCAAAGTTATTTTAAACATTAATAGTTCCATTTATAATTTAATTTTATAATTTAATTTAAAAATTTTGTTTAAATAATTTCTTTTACATTGAAATTAAAAAAAAAATATAATGTCACAAAAGCAACAATACCAAAATTAATTTAATACAACATAATGCTGTGGCTTTCAACAAATTAGGGAATATTTATAGATTTATTTTTTAACAAATTAAAATTGTTATAAAACGTGTTTTATTAAATAAATTAGTATACAGAAAAAAATCCTATTTATTATAATAAAAATTATACCAAATTATGCTTATTATTACAAAAAAAAAAATATATTTAAAAAATTGTAATTTATACACTATTAAAATAAAATTATATGGTCACAAAGATGCTTATAAATAAACGACAGAAAAAAAAATATTTTCAATGGCCTCCTTTTTCTTTACATTTAAGTAGGTTAATAAGAAAATAAAATTCCTTTGCATATATTTAACTCTCTACTTCTATTGATAAACAATAAGTAAAATTTTAAAGAATTAGTTCATTTTCGAGTTTATCTCTTCTTTCTTGGTTCATTCTAAATTGATCAAAGCAAAGATAAAACTTTTAATTAAACAGTACAATAATATCACATTTAAAAAATGTACCAAAATAAAACCGTTTAAAAAAAATTATAAAAATACAAAGTACTTTTTTATAAAAAGTGCCGAAATAGAACTTTTGGAAAAAATGTACCATAATAGTAGTTTTTGATAAAAGTACCAAAATAGTAGTTTTTGATAAAAAAGTACCTAAATATTACTTTTGGATAAAAAGTACCAAAATAGTACTTTGTGATAAAATAGTACTTTTTAGGTTCTTTTAGTTTTTTATATAGTACTTTTTAGGTTCTTTTCTTATCAAAAAGTACTATTTTAATATTTTTTATCAAAAATTTACTATTTTAATATTAGGTACAAATTTTCTATCGGATGCACAGCATGCTTACCAGCAGAGTAAATCCATAGAGACTGCGCTCCATTCACTTGTACAGAAGGTAGAAGTATCCCTGGAGTATAAGGAATTTGCTCTTGCAGCATTTCTGGATATAGAAGGGGCTTTTAACAATGTAAATACAAAGACGATAGTTAATGCTTTGGACAAGGCTTCAACTAACAGTTGTTTGAGTAAATGGATAGAGCAAATGCTTTCATGTCGGGAAATAACGGCCGAATGGGGTCATGCAAAAACATCTCGTTACGCTACTAGAGGAACACCACAAGGTGGGGTTCTGTCACCACTGCTCTGGCTCCTGGTGTTGGACCCCATTTTAAAGGAAATGAAGTCTTTAGGAACCACAACAATAGCATACGCTGATGATGTGGTTATTCTATCATGTGGCAAATATCTGGATACTGTATCCGAGATTTTAGAGGGCTCACTTAAGGCTATGTGGAAGTGGGCTTCAGGAAATGGACTTAATGTCAACCCGCAGAAAACGTAAATGGTTCTTTTTACTAGAAAATACAAAAACCCGGAATTTAGAAAGGTTCGAGTGGGAGGAGTTGAAATTCCAATATCACCGCATGCCAAATTTCTTGGAGTGTTCTTGGACAGTAAGCTGTTCTGGAACAAGAACTCTGAAGAAAGAGTAAAAAAGGCAAACAACGCGTATTACGCGTGTAAGAAAATGTTCGGCAGTACCTGGGGTCTAGAACCTAAAGTCACTTACTGGATTTATACTTCAATCGTAAGACCAATCTTACTCTATGGAGTTTTAGTCTGGCATAAGGCACTCGAAAAGGATGTGACGCTTAAAATGTTTCAGAAGCTTCAACGGCAAATGGGACGGAGTATCACTGGCGCTTTGAGAACAACATCAGCCGACTCTATCGACACTTTATTGCACTTATTACTAATTGATCTCTTTGCTAAGGGCGAGGCTTACAAAGCTTGCCTCAGACTCAAAGAGTCAAATTGGTTCAAGTATCGCAACTTTGGACACAGTAACATTGCTAATATGGACCGTATTGACTCTGATTACACAGTGCCCAAACTATTTTTCGACCGGAAATATGAAGTTAGATTTCCGGATCGAGAATTCTGGTCGACCTGGCAGGGCCCTCCTGCGAACTCAATAAATATCTTTACTGATGGATCGAAGCAATCGCATGGTGTTGGAGCTGGTTTCACGATACTTGAACTAGACCAACACTTATCTTTTAAATTACCCGTGGACTCGAGTATCTTTCAGGCTGAGATAGCTGCTATATCAAAAGCTGTGGAATATATGGCAAAGGAAAAAGGTGCCACCCTTAATTTCTACGTGGATAGTCAAGCTGCTCTAAAGGCACTCTTGAGCTACCAAATTAAATCGAAAACGGTTTTAAAGTGTTACGAGAATTTAAAACAACTTTGCTTAAATAATGAAGTAACCTTATTATGGGTACCAGGGCACGAAGGAATAGAAGGAAACGAGAAAGCAGATGAACTCGCGAAACTTGGAGTAGATGGCATAGGTACCACCATAATGCTTTCACCGCCACTCCAGCATTTCAAACTAAAACGAAATACCCTTACTGTCGCCAAAGCAAATCGAAGATGGAAGGAACTTGGGACAAGTCGTATAAGCAGAATTTTATGGCCACGCTATGATTTAGGAAGAACTAAATTCTTACTTACACTTACGAGAATAGAATGTCGTATGTTGACAGGTTTAATAACGGGACACTGTCTTGTCGGAAAACATGCCAGGAACATGAATCTTATTTCGGACGCAGACTGTAAAAGGTGCGAGACACCAGACGTCGAAGAGACCATTGAACACATCCTGTGTCACTGCCCGGCTTTGGCACGAACTCGACTATCAATTATAGGAAGTTCACAGTTCGAGACTTTGGAGGAAATTACGAGGATAGACCTGAAGAGCTTGAAACAATTCGCAATGAAGGTCAATGTATTTAGTTTACATCGATAAGCGGAAAAAGTTTTGTGGTATCGCTATGGACCAATTGGTCTATGCGGAGTGCCCATCTGGCACCGCCACCCTAACCTAACCTAACCTAATATTATTTTCAAAAAGTACCACTTTGTTACTTTTTATCAAAAAATTTTGTCAATTTTTATCAAAAAGTATCATTTTGGTATTTAAGTTTAAAAGTACTATTTCGGTAGCTTTTATCAAAATAACTATTTTGAATTTTTACTTTTGGATAAAAAGTACTAAAATAGTACTTTGTGATAAAATAGTACTTTTTAGGTTCTTTTAGTACTTTATATAGTACTTTTTAGTTTCTTATCAAAAAGTACTATTTTAATATTTTTTATCAAAAAGTACTATTTTAATATTTTTTATCAAAAAGTACTACTTTGTTACTTTTTATCAAAAAGTATCATTTTGGTATTTTAGTTTAAAAGTACTATTTCGGTAGCTTTTCGGTAACTATTTTGAATTTGTTTATCAAAAAGTACTTTTTGATAAAAAGTACCAAAATAGTACTTTTTGATAAAAAGTACCAAAAAAATAGTACTTTTTGATAAAAATTACCAAAATAGTAATTTTGATAAAAAAAGTAACAAAATAGTACTTTTTGATAAAAAGTACAAAAATAATACTTTTTGATTAAAAGTACCAAAATAGTACTTTTTGATTAAAAGTACCAAATTATAACTTCTGGATAAAAAGTACCAAAATACTACTTTTTGATAAAAAGTTTCAAAATAGTACTTTTTAATAAAAAATACCAAAGCACTACTTTTTTAATAAATAAAAAAAAAAAAAACAACTAATAACTATTTTTTTTATCAAAAGCTACTATTTCGGTAATTTTTTTTACCAAAATAGTACTTTTTGATAAAAAGTATCAAAATTGTACTTTTTATTTTGTTGCCAATTTAAATAAATATCTGGCGAAAGTTTTTTAAAATTTTTGGTGGAAATTTTAATATGATCGGATTGCGCTCAAATTAAAGATTGTCTCAAAAGTTTATCAAGACCGACCATGCAAAAAAAAAAAAAAAAATTGAGTGAAATATGCTTCTTTGTGTTGCCATTTAACTAAATATCTGGCGAAATATATAATGACGAAGTTTGACACATTCTAAAAAGGTTTAAAATAGGTTAAATTCTTTAGCGATATTAGAGTTTTTATCATGCTGATCGGTAGTAACAAATTTTATTAGACTTTTACGCTTGTCAATAGCATTATTTAAATTTTTTGCTATATAGATAGGGTGACCATTTTTTTCTGAACTCAAATCAGTACGCACTAGTTTTTGTGTTTTTTTTTTAGAAATTACTCTCTGAAAACTGTTTTCTGTGGGAAAACACTGATGATTTTTGAGAAACATTGATGATTTTTCCAACACTTAAACTACCAAACTTGGGGTCAATTAGTATTCAGTAAAAACAACTGTCATAAACTGTGTCGTAATTTGGCGGAAAATTTTGTTGACTACAAGCAACTTCAATTGAATGTTTTAATCGTTTAGGTGCAGAAAATATAACAAAAACCCACAGGTTTTGTGATTAAAAAGTCCACAGATTCTGAGGACTTTTAATAACTCTTCCTTTTAGAAAACTTTCCAAATAATAAGCAAGTCTTTTTTAAATAGACCTTTTCATATAAATTTATGAAGATGAAAATAACCTCACGCTCAGATACATTTTTGCGTTAAGTAACCTCTTGATTTTCGAATTCTAAGCTCTTTAGAATTCATTACAAATTATCTTATTGTCAGAATTAAGTCATAAAAAACTACCTTGAAGACTTATTTTATGGAAACTCTAGTTTTTGTAAAGAATTTTCGAACAAATATTTTAATTTTAGTTTTATTTATTAAAATATTCGAATAAAATTATTTTTTATGTTGAAATGTTTAAAAATCAGTACAATCAGTACATATTTCAAAAAATCAGTACAAATCAGTACAACGTTTTTTGGTCAGTACACGTGATCAAAAATCAGTACATGTACTGATCAAATCAGTACGAATGGTCAGCCTATATATAGACCATTTTGTAAAATCGTCAGGAGCATTTTTAAAATCGATGATATTACGATTCATCTAAATCAGACTTGCTTGTAGTTGAAACTTTAATATTTTTAAAAAAAATTTTGGTATTCGAGTGTTTTTTAAGAAATACCGGAATTTGACATTCCTAAAATTTATCATCTTCTAGAGTAGAAAATAATTGCTGTGCAAAAAACTACAAAGTTCAAGTTAAGAAATTAATTCCTTTAATGCTCTGTTAACAATCAATCAATTCAATTGTGCTTTTTATTTTCTATAAAATGCATTTCAGTTGATATTCAAAAACAAATTTGTTTAAAAAGTCTTTTTAAAATTCCATAAAAAAAATCGTTAAAGTCTTCCTATGATCAATAAAAACAATTTTATAGATAAAGGTAGTTCGTTCATACATTCAGTGAATGTTTGTACGTTTTTTTTTTGCTTCTACTACACCATTTACACATGTATCAATTGTTATTCCAACATTCTTCTTGTAATTTAAAGATTTTATTTGTAATTAAAAGATTCCTCTTGTAATTCGAAGATTCTACTTGTATGTCGAAAATTCCATTTATAATTTCATAAGTAATTTGAAAATTTTATTTCAAATTCGAAAATGATCAATTGTTATTCGAAATAGATAAATTACAATTCGAAAAAGATCAATTGTAACTCGAAAATGATCATTTGTGATTCGAAAAAGATGAATTGTTATTTGAAATAGATCATTTAAAATTCAAAAAAAAATCAATTGCAGTTCGAAAAGGAAAAATTGCAATTCAAAAAAGGTCAATTGAAATTCAAAGACTCTTGTAATTCCAAAATTTTACTTGTAAGTCGAAAATTCCATTTGTAATTCATAAATACCATTTGTAATTCGAAAATTTTATTTGCAACCCGAAAATGATTAATTGTTATTCGAAATAGATAAATTGCAATTCGAAAAAGATCAATTGTAATTAAAAATAGATCAATTGTAATTAAAAATAGATCAATTGTAATTCGAAAAAGATCAATTGTGGCATCTGTTCTGTCTTTCACAACTTTTCAATTCACATGAAAATTTCCGAATCACTTGAAATCAAGTTTAGTGTTTTGTTGATCACATTTCCATTCGAAGTTGAAATCGAATAATTAAAATTTTAAAAAATTATAAGAAAAAAGTACATTCGTTTTACTTTCACAAAATTTTATTTATGTGAAACAAAACGAAAATGAAATTCGGATGTGAAATCTAGAACACCAAAAAAATTCGGAAATTTTCATTTTCACATTTTTTATGTGAATTACTTTTTTTGAACAGTGGCTTGTAATTCAAAATAGATCAATTAAATTCGAAAATTCCAATTTTAATTGCCAACATATCAACTGAATTTCCATTGAATTCTTTCAAATTACAATTGGAATCTACGAGTTACAATTGATCTTTTTCGATTTACAATTGATATTTTTTGAATAACAATTGATATTTTTTGAATCACAATTGATATTTTTCAAATCACAATTGATTTTCTTCGAATCACAATCTTCGAATTGTAAATATAATTTTTTAATTACAACTGGAGTAAGGACAAGAAGAATCTTCGAATTACAAATTGTGATTCGAAAAAGATCAATTGTAATTCGAAAAAGACCTATTGTTATCAATTGTAATTCGATAAAGATCAATTGTGATTCGGTATAGAATTAAAAAATTTTTTCGAATTACATTTGATCTTTTTCGAATTACAATTGATCTTTTTCGAATCTATTTCGAATTACGATTGATCTTTTTCGAATTACAATTGATATTTTGTAACTCCAATTGGTTTTTTCGAAATACATTTTTTTTAATTGATGTATTTCAAATTACCATCAGTTTTTTTTTCGAATAACAATTGGAATATTCGAATTGCAAATGGAATCTACGAATTACAAATGGACTCTTTGAATTCTAAGAAGAATCTTTAAATCAAAAATTGAATCTTTGAATTACAAATAGAATCTTCGAATTTCATTTGATCTTTTTCGAATTTCATCTGTAAATGGTGTAGATACAGTAGCCCATTATTAAAAATATTCGAGATATTCAATTGCATTTGCATTATTTATACATTTAATTCTCTACTGCAGTGGTGATATAAGTTTGTTATTTCATTTGTTACAAATATTTTTTAATGAAAAAAATTGGCATAAATGAAGGTCCCCCAAAGTATTAAAATTTTTATTCTATCGCGGGCCTACACCATTTACAGATGTAATTTGTTATTTTCAAAATATCAATTATAATTCCAAGATTTTGCTTGATATTCGATGATTCTCTTGCAATTTGATATTCCATTTACAATTCGAAAATATAATTTGTAATTCGAAGATTCTAATTGTAATTCGAAAACGGTCAATTGTAAATCGAAATAAATAAATGAATTGTAATTCAAAAAATTTCAATTGTAATTCGGGAAAGACTAATTGTAATTTGAAATAGATCAATTGTAATTCGAAAAATATCAATTGTATTTAAAAAAAGGTCAATTGTAGTTTGAAATAGATCAATTGTAATTCGAAATAGATAAAATTAATTCGAAATAGATCAAAATTCGAAAAAGATCAATTGTAATTCAAATATTCCAATTGATTTAAAAAAAATCAATTGTAATTTCAAAAGGATAAATTTTTATTCCAAATAGATCAATTGTAATTCGAAAAAGATCAATTGTAATTCGAAATGGATCAATTGTTATTCAAAGAAGATCAATTGTAATTCAAATAATATCAATTGCAATTCGAAAAAGATTAATTATAATTTGAAATGGATTAATTGTTATGCAAAGAAATCAATTGTAATTCGAATAAGATCAATTGAAATTCGAACAAGTAAAAAAGTTAAATTCGGCCTTGCCGAATGTAGTGATACCCTCCACAATTTCAAAAAGATTACTGCAAACAACTTTATTTAAAAGGAAATTACTTTTGAAAAAAAAAAAAAATAAAAAAAAAATTCCGCGAAAAAAAATTTTGTTAAAAAAAAAAGGCGACGCGAAATAACTCCCACATGAAATAACTCCCACCTAAAAAATGAAATAAGTCCCAAAAAAAACTCCATACAAAGTTGGGAGTTATTTCATATGAAATAACTACCAATTTAGTGGGACTTTTATCTTTTTTGTTGGGATTTATTTCATAATTTTTTCGGTGGTAGTTCTTTCATATGAAAGAACTCCCACTCCAATAGCGATGAAATAACTCCCACTATTCTTTCATTGTTGGTGGAAGTATCTGGAACATTTTGACTTATAGAATATTATTATTAATAAATTAAAATTCGTTGTGATTTTAGTACCAAATTTTAGGACGAAGTGCTTTTTTAACAAATTTGTATGTTTTAGAAATTTTGCTTCCAAAACTGGCAAGGATTTTTGAGGTAAGAGCACACTGCAGCCGAAAATATTTTCGTTAGAATACAAAATTGTTATAAAAAAAGGAGAACGCGAAAGTTATCCAACGTGATGTGTTTTCGATAACATAGAAAGTTTTTCGATTACATACAAGATTGTTGAAAAAAGCACCGCAGATAAAAATTTAAAAGATTTAATCAGTACTTATTGTAAAAAGCGCCGCAGGCGAAAATTAGGTACCAAAAATCGCGGCGATTTTAGGTACCAAATTTTCGCATGCGGCGCTTTTTACAACAAGTTCTGATTAAATCTCTTAAATTTTCGGTAACATACAAATTTGTCGCAATTTTCGCCTGCGGCGCTATTTACAACAGGTTGTAACTAAATCTTTTAAATTATCGGTAACATACAAATTTGTGGCTAAAAGGACCGCACGCGAAAAATTGGTACCAAAAATTGTTGCAAAACATCGCTGCGATGTTTGAATGTAACCGAAGCAAGTCAAATAGAACACTCAATGTATTTTTGCATGTTTTCGAAAAACTCTGAAAAAAACAAATCAACCGTCAAGTTTCGCATTTGGCAGTTATTATAACTTGTTTGTATTGCACCGAAAGTAACATCAGGATCCTCGTTCTCGCCTTAACTGATATATTTTTCCTTATTGTTTGTTTAATTTTTGTTGAGATTTCTAAATTTTTTTATTGGGACTTCTTTCATTATTAATGGGAGTTATTTCATTGGCACTTATTTCATTTTGTAGGTGGAAGTTATTTCATTGTGGTTGGGACTTATCTCATTTTTTTCTCCATTGGGACATATTTCATTTTTGGTGGGATTTATTTCATTGGGAGTTATTTCGTGGGAGTTATTTCATGTGGGAGTTATTTCGTGTCGCCAAAAAAAATCCGCGATTTTTTTCTTTTTTTGTCAAAAAATATGTTCGTACTTGTTTAAATACCATTTGTTGTTCAATTATGTTCTCATATGTCAACCAGAAGCCGAATTAAAACATTTGGTATTTTTAGGTTATGTTGAATGTACTGAAATTTTTGAGGTGTGCTTACATTTTCGTTTATAACTTTTGAACCGCTGAACCGATATCGCTCAAATGCAATACCAAACTTCTCGGGAGAACTTCCAATATATATGTTAAGTTTCAGTCATCTCTGTGCAATATTTTGTCCGCGAGAGCATTTTCCACAGACAGACAGACAGACGGACAGACGGACATCGCTAGAATGTCTTAAAATCGATCGGGCATCATGAATATATATACTTTATGGGGTCCCAGACCGATATTTCGATGAGTTACAAACGGAATGACAAACTTATATATACCCTCTATCACTAAGTGGAGGGTATAAAAAGATCAATTTAATTTGAAAAAATCAATTGTATTTCGAAAATTCCTATGTTATTGCAAAAAGATCAATTGTAATTCGAAAAAGATTAATTGTTATTCGAAATAGATCAATTGCAATTCAAAAAAGATCAATTGTAATTCAAAAAATATCAATTGTAATTCAAAAAAGATCAATTGTAATTCGAAAAAGATCAATTGTAATTCGAAAAAGATTAATTGTAATTCGATAAAGGTCAATTAAAACTCAGTTGATGTGCTTTATTACTAGAGGTGTCCCCCATAAAGTGCACTTCCGCCCAAAACCGTTATGTCAAATATTTTTAGATTTTGAAGAATTTGAAATATTACTGTGTAGGGTATCAAAAGTCTTATATAAAATTAATTGGGTGTTATAAAACAGTTGTTTTATTTTTATTTTTTGCTTCAAATAACTTCCAACTGCACTCAATTTATACAATAAAATTTAAAATTCAATTAATGTTACTACAACAAAACAGAAAATATTGTTTTGTGATCAAAAACAGAAAGAAAAGATGCAATAACAGTGATTGCCCTAAGCAAAGAATCGACAACGGAATTAAAACTTTTTTAATTTTAAGAATTTTGGAAATTTCAGTTAAATTAAATTCCATATCCGAACGGATGTAAAAAAAATTTTTCTTCAAAAACTTTACATTTCATTAACAATTTTTTTCATAAAAAAAAAAATTCTCAATTTTTTCATTAAAATTACTATTTCACTTCTGAACTTTTTCTAACATAAAAATTTTTCATCTTTTATACCGTCCAAAATGTAAAAAAATGTGATTTGGTTAGAAAAACATATTTTTTTTTGGTTTGGACTGCATCAACTAAATTTCCATTGATATTTTCGAATTTCAATTGGAATTTTCGAATTACAATTGATCTATTTCGAATTAAAATTGATCTTTTTCAATTTACAATTGAACTTTTTCAAATTACAATTGATATTTTTCGAATTACAATTGATTTTTTGTATTTTACAAATGATAATTTTCGAATTACAATTGATCTATTTCGAATTAAAATTGATCTTTTTCAATTTACAATTGATCTTTTCCAAGTAACAATTGATATTTTTATACCCTCCACTTAGTGATAGAGGGTATATATAAGTTTGTCATTCCGTTTATAACTCATCGAAATATCTGTCTGGGACCCCATATATATTCAGGATGCCCGATCGATTTTAAGACATTCTAGCGATGTCCGTCTGTCTTTGGTAAATGACTGTTATTAAACATATATATTGAAAGTTCTCCCGAGAAGTTTGGTATTGCATTTGAGCGATATCGGTTCAGCGGTTCAAAAGTTATGAACGAAAATGTAAGGTCACCTCAAAAATTTTAGTACATTCAACATAACCTAAAAATTCAAAATGTAACAAAATGCTTTAATTCGGCTGCTGGTTGACTTCTGTGAACATAATTAAACACCAAATGGTATTTAAAGAAGTACAAACATACCCAGGCAGAAAAATACAAACGGGAGAGCGCTGGCAAAGTACCTTTTATGGTCGCTTGTGTGCTGGGAAAGCATCACAGTTTAGTACTCTCCCAGCGTCCAAAATGATAACCACGGTAAACGGTATGCCGTTGCTATTTAAAAGCGCCTTTAAAGCGCTTTAAAAACAAAAAATATAGTACTATTATAGCACTTTTAGAACAAAAAAATGGGACGTATCTAAATTGTATAAGTCCCGAAGACACAACTGTTTTTGGTGTTTATTTGAATAAAGAAATTTATTAAATTAGGATAAAAAATTGATTGACTAATTTATTAGGATAAACAAATTTTGAAAATACTTTGAAATATTTTCTAAGTCCCTGAAAAATGTTTAAAAGTTTTTCAAGTCCCAGACACAATTTTTTTTGGCTTTATTTGTATACCCTACACTAGGGTTCTATAGTCGAAAAGTCGATTAATCGACTTTTTGTATGAAAAAGTCGAAAAGTCGAAATCGACTTTTTTGTTCTTAAAAAGTCGAAAAGTCGACTTTTGCTTTCGACTTTTTTCGACTTTTTTCGACTTTTTTTCGACTTTTTACTTTTGCCAGATGAAAATAATTTCTTTCTTCTGACAAAAATTTCAAATGAGAGCCGAGTTTAATAACAACTAAAGCTATTGGTATTTCCATGTATTTTGTATGTGAAGCAAAAATGTCAATGCCAAATTCATGAGTTAGAAAGTGTTAAGTGCAATATTTACCAATATTTTTGATTATTGTAAACACCTCAGTGATAGGGTTCTATAAATCGAAAGTCGACTCTTTTGCTTTCGATTTTTTAAACCTTTTCCACATTTTCGATTTCTTCGACTTTTTTTAATAAATAAAAAAAAATAGCACCTAATTTTAAAATTGGAAAAGGTCGAAAAAAGTTAAAAAGTCGAAGAAAGTCGAAAAAAGTCGAAAGTCGAAAAAAGTCGAAAAAAGTCGAAAAGTCGAAAAAAGTCGACTTTTTAAGAAGTCGAAAGGTCAAAAAGTCGACTTTTTAAAATTTGAAAAAAAGTCGAAAAGTCGAAAAATCGACTTTTTAGAAATTGAAAAAAGTCGAAAAATCGACTTTTTAGAAATTGAAAAAAGTCGAAAAGTCGACTTTTTGTTGCGACTATATAACCCTACCCTACACCACTCTGTGGTACAGGGTATAGTGAGTTTATGCTTATATTTGAAACTACCCGAAATAATAGTCCTAGATTAACCTTTTAGCAAAAGTCCCGAAAAAAAGTGATGTATTGAACCAAAACGTTTGGTGTTCCAAAGGGATAGTCCCAGTGACATTTCACATGTGATGTATCAGGAGTTTAAGACACTTCCTCACAAAAGAAATGTGCTTTTATATAAAAGGTGTCAAGGTTGTGATAGGCATTGTGTCTAACAAGGGAAGTCTCCCTGGAGTCACCCTCCGATCTTCATGAAATTTGGATATGTTGTTAAGAACGAAAATTAATTCGACGCGTATTTTTTTTAGCGGCCCAAACTCATTTTTAGGGGGGGTCGATTTGTATGGGGGGAAATTGACCTTTTTCAGTTTTTTACGATTTACGCCTATTTTAACAAAATTAATATTGCCATGTGTGGTATCAGATTAAAGGTATTAAAAATACCTATCTCGTGGTGCTAACAACGGGCCAAAGAAGTTAATATTTTTCGACTTATTAACAAGAATGTCCTAAAATTTTGGTATTTTACTCAATAGCACGAAAAGTTGTGCATGTTTGGACACGTTCTTAGCACACGTAGATAGGTTTTCCAAAGACCTTTCATTTGGTATGTAACATGACTAGGTTTCTTTGCATAATATAGGAGATAAACGAAAAAAACTGAAAAATGGCCTTGTCTTCCCCCCTCCTTTTGACCCCCTAAATATGAATTTGGGCCGCTAAAAAAAAATACGTGTCCCTTTATTTTTTCTGATCTACAAAATAAAACCAATTCCATAAAGATCCGCGGGTGACACTAGGGAGACTTCCCTTGTAAGTGACATATCACGAGAACTATCAAGGACCAATAACTTATCCTGCAGGGAAATGAAAAATATTCCAATTGTTATGAAAATTTATAAATTTTAATTACAAATTATACTTTGAACGGATTTAAATAGAAAACATTGGCAAAGCGCTTGCAAAGCACTTTTTTCATACTACCTTATACACAAAAAATAAAGTGCTTTGCCGAGACTTTTTCTGTGGAACGGTTGGCAGTTTCTGCCTGGGTATTTTTGGACAAAAAAAGAAAAAAATCGCGAATTTTTTTTACCAATTTTTTTTTTTGCGGAATTTTTTTTTCAACATTTTTTTTTTTTCAAAAGTAATTTCCTTTTAAATAAAGTTTTTGCAATAATCTTTAACAAATTGTGGATGGTATCATTATATTCGGCAAGGCCGAATTTAACTTTTTTATTTGTTTAATTTACAATTGTTTAATTTCGAATTACAATTGATCTTTTTCGAATTACAATTGGAATCTTCAAATTACAATTGATCTTTTTAGAATCACAATTGATGTATTTCGAAAAAAAAAATTATCTTTTTCGAATTACAATTGATGTTTTTCGAATTACAATTTATCGCGAATTCACGTGTTGAAATACATTGGTAAGCAAAAATATATTTTACAATGTGTTTTTGTCACTCAAAAAAATTTTAACACTCAAAAAAAATTTTACACTCGAATTTTTTTTTTACAAAAATGACTAAAAACTTTTTTTTACTCAACATAATATTGTTCTAGTAATTTTTTTTCGTTGGAAATTCATGGATTCGGTCAAGTCGAATCTAATTTTTTTAATCTTTTTTTTTTTGGCAAAGATATTTATTTATAATGAAGACGAGTAATTATTATAGAGGATTTCCTAAACAGACTGTTTTTTTTTATCAAAATAGTTTTTTCAGGGATGGGTACCAAAACGGTAATGGTATTAGTATTAAATTGGTATTAAAAGCTTAATACTAGAAATGTCAAAAATAAATTATATTTGCATTCGTTTTTATCAGAATTGAATAATCGACTTACAGTGAATAATCGACTTACAGTGAAGTTATTGGCGTTTTATAGGTATTGGTTTTAAATTTAAATTGATATTAAAGAGGATTCCTTTTCATAGGGTATTGGCACCCAACCCTGATTTGTTTTTTTAAATTCTGCGTTTTATTATTGACAAAATCTTTTTCGTTTTATTTAAATTTTATAGTTTAATCACGTTTTTATGATACTTGTGTGTATTGTTATTATTGCTATAATGCATTTAAAAAAAAAAAACAAAAAAAATATTTTAAATTGTTTTGTTAAATTTTTTTTTATTGTTTCGCTAGTCAATAAAAAATAATGATAATAAATAATTATTTTTGGCAAATTAATTTTTCTTAATTTGTAGTGGAAAATTCTTAAGAAAAGAATATGGTACAATGATTTTTGTAACGATTATAAGGAAAAATATTTTTTTTTGTGTGTAAAGATGGGCTAATTAAAATAAAAACAAAAGGCCACTACAAAAAACATAATTAATTTTAGGAAAAAGTTTCTTTAAAAATAATGTTGTAAGCATTTTAAGTATTTCGCATAAACTAAAACAAACCTTTGACGACCCCTAGTGAAATTAGAAGCAGAAAATATTCATAGAAATTCACTTTAAAGTAACTTCCATGACAGTTTTTGAAAAAAGTACTTAAATTACCCCTTAAAATGAGCGATAGAGGGTTAATATGTTCTAAGAAAAGAAGCACAAATGCAGACCTATAAGCTCAGAAGTATATTTGGGGCATTTATACTACCCTCTACTTAGTGATAGAGGTTATGTATAAGTTTGTCATTCCGTTTGTAACTCATCGAAATATCGGTCTAGGACCCCATAATGTATATTGATCAGTTATCGATTATAAGACATTCTAGCGATGTCCGTCTGTAGAAAAAGTGATTACGGCCAAACTATTAAAGAGTTAGGACTAAAACTTGGCTTATTTACTTATAGTTGCCCTAAGCAATTTGGTATTATATTTGAGCAAAGTCAATCGGTTCAAAAGTTAAGGAAGAAAACGTAAGGACACCTCGAAAATTTTGGTACACTCAAAAAAAAAAAAAATTCTAATGTTAGCAAAAAAAGCTTGTAAACCTACAAGAAAATTTGCTGATTTTGAACCCACAATTTTTTTGCTAAAGTTAGCAAAAATGTTTTGCCAATAATTAGTTAACTAACTATTTTTTTAACTTAGTTTATACACATCTGAGGACCCCATTGGGTTCGGACCCGATAGGTCCAGACCCCGATGGGCCTAGACCTAGTTGGGTTCCTTAAAAATCGTCATAGTTTTTGATCCAAAATTTGTGTCCGTTTCGCTCTACCTTGCTTAGTTTTTGAGATACGTGATTTAAGGGGACCACTGGGGTCTTGAGAATTAAAAAACTCGATAACTTCAAAAATATTACTAGGAGAGCTTTTGGTTATTTTGCGGTCTTGTTCTACACTCAAAAAATTTCATAGGTAAAATGAACGAAATACTTCGTACATTGTACGAAATATTTCGTGGTTTTGCCGGAACGAAATATTTCGTAATATTTACCTATGGCATTTCGTAAATATTACGAAGTTTTTTTTTATGATATTTACGAAATAAATACGAAAATATTTCGTAAATTTACGAAATATTTAGTATAACTACGAAATATTTCGTAAAAATACTAAATATTTTCGTACATATTACGAAGTTTTTTTTTGTAAATACGAATTATGTTTATTTTTACGAAAATATTTCGTAAAGTTACGAAATATTTTGTATAACTACGAAATATTTTGTATAATTACGAAATATTTCCTAAAAATACAAAATATTTTTGTACATATTACGAAGTTTTTTTTTTTTGTGAATACGAATTATGTTTAGTTTAACGAAAATATTTCGTAAAGTTACGACATATTTTTCCATTTCCAATTCCATTTCTAAACGGAATTGACTACAAAATATTTTTGTACATATTACGAAGTTTTTTTTTTTGTGAATACGAATTATGTTTAGTTTAACGAAAATATTTCGTAAAGTTACGACATATTTTTCCATTTCCAATTCCATTTCTAAACGGAATTGACTCGGTGACATGCCTGTATAACTTTTCACTAATGTCGCAACACCTAACAGACTGCATTGAAAAATATATCTTGGGTGATTTGACTTTGTGTTATACTTAAAATAATTTTAAATTAGAAACCGTAAACAAAAATTAAAAAGAGAAGGAACAATTTTTTGTATTCCATTTTTTTAATTGTTAAATCTGTTAAATCTAGTAATTCAGATAAATAAATCAAACCCCTTGATTTTGTGATTTTTTTTCCGAAAAATATTTTGTTAAATTACGAAATATTTCGTTATGATACGAAGTATTTCATATTTTTTTGGCTACGAAATGTACTTCGTAAAATAAACGAAATTTGTATTTTTACGAAATTCCAAGTTTTCGTAAAATTACAAAAATTTCGTAATATGTACAAAAATTTCGTAATATGTACGAAAAAAATTTTACGAAATAATACTTCGTATTTTTATGCATGAAATTTTTTGAGTGTACGTGTTGAGAGCTACAAAAACGCTTTTGGACTTTTTGTTGTGTCGGCAATATTTACCGAGATATGAGCATTTTAAAATTTTCGGGAATGCTAACTTTTTTGGATCCAAAGTTAGGGACCATTAGGGTCCACACATGTGAAGAGGACCGGCGATACTACGGAGAGCCCGAGAACCAAAAATGGCCTCCATTTTGCTCTTTCTGGCTTAGTTTCCGAGATAGCGCCATTTTAAGTTTTCTGAAAATAAAAAAAAAATTACCATTTATTTTGCTAATATTAGCAAAAAATCTTGTAAAAATGTAGTCAAATCAATTTCAAATTTAGCAAAAGAAATTAGTTCAAAGTTTGTTTAAAATTGCTAATGTGCTAAAATTTAGCAGCTAAATGAAGTTTACAAGAATTTTTTGCTAACATGCTAGTCTCAACTAAAAATTTGCTAAAAGTTAGCTAGCTAGCGTTAGCAAAAAAAAATTAGTAAATCTACTAACGTATTTTTTTGAGTGTACATTCAACATAACCTAAAAATACAAAATGCTTTAATTCGGCTGCAGGTAGACACATGTTTGGTATTTAAACAAGTACAAACATTTTTTTTTCATCAAAAATTTTTTTTTGCGATTTTTTTTGCAAATAAACTTTTTTTTTTATTGTAGAGGGTATCAATACATTCGGCATGATCGAATTTAACTTTTTTGTTTTTTTTTTTTAATTTTCTCAACTTTTAACAGTTTTTGATGACCCGTTCAGTTTTTCAAAAATAGTCGAAATTCAATACTTTTTATTTAAAAAAAATGAATTTGGATCTTTTTTGAAGAAGTGATGATTAAAATAAATTTAAGTGAACAAACAAATTACATGTTTTTATAAATTCCATATCTTTTGAACGGGTCATCAAAAAATTTACCAGAAAGGATATTTATAAGGGTACTTAAAACTGTTAAAAAATTGGGAAAATCTACAAAAAAAAAAAATCCAAAACGTTCGATTTGACATGGCCCATTTATATTATTTATTTCACTTATTCCACACGTCTCGCAAAAAAAATTAAGTGGGTCTTAAATTTTTTTTTGTCCCAAGCTAAATACATTTTCGGTTTGAACAGTGTTTTTATTTTAACAAAGTTTTTTAAAACTCAAATAAATTTTTACACTCAAAACATTTTTTTTTGTACAAAAATTTAAAAAAATAAAAAAATCATCAATTCTGCCAAGTCTTTTTTAATTCCATTTCTTGTTTATTGCTTAAATATATTTTCATTTTAATTTTCTCTGATGATCACGTCTCTAATTGAAAGCATCAGGTATAACATGACGTATGATTAACATTTTTCTAAAATTAAAATTACGTATACTACCTAGACATTTATGGTACATAACACTAGTTTACAGAGATTTTCATCCACGATATGTTACATTTATTTTCCATATAAGATCTTACGCTGAATCCGAAAATTTACTCCTAAGTTTCAAAAGTAGAACAGTTTTCGAGATATCGACATCTTTTTAAATATTCGTCTTTTTAAAAAAGTGGTTTTACTAATACTAAAGTATCTCCGGAACAAATTAATGATTTTCATTGTTTTTGGTTTTAAATTAAACGTAATTTAATGGTCTATCAACCCTACATACAATATTTTTAATCTGATTATAGTCTTAGAAGCTATTAATCGATATATCGATAATTTTACTTCAATTTTACCAAAATTTGGCAAAAAAAATAAAATTTCACAAAGAAAAATATCTAAATTTGCAGTTCAAGTCTGATCTAATTTGAAGAAATTATGATGTTTTAAAAAAAATAAAAATCCGTTGAAAATTGTACAATTTGTATGTAGAGTTGATAGATAATTAAATTACCTTTAATTTAAAACCAAAAACAATAAAATCTATTAATTTGTCCCGGAGATATTTTTATTTAAGTAAAACCCCTTTTTTCAAAAAGATGAAAATTTGAAAAGTTGTCAATATCTCAAAAACTGTTTTTTTTTTTTGAAACTTTGGAGTGGATTTTCGTATTTAGAGTAAGATTTTACATGTAAAATAAACGCAACATGTCGTGGATCAATACCTCTGTAAACTAGTGTGATCACATCTCTAATTGAAAGCATCAGGTATAACATGACGTATGATTAACATTTTTCTAAAATTAATATTATGTATACGCCCTAGACATTTATCCCACATATATATTGCAAATTTTGCAATTGCTTATAATACTTAAATGTAAAAGTATTAAAAAAAACTTAATGTTATTAAGTTTAATTATTTTGCAGATGTTATAGCTTAGACTATGTGCAAACGTATTTTCTATATGACATTGATATGTCTGTGACAAAAAGGAGTAAGTGCATAATTGTTTTTATACTACTTTTCAGGACAGTATTTTTAAGCTTTAAATTCAAATACCTAATTTGGGTATAAAGATTTGAAAATTTTGTGCACATAAAATAAATATCGGGTGAAAACCATTGATGTTGTTTTTGCATTTTGTAAAGTTACATTTTAATCTAAGCATATTTTGAGATATACAGTTATGTATCCCTGTAAAATAAATTTAGGCGTCTTCAACGATTGCTGATTTTAAAATAAGGCTGTTACGATTTAAAAAAATGAGTTGTTGAGTTCTGAAATAAATATCCCATAAAGTAATGTTCCGATTTTCATACAAATTTGATACAATACGAAAATGGATAAGAATGCAAAAACACGTTATGGACATAACTCGATTTATGTAGTTATGGGTTTTTACCACAGATATATTTTTATATATGTATGTGTTAGTGTTTTACAAAAGGTTTAAGTTTTAACAAATTCTCTGTCTAGATTGTTTCAAACATTTTTAATGATAAATCATGACATCTTGACAGCGTTGCCAAATTAATTTTTCCATAAAAAAAATAATGGAATATCTCGAAATAAAAACCCCAAATAATTTTAAAATACCATTTTTATATCGTTTGGCACAACATTTTTGTTTTAATTTAAAAATTTGATTCGACTTAATTTAATATTTTTTAAAATTCACAAATTAAATAAATCCCTACAAGTTCCCAAAACGCGTTAATACGATTTTTTTGTTTTAAAACAACGTATTTTTATTTTAAAATTTGTGTAAGGGTAAGTATTCAGGTCAAAGACCCTAAATAAAATCTCCCGGTATTTATTGTCATTTAGGCTTACAAGAAATATAGAATTTTTTAAAATCTACATTTTTTCGGCGTATCATACAAATACATAAATACAATAATAAATTATCCCTTAAATATGTAGCAAATCATATATCATCCCTTATGTTATTTCTATGTATTTTTTTAATAAATTAAAGTACACATTTTTCTAAATTTTTGCACAAAAACCATTTACAATTTTTGCCACTTTTTTATTTTTGTTTATTTAACAACCCTAAAATTATTTTAGGCTCCTTAAAAAAGTACGTCATCAAACACCCAACAAAAATTAACCCATGATATATTTCGAAAATTTACCATTATCAAAAACAATTGTTTTGAACAAAACACTTCCATCTGTTTCCACTCAAGCCGACATGTTTCGACATATGAAAAATGTATAGAAAACATGTAGAAAATGAAATGATTTCCTCAAAACACTCTGATTTGCCCAAAACATGCCAATAGAAACATACTATTAAGTAGAGATGGGTGCGTGAGTGATTTTTGACTCACACTCACTCACGCTTACGAAAGAAATTTTTGAATCATGCACACTCACTCACGAGCATATTTTTTCTTCTCACACTCACTCACAATCACGTGAGTAAATTTAAAACAACTCACACTCACGCAAGCTTCACTCACACTCACGTTGAGTTACACTCACGAAAATCTTATTTATACAAAAAAAAAACTATAATTCAAAAATCTTTCAAAATTTTCCGCAAAATTTTAAGTTCAGCGAAATTTTAATTTTTTTTTTTGCTTTTTCGGGACAAAATCTTAAGTTAAGCCAAATTTAACAATTTTTTTATTGCTTTTTTTGGTACGACAGGAAGTATGATGAGAAAATTAATCACGCAAACTCATTAAAAAAATAAAAAACGACTCACGCACACTCACTCACTCAATTTTTTTTCTCCAATCACACTCACTTACAATCCCGTGAGTAAAATTGAATTTAGTCACACTCACGCGTGATCACGCGTGAATCACGCTCTAGTCTGCTCATGTGCCCTTCTCTACTATTAAGACATACTAGCCGGATTCATGAAAACTCGTACAATACAGGGTGCGCCATATTTTATGTATGTGAATATTAAATAAGTTACGGAGTAGCTCCTAGGGGAGTCCAATGTAAGACCAACCCCCATTTATTTTTACACAGCAACATTTTTCTGAACAAACCTACTCCCTATCTCCACTCCTTAAGGGGGCTCCCATACAAAATGACATTTTTATTAAATTTACCCCCATCGCTGTAACTGTCCCCAGAATGCGATAGAGGTATCAAATATGACCGACCCCAAAATTTTTTCAAAACATATCTACCCGCTATCTTTAATCCTTAAGGCGGAACCCATACATATTTTTTACCGCTCCAATGGTGCCTTATAGAGGGGCAGGCGCGGATCCAGGGGGGGGAGAATGGGATTTCTCCCCCCCCCCCCAAAACGATTTCAAAAGGAAAAAAAAAGAGAAAGAAAAGGAAAAGAAAAAGAAAAAAAGGAAAAGAAAAGGAAAAAGGGAAGAGAAGGGAAAGGAAAGGAACAAGGATCGAAAGAAAATAACCAGGATGTATAAAAATCCTTTGGAGAGGTATATGTAGGCAGGAATTTTTTTACATACATCCTTGGGATACAATTTTTTTACATCCTTGGGATAAAATGTTTCGGAATTAAAGAAAATTCATTTGAAAATCTTAAAAAAAAGTCGTTGACATTTTCTAACCGAATAACTTTCTTAAGGAAAAAGTATTATATTTTTATAGAAAAATGTCTCAGAATTCCAGACTTTATTTTTGGAAAATGTTTTGATACTTATTTGACTTTTTTTATTAAATAATTATCTAAAATTTTTAGAAAAATATCTTATAACTTTTCTTTAGGAAAAATTCTTCAGCAATTGGAAATTTTTCCTTAGAAAAAATGTTTCAGAATCGGCCAAGAACTTAAAAAAAAATAAAAATCTCAGAAAATCTAGAACCTATTATTTTTTTGAGAGATTTTTTTTTTTTGTATAAAAAATCTTTTAGATTGAAATTTTTCTGTTGGAGATTTTTTTGATGAAAGTTTTTCTGTTGGAAAATCCTGGGAATTTTTCTGCAGGAAATGTGTCTCTAAATATGTAAATTTTAATAATAATAATAAATATTTTATAAACAAATGTTTAAGAATCTTAGAAATTGTCTTAAAAAACATTAGCTGGCATTAAAACCGTAAAATTTTTCTATTAAAAAATGCTATAAAATTTAAGATTTAATTTTTAGAAAAGTGTATCAAAATTTCTTCATAAAATGTTTTCGAAACTGATAATTTCTTGGTATCTGATAATTTTCTTTAACAAAATGTGTTAAATAGTTCTTGGAATCGGAAAATTACTTTAAAATATGAGAATCAGAATTCAGAATTTTTTTGTAGAAAGAATATTTCAAAATCTCTGATTATTTCTAAGAAAAAAATTTAGAAATCTGAGATTTTCTTTAAAAAAATGTTGAATCTGAGATTTTTTCAAAGAAAATATGATCTAAGAATTAAAGAAATTTTTTTTATCAAAGTTTAGAATCTGAACATTTTTAAAAGGAAAATATCTCAGAAATGGGTTATTTTTCTATATGAAAGATATTTTAAAATCTAAGAGTTTTCTGTAGTAAAAAATGTATCAACATCTGAGAAATTTTGTGAAGGGAACATTGATAAAAAACTATTTATTTTTTTCTTCAAAATATTGGAGTTTTAGTATCAATTTTTGTTTAGAAAAATATGAACTTTTATATAGAAGTTTACGTGTCTATTCACAGTTGTGACTGGCTATGACAGTCACATTTATTATTTGCCTATATACGGTGTTATTTATGAAGTAAATCGGTCTGTCGTGAAAAATATTTTTTGATTTAAAAAAGTTACCCCAAAATTCGCGCCTGATTTAAATACTATAGCTTTTACTTAATTTTTTTCTTTTGTTTTTAACAACACCCTCCCCCCCTCCCTGCTACATCAAACCGAACTTCATTGCTTTCCGATCTCATAAACTTTTTTTGCAAAAAAAAAATCTCCCCCCCCAAATGAAATTCCTGGATCCGCGCCTGTAGAGGGGTAATATGTATTTAAATAGTTCTTACTAACAGAAATGTGATAGCAAAAAATTAAGATTTAATGTATTAAATCCCCAAATTCCCAATTTCCTTTCTTAAAATTTCCAAAAATAAGGCGGTGTTAAAAATTCCCGCAAGGTGTATACTAGGGTGGCTCGTTTTTGGGCTTTTATCTCTGATCAAATTCTAATACCCGCCAAAAGTGTCGGTCCCCTAATGGTAACTCACATTCAAAATATCACTCCGATCGGAGTTTATCTTCTGTCTCCACTTTGAGCCTTAAAATTGGGGTTTTTGCAAAAAAGGACTTTAAAAAAAAAAAATTAACTTTTTTATTAAAATAATTAAAAAAAATTTTTGTATAATATTTGATCGTAAATACTTAAATATGAAAATTAAAGATTTTACGATATTATTAACCCATTCAAACTTGATACCAAAAAAATGGCATGATTTTGGGGGCGTTCTCAAAACACCTTTCTTCAAAATTTGAAAATTTTATTAAAAAAAAAAAATTAAAATATATAATTTTTTCTTTCTGAATTCATTAAGAACACCTTGGAGAAGAAAAGTGTGAAATATGACGGATATCCGTCGGACCACTTTTCGGGAATCGCGGGGGGAAGTTAGCGGATTTCAAGGAAATGTTGGTTTTATCAATAATTTGGATTAATAAAAATAAATTAAATTTTTGGGCAAATTAACAGTTCGTGGTGTCGTGGCATTCTATTAAATAACTTTAAGTTTGTCATGAAATCTTATCGATTTAGGACGTCTTAAACCCACATTGTCTGGGGGTCAAAAATGACCCCCGCAGAAAATTTTAAGTTTAGAGCTTTTATGTTTTGTAACCCAACTATTATTTCGTATTTATATATTATCTTAAAAAAATCGTTAACCCTTCTTGGCAGGGGGTCAAAAATGACCCATTTAGTAAAAAATATATATTTTGTTGATATCAAAAAAATCAAGCACTATGCAAAAAGTTTTTGCCGGAGTCATTTTTGACCCCGGGCCAATTTGGGTTAAAGATATCTTAAATTGGTAAGATTTTTGGCTGATTTAAAGTTATCTAATAGATTGCCACAAATTAATTTTCTATAAAAAATAAAAAAAAATTTATTGAATGGGTAATTTTTGGCCCCATACCAAGAAGAGTTAACGATTTTTTAAAGATAATATATAAATACGAAACAGTAGTTGGGGTACAAATCACAAAAGCCGTTTATAATTGTTAATAGCACAAAATTTAAGCTCTAAACTTCAAATTTTGACCTCCAGCCTCCAGTTAAAGACGTCCTACATCGGTAAGATTTCATGACAGACTTACAGTTATCTAATAGAATGCCACGACACCAAAAAACTGTTAATTTGCCCAAAAATTTTATTTATATGATTTTATTAATTCAAATTATTGATAAAAGCAACGTTTCCTTGAAATCCGCAAACTTCCCCCCGCGATTCCCAAAAAGTGATCTGACGGATATCCGCCATATTGCACAGTTTTCTCCTCCAATGTGTTCTTAATGAATTCAGAAAGATGGAATCGATCACTGATCAATAATTTATATATATGGGGTCTTACAATTAGACTGGTATTTCGATGAGTAACAAACAGAATGACAAACTTATAAATACCCTCTATCACTAAGTGGAGGGTATAAAAAATTAAATAAAAATTATTACGTTACGTCTTTTTACCAGCTGGTGAAGTTATTATCCAAGTAACAAACCTTTTTGGGTTTAAGAAAATCAAAACAGTAATTCTTATTTCCTTTTTTGTTAGTCGTTAGCTTATATCTGAGGTGGCGTCCTGCCTAAAAATATTGTCATGTTAAAATGTCATAAATTTAAATATTTATTTTTTTAATCAAGATTTTTTTTTTTTTTTTTTCATTTTATGCATTTACGGGTTAACGTTTTTTTAAAGCCCTACAAGTTAAATTATATGTTCTGCCATCATCTAAGGCCTTCTAATGCAAGAGAATAAAAACCCAAAAAATAAAAGAATCATAAATTTATGGTATTTACTTGTTGAATTAAAATGTATCCTTTTTTATTATGTTTGACGTTTAATTTGAAAAATAGGAAAGAGCCTAAAAAAACTCAAAAAAATAGGACAAAGAAATACTAAAATTATTGGTTAAAGTGTTAGAAAAAGCATTAGCAAAACCCAATAATACACTTGTTGCTAAAAGTCTGTAAATTTAGCATATTCTACTAATTTGGAGAATCGTAAAATTTTAAAGCAAAATTCTTAATAAATACTGATTAATTTTTATTAAAAAACGGTTTTATACGACCTTTAAAATATTATATTTTGAGTAGGTTATTTGTAGCTCGAGGTCATTATTTCCTTAACTAATTAAAACTTTGATATTCACATAGAATAATATTCAAGAAAATTTATTTTTTTAGTTTTAAATTTATTTATGTTGGTAATTTTTGCAAGACTTAATCGACACGCTGTGGGGAATTTGGCAGATTCCATTGTCAATGCTTTTTTTATTTGCTAAATAATCTTAACAATGTTATCTAACAAATTACGAAACACGTATCGATTGAGTGTTGCAAAAATGACCAACATAAATAAATTTTAAACAGAAAAAAATTTTCTTGAAAACTATTCTATGAGAATACCATAGTTTTAATTAGTAAAGATCATAATGACCTCGCGCTAGAATAAAATACTCAAAAGGTAAAATACGTAACAAATTTTTAAAGTTAAGAAATAAAATAGTAAAATAATCTATATATATAATTTCCCTATTTGTGTGTTCCTCTTTTTTTGTCTATCCAGAGCTTTTTGAAGCCCACTGATGAGCTACAAAGCTGAAAATTGGCATGCATATAGTAAAACACCTGGGGCAGATCCTAACGTAGCCGGATTTTCGATTTTTTTGCCTGTAGGCGGAGAAATAAGCGAAAAAGTAGGCGTGGCAAAATTCATTTTTTTGACATTTTTGTTTAATTTAAAGCCCCCTAATGACTTAGGAAGCTAAAAATTTTCTAGAATATAGTCCTAACGATGGCGCATATCCCCAAGTAATCGGATTTAAAATTTTCGCAATGTGGGCGGAGAATTGAGGGGAAAAGTGGCGTGGCAAAATTGGGATTTTTTTATCATTTTTACTGCTTTTGAAGCCCCCAAATGACTTAGGAAGCGGAAAATTGCATAGCATTTAGTTCTAACAATGAAGCATATCCTGTAGTAATCGGACTTACATTTTTTAGACTGTGGAAGGAGAATTAAGAAAAAAATGGGGCGTGGCAAAATTGTGTTTTCTAATATTTTAACTAATTTGAAGACCCCATTGACCTATGAAGATGAAATTGACATTTTTTGCTTATTTTAAAGTCCTCTAATGTCTTAGGAAGCTGAAAATTTCCTAGCACATAGTCCTATCGATGAAGCATATCCTGAAGTAGTTGAATTTTAAATTTTTGGACTGTGGGCGGAGAATTGAAAGTAAAATGGGGAATGGACGAAATAGAGATTTTTAACATTTTAACTTATTTTTAAGCCCCCAAAGGAAGCGGAAAATGGACAGCGTATAGTCCTAACGATGTAGTATATCCTGAAGTAATCGGTTTTAAAATTTCTCGACTGTGGACGGAGAATTAAAAGATAAAAGAGTGTGGAAAAATTGGGGTTTTTAATATTTTAACTAATTTGAAGACCCCGAATGACTTAGAAAACAGGGACAGATTCTTACGAAGCCGGTATTTTTGCCTGTGGGCGGCGAATTTCAAGAAAAAGGGGACTTGGCAAAATTATTTTTTTTAACATTTTAGAGTATTTTTAAACTCCGCCCCAATGAATTAGGAAGCTGAAAATCCCAAACATGTAGTCCTAACCTTGAAGCATATTCTAAAGTAGTCCGATTTAAAATTTTTTGGAATGTAGACGGAGAGTTGAGGGAAAAAAGGGGCAAGGCAATATTGTGTTTTATTTTTTTTAATTTAACTAACTTTAAAGCCCTAATGACCTACGCAGCCGAAAATTGTCCAGCATATTGTCCTGACACTAAACCATATCCTAAAGTAGTCAGACTTAAAATTTTTGGACTGTGGACGGAGAATTAAGAGGGAAACGGGCGTGGATACGAGTCATGCGCGGGTACAAGGGGGGGGGAAGGGGAAATTTCGACCCCACACCAAATTTCAAAAAGAAAAAAAAGAGAAAAAAAAAGAAAAAAAAGGAAGAAAAAGGAGACAAAAAAAAGAAAAAAGGAAGAAAGAAATTTTCGAAAAAAATTTCCGAACGAAAATTATCTCGAAATCCGAAAATTTTTCATAGAAAAAATCTGAAAGTTTTTATAGGGAAAATTTTTAAATTTTTAAAGGAAAAAATGTGATTCAATCTGAAAATTTTCTGTGAAAAAATATATGTCAATCTTATTAAGAATTTTGGTATCTTTTAATAGTACTTATATTTTGAGAATTGTTCTAAAAAATCCCTAAAAGAAAATATTTAAGGATTGAAAAATTTTTATTTGTAAAAAATCTGAGACTCTTTCTATAGAAAAAATGTGTCGGAGTTCGAGACTTATTCTATAGGAAAAAGGTCTTAGAATCTGAGACTTATTCTATATTAAAAAGGTCTCAGATTCTGAGACTTTTTTTATAGAAAATGTGCAGAAAAACTCTAAAACTTTTCACATTCTCTAAAATTTTCTTTTTCGGATTTTTGTAGAAGAATTCCCAAATTCTAAAAGTCTCAGAATCTGAGTATATTTCTATGGGTCTTAAAATTTGAGACTTATTTATAGGAAAAAGGTCGCAGAATCTAATACTTTTTTGAAAAGAAAAAGGTAAAAGAATCTGAAAAAGGTATAAGAATCTGAGACTTTTTCTATGGGAAAAAGGAAAATGGTTAAAACAAAAAAAAACAAATCTCAGAATCAGAGACTTTTTTCACCAAAAAATGGTCTAAGAATCTGAGACTTTTTCTATAGGAGAAAGATCAAAGAATTTGAAACTTTTTCTTTAGGAAAAAAATCTCAGAATCTGAAACTTTTTCTACAGAAAAAAAGTCTCAGAATATAAATTTTTTTCAGTACGAAACAAATATACTAACCTGAGACCTTTTCTATAAGAAAAATATATTAAAAATGCTTTAAAATATGAGATACTTTCTATAAAAGGTTTCAGAATCTTAGATTTTTTTGTGGAAAAAAGTTCTTAGAATCTGAAAATTTTTCTATACAAAAAAAGTCTCAGATTTTGAGACATTTTTTTTAAAGAAGAAGTCTTAGATTTTGACTTTTTATACGTCAAATGTGTTAGAATCTGAGACTTTTTCTATGTATACGAAAATGTACAATTTTCTTTTTAGACAAATTAAAAAAAAATGATCTACACGAAATACTTATGATCATGAAAAAACAAACCTCCTTCAGCAAAAACTTTTGAATTTGATGATTTTATAGGTTTCCATTAGAGTTTCTGTTTCGGTTAAAACCGTAACCGAAACCGCGGTTATATAAGCCAAAAACCGTAACCGAAACCGACACATTTTTTGTCGGTTATGACCATTTTATTTAAAGGTATACTTTTTTATTTTTTTTTTGTATTTAAAACAAAAAATAATTAAAACTTTTCATATTTGTGATTACAAAAACGAGAGTGTTAAAAGTGAATGGTTCAAATCATATTTAAATTTTAATGAACTAAAAACCAGCAGTTTAAAGTGCCATCACCATTACATTTTGTCGTGTTATCATTATAAAGTGATTAACATTTTATCAAATTTCTAACTGAAAAAATTCAAGCAGGCTAATACAAAAGAAAAAATCGTGAAAAGCAAAAAATTATATCAACAATTGAAAAACAAATCAAATTAATGTAAATTGAGGTAAGAAAGTAAAGAAAATATTAATTCAAATGAAAAGTTTTTAAAAAATATAAATCGATATTTTCAAAACTTGATTTTTAAATAAATTAATTACTATTTTTATTTCAGAAATGGGAGATTCAAAATCCGACGTATGGAAATATTTTAAAAAGTCACAAAATGAATCTACAAAAACTACTTGCCAATTATGCCAGAAAACACTTTCATACACAAAAGGGTCAACAAGTTCCATGAAAAATCATTTAAGAATAGTTCACAAAAACAACTTGGACAAAACAAATGATGAGTGTGTCGCTGAGACTTTTCATAGCAACAGAAAATTAATGATTGATTTCGTAAAAAGAGACACCTTAGAGATCATTGTATCTAAGCTGGCATCGGTGGACGGGTTTTCGATAAGAGGTATTACCCAGTCGAAATTTATAAGAGAATCAATTTCAGCTAGGGGATTTCACCTACCAAAAAACGAATCTGACGTCATGAAGCTAATACTAAAAGACTTTAACCAAAAAAAGGATATATTAAAAGATAAATTTAAAGAAAGTAAAACAAGCGGTGAAAAATTTAGCTTAACTATGGATGAATGGACCAGCACTAGAGGTAGACGATATATGAATATCAATATCCATGAATCCAACGGCAAGTTTCACAATTTGGGCTTAAGCCGTATTTTTGGTTCATGCAATTCGTTAAAAACACAACAAATTATTCGCGATAAGTTGGAGGAATTCGAAATTTCCTTAGATTCAGATATTGTGGCGTTTACTTCAGATGGAGCCTCAGTGAATGTAAAATTTGGCTCAGAAAGTCCAACAGAATTTCAATTATGTTTGGCGCATGGAATACATCTAGCGGTTATGGACGTCGTGTATCAAAAATGTGAAGACATGGAAGATATAATTGATATTGATGATAGTGATACTGAAGAAAACGAAGATTTCGATGATGCTGACGAAGAGTTTGATTTCTCGGTTCAAAGACAAATTATTCCATATCTTAATACCCATTTGGAAGCTGTACGAAAAGTTGTAAAATATTTCAAAAACTCTTCCGTTCGCAACAATGTACTTCAAACTAATGTTAAACAAGTCCATAAACGGGAGCTGGGATTACTTTTAGACTCCCCGACTAGATGGAATTCTATCGTTCCAATGCTGGAAAGAATATTACTTTTAAAAGATTGTATTTATAAGAGCTTACAAGAATTGTCAGCATTAAATTTATATACAGCTCTAGATTTCGATATTTTAAATTCGTTTAAAGAATCTTTGTTCTTAGTGAGATTGACAGTAGAAGCAATATGTCGATCGGATGCAAATATAATTCAAGCTGAAGGAGCAATTTCATTCCTTAATAAAAAATTACAAAGCATAAATTCGGATATAAGCCTACGGTTGCTGACTTCCATTAATAAGAGTTCTTGAAAGGCAAAATAAAAATCTTATTGATTTGGCAAAATATATTTTAAACCCTGTCATCTATCCAACTAAGGAAATTCTTAATTTATCAACCAGGTTACTTAAGCGTTTATATCCCGTTGGGGAAGATGAGTCAAGTTCTGAAGATGAGGAACCTGTTGAATCTTTGCAAGATGAATTAAATTCTGCTATAAAAAAGGCATTAACAGAAGCTAAACCTAAAGCAGACTTTGAAATGATGCGCCAAGAGTTTACCTTATATAAAAAAACTAATAACAAAACAAAAAACATAGTATTACTACATAAGGCAATAACTACTATTAAACCATCTTCGACTGAGTGTGAAAGAGTTTTTTCAATAGCGGGTAAATTCTGCACAAAATTAAGATCCCGATTAAACGATTCGTCATTGAATGCTTTAACGTTTTTAAAATTTTATTATTTAAATAATAACTTATAAATGCAACTTTTTTATCTTTAAACTTACTTTTTTTTTAATGTAACTGAATTCGAATCTAATAAACAAAAAAAAAACATTAAAATTAAATTATAATAAAATTTTTACTGATAACCGAAATTAACCGATAACCGATCGGTTATTCAATTTTTAGTAACCGAAACTGCGGTTACTAAATTTATCGGTTATTCAGAAACTCTAGTTTCCATAACCTTTTTTTGCAAAAAGGTTTTTGGCCGTCCAAAATAGGTGAATTTATGATTTTTTTCGAAGTAAAAAAAAAAAATTACCCCCCCCCCCCCCAAACCCAAAAGCTATACCCGCCACTGATACGAGTATAGTACTAACGATGGATTAACAATAAATTATCCTAAAGTAGTCAGATTTAAAAATTTTGGAATATGGCCGGATAATTAAGAGATGAAATGGTCGTGGAAAAATTATGTTTTCATATCTTACCTAATTTTGAAGACACCTTATGACCTTGAAAGATAAAAATTGGGATGCATATGGTACGGACTATGGTAAAGATGAACACTGATCTGGATATCCAGTGAAAGGGCGGAGAATTATAAGGAAAAATGTATGTGAAAAAATTGTGCTTTTTAACATTTTAGCTAATTTTAAAACCTTTCATGACTAAGAAAGATACAAATTTCCATGTACAGCTGCGGTCAAAAAAATAGCACCAGGATAAAACAAAATTTTCTTCGTTGTTTTTTTTTAACAATTTAAACTTATGTCACTGAAAACGTGTCATAAGTTACTTACAAGAGTGTGAAACAATATTACATAAGAAAAGGCTAATTTGGTTTTTTACTTCATTAAAAATTTTCAGAGTTTTTAAAAAAACTTCAAAAAGACTCAGTCAAAAAAATAGCACCACAGTACTTTTTGTATTAAAATTAAATTCTTAAATTTGAAAAACGAATGGATTATGAATTCAGTATTATTGTGATATCTTTAAATATTAAAAAAAAATTTGTCGAATGCTCATTGTTGACAATTACCTCTATACAACGTTATTGTACCGAATTCACGAGATTTTGGGATCATTAATTCGAAATTGAGTTCCAGATTTGCTGAACAGCCACCCAAAGGGCTTCATTACAAGTTGGTTGTATTCGAGACACTCCCTTCTATATATCTGTCCATTAACTATCGATTCGATCTAGGTCTGGGGACTGACCAGGCCATTCCATCACGTTTACTTTATTGTCCAGAACCAATTTTTTGCCAATTTCCCGTCATGCTTTGGGTAATTGACGTGCTAAAAGACCTAAATTAGTAGCATTTGCTCATAAACTTATGGTAACATTACTTTCTGGAGGATATAAACGTTAAGTGTATTTCCATGATTGTCCTAGTCCAATATGTGAGCCATGGTCCAATATATGAACCCCACTCCACAGTAGGAAAATATCCCCAACACCATAAGCACCATTTAAAGTTATTTTTATTTCGAATTTTGGATTGAAATCCGCGTTATAGGATCTTCTGACATAGGTATGTAATCCCATGTCTCCAAATAAAACAACAATGTATTCATTTGTCCATAGAACATTGATCCACTTTTAAGCTGGTCATTCTGAGTTACTGTTAGCAAACTTCAAACGACTTGCAGCATGCTTAAGTGAGGGTAGGAGCACTTTTTCGAATCTACAAGCGTTAATGTTGTTGGTTTGTAATCTTCGACGAACATTTTCAGCATTTGCTGTCCTTTTGTAGCTCTAGAGCTGCCGTAAATGGGGCCTTCTTCCATTGTCTTTACAAACACCTAACCACTTATGGTGACAAATGTCGCTTGTGACTAAGTTTTTAAAGCTCTAAAGTTAATTTTGTTGAATTTTCAATAATTTTATAAGCGCATCCAAATAATTTTCCTGTTTCAGAATATGGTTTATGTTCAAAAATTATATTTTTTACAAAATCACGTTTTTGAGGAGTGTAATGCTGTCCACGTCCTATTTTTATGAAAATAAACATCAAATTTTGTAATGAATTAATTTTTTTATAAATAAAAACTATTTTCCTTTAGTATATAACACTTTTATTTTAATGATTTAAACAATATTAATTTTTTAATGAAATTTTGTCATTCGGTGCTATTTTATTGACTGCACTGATTCAGAGTTTTTTTAAAATATCGATCATTAAAAAAGAACCGTCCACAATTTTTGGAAAAAGTAAAAACATTTAAGAAGTTTATACTTAGTAAAAGAGTATTACATATTTACTTTAAATGAATACACACATAATATTTTGTTTTAATTGGATGAATAGAGATTTTGTCATTGGTGCTATTTTTTTGACCGGCACTGTATATAGGAGTGACCATGGGACATATCCACACGATGGATTTTTGATATCCGGTTTAAGGACGGAGAGACGAAATGGGCGTGTTAAATTTAGTTCTAGAATTTTATCAATAAAACCTTTTATACTCATTAATTTTTTTTCCAGTTTTGGAAATATATTGATGTAACTCAACGTAGCAATAAATAATTTTTGAGCCACAAACATAATTTTTTATAAAGTTTGGTAAAAAATTAGAATTATTGAGAAAAGTGATTTGGTGTTCCGCCTGGCAGGGACAGGCTATTCGACTAGTAAAATAATAAAATAATAAAATAATAAAATAATAAAATAATAAAATAATAAAATAATAAATTTAAGAAGAACTTAAAAATAATGTGTAAAAAATTAATTTTTGCTCAATTTTAATGTGTAATTTTTACAGACTTTACTTCTTGAGTGTAGGTGCGTAATAAAATACTTATTCATGAGGCTTTAAAGATACAAATAACGATTCTTAGAAATTGTGTATAAAATTATTTCAAAGTAAAACAATAAATTTGAAAATAAAAGACACTTTAATATAGAGACGTAATTAAATATTTGTAACGTATATGTATTAAGATAAAAGGTTAAAGGTCAAAATCTAAAAATAGTAAATAATTACAGTTCCACGCAAAATAAATTTTATTAAGTTTTCATCAACACCACTCTATGGTATAGAGTAAAATTTGTTTGTGCTGATATTTTTAACTATCCGATATATTGGTTTTTTACCTACCCTTCAAGTATACCGATCGATTCAGAATCACTTTTTGAGGCGATTTAGAGATGTCCGTCCGTCTGTCAATGTACGCAGAAAAGAGATCGCATTTTTTTTTTATGATTGGTCCGAAAATTTAAATTTAAGCTTCTCTTGACTCAAGAACGAAGCCTATTGAAATTGAAAAAAATCGGTCCATGTTAAGAAATAGCTCCCATACAAACGTCTCCTTTGAACTTGGCTTAAATGGCTCTAATAACCGTATTGAAATAGGTGGCCTTTCGAAATTTGGCAGGTAAACATTTTTTGTATTCCCAAATCATCATTCCAAATTTGAAGGGAATCAGACCAGTTCTACTTGTAGACCCAAACAAACTTCCCTCTCGAAAATTTGGCATAAATCATTATTACAAATTTAAAGGGAATCGGACCAGTTCTACTTATAGTCCCCATACAAACCACCCTGACATAAACCTCTTAAGATTCATGTCAAAAATAAATATTTGATTAAAATTTGGTTGTAGTTGTTTAACCTGTACTTTTGTAGTCTTATCAAATCTTTTTTTTTTTAATTGGACCATTTTCCGACTTATTGTTAGTCCCATAAAATTTTTTTCCCGATATTCAGATATGTAAATCGACCAATTAGCAACAAAAAGAAGCCTATTTCACTCAAATTAAACATCCGACTTAACATAGATCCAATCGGTTCATGTTTGGACTTGGGATCGATTTTCCGGGAAACACTGGTGTACCCGTGTAAAAATATAATTGTATCTGATCAGATATGATTTTTATCAAATTTCTGCCAATGTTGACCTAATCTGTGATATAATTAGATCTCGATTTTGGTAATTTCAGATATAATTATATACAATCTGATACGATAATATATGAATAGATATAAACAGATCTACTCCATTTTTACACGGGTTGGCAGGGTCGTCTTAAGGAATGGCGAGGCCCTTGGGCACACAAGATTTTGGGACCCCGCTGAAATGTAAAAAGTCGCATTGGACGAAAAAACATTTTTTTTTGTTATGATTTTATATATATTAATATGTAAAATGGGGTTACTTTTTATGTGGAAAAATTAAATGTCTAAAAATCTGAGACTTTTTCTATACAAAAAATGTTTTAAGATCTGAGACTTTTATACATGATAAACTTCTCAGAATCTGAAAATGTTTGTATACAAAAAATGGCTCAAAATGCGACTTTTTCTATTGAGAAATGTTTCAGATTCAGAAACTTTTTCTTTCTACACGAAAATTGTCACAGAATCTGAAACTTTTTCAATACGAAAAATGTCTCAGAATCAAAAACTTTTGTATACGAAATATTTCTCAGAATCTGTGAATTTTTCCATTTTTTTTCCATTTTCCATTCCATGTTTCAGAATCTGATTATTTTTCTATACGAAAATTGTCTCCGTTTCTGAGACTTATTGTATACGAAAAATATCTCAGAATCTGAAACTTTCTATACGAAAAACGTCTCAGAACCTGAGCCCTTTTTTATTCAGAAAAAGTCTCAGGTTTTTAAAAATTTTTCGCAAAGAAAAGTCTCACAATTAGATTATACGAAAAATGTCTCAGAGTCTGAGACTTTTTCTATTTGAAAAATGCACAGTGTGCCCTAATGGTGTAAACGTTACTGGCAAGGGAAGTATCTCAACCCTTATGAACCGATTTGCATGAAACTTGACATATACACAAAGAAGACAATTCTAAGGTTGGGGTGTCTCGGCATATCGGCCATATCAGGGATTAAGGGGTTCAAAACATGGATCAAAAAATGGCGAAAAAATCGTTTTTTGGATTTTTTAGCTATTTCACTCGAATAAACTATATGATGTTTACATATAGGAAGAAAGGGGTTTTTAATGCCCATCCAACGGGAGAATAACCTTGTAAAAATTCGGCTTCGTTAAAAAAATTTTTCAAGAAAATGTATAAATTTTGAGGGGTATTTATATGAAGACATAGACTTACGATAACCATAGGTTTAGGTAGGTTAGGTTGTAAGTGGCTGCTGACGTTTTACGTCAACACACGTAGACTCTGAGGTCCATTGTGATACCACGGGACCGTAATAGGTTTCCCTACTAGTCCCTGTCGTTAAACCATTTTGAGCTTCTTATAAAACTCCTTAGATTTTGAATTTTGACATCCAACAAATCAGAAAGATCGTACAGCTCCCTAGATCCCAGTGAAGCAAGTCTCTGACCAGAAAGTGCCGGGCAATGGCAAATAAAGTGTTCGATAGTTTCCAACTCCTCTTCATCCATGCAACTTCGGCAAAAGTCATTCGACGGCACATTTAACCGCTCTGCGTGCTTCCCTATAAGACAGTGTCCGGTAATTATAGAAACCACCGTCGAAATCTCTCCTCTTGGAAGCGATATCAGCTCACTTGTGCGCCCCTGATTAAGAGAAGGCCAAATCAGTCGTGTTGTCTCACACGTCCATCCATTTGCCCATCTTTGATTAGTCTCCGTCGCAGAACAAAGCCGTAGGTTTTGCTTGCAAGTTTCTAGAGGCATACCAACACATTCCAATTCTGTTGGAACCTGTAAGGTAGTTCCTAGTCTTGCAAGCTCATCGGCTTTGCAATTCCCTGGAATGTCTCTGTGCCCTGGGACCCATATGAGTCGTATGTTAAACTGCTTGGCCATCTCATTTAAAGACGTGCGGCAGTTAAGGGCAGATCTTGTTTTCAGAAACATTGAATCCAGGGACTTGACCGCGGCTTGACTGTCAGTATAGATGTTGACTGCGGTTGTATACAAGACATTGCAGCTCAACCAGTCAGCCACTTCTTTTATTGCCAGCATCTCTGCCTCTGGTAAACACTGCAATGATCTGGCAATCTACGAGCCAGGCTCAACCCAAGCTCTTCCGAATAGACTCCAAAGCCCACTTGTTCGTGCAGCCTCGATCCATCTGTGTAAAATTTATGGTAGCTCCACTACCCGGAGTATCCCCCATCCAAGACTCCCTGGATGGTATCATAGTGGTAAAGTGGCGCTCAAAGATGCTCAAAGAGGGAGCACAGTCCACATTTTGTGGTATTGTAATCTTTTTCAAGATCGCGCTATGGCCACAATCACTGCTCCTCCATTGCAGCGTGCTATTAAGTCGAATTGCCGACGCAGCCGCATACTGCCTACCCAATATGTCCAAGGGTATCAGGTGAAGGAGGATTTCTAATGCAGCCGTAGGTGTAGTACGAAGAGCACCAGTGATGCACATTGACGCCATTCTCTGTACCTTCGTGATAAAGACAAAGTTCGCTTTCGATAACCATATGAATACGAAATAATCTCTATTAAATTTAATTCGACACGCATTTTCGCTCTACACCATATTCCTGTTAGTTTGGAAGTTATCGAAATTTTGCCGTAGGTCCACATTGTTTCATAAGGAGACAACGAAATTTTTAAACACTGATATGGCCGATAAGCCGAGACACCCCAACCTTAAAATCGTCTATTTTATATATATTTTAAGTATCAGTCAAATCGGTTCATATAGGTTGAAATACTTCCCTTGTGGGTGCAGGATATTATATGGTCGGTCTTAATCGACTGTAATTTTCTTCTCTGTTTTGTATCCAATTTTTCCCCCTTCCATTTTTTCATCAAAAATTTTTACTTATTCAAAACAATTTTTTTTTTTTATCAAAACAATTTTTTTTTACCAAAACTACTTTTTCATTACTGATCTTCTTCTGACATAAAAATGTTCCATTTGCTCAACAAAAGTGCAAAAAACAAGTGAGAGTGTTAAATGTTTACAGAAAAAAAGCCTATTTCACTCAAATTTGTTTTCTTGTGTGTTTGCTACAGTAGTTAAGGATCCCACAAAACATAGATACAATCGGTTCATGTTTGGACTTGGGATCCATTTTCCGGGAAACACTGGTGTAGGGTATGTTATGGCCGGTCTTGATTGACTATAATTTTCTTACCTCTTTCTTATCCAATTTTTTTCCTCCATTTTTTTTTTTTATCAAAATTTTTTTGTTCATAAAAAAATTTTTATTTATCCAAACACTTTTTTTCCATCAAAAATTTTTTTATATCACAATTTCTTTTTCACCTCTGATCAGCGATGCCAGGTACTTTTTTTCGTTGTTCCCAAAAATATAACAAAATATCCCCAAAAATCCCCAAATAAAAAAATATGTTTTTTATAAATTACACAATTTTTTTTCTTTAATTTTTGAAAAAAAAAAAAAAATTATGGATAGTAATTTTATAAAATTATTTCGTAGATTAGCAATTAAAAAATCCTCAAAAATCCCCTAACCCGTAAATAATCGACTTTTGTCCATTTCAATATACATACTAGGGCTGTCAAACGGGATCGGTTTTTTAAAATCCCGGGATTCGGGATTTTAAAATCGAAATCCCGGGATCCCGGGATTTTTCGGGATTACGGGATTTTTCGGGATCCCGGGATTTTTCGGGATTCCAGGATTTTTCGAGATTAAATTTATTTGATTATAAAATTAAAAAAATAGTACTCTTTATGTTTCAATTTTATTGTGGATATTAAGGGAGCTACTGTGGGTTAGTTGGTAGCCTATTAAGCAGAGAGTCGTGGGTTTGATTCTCACAAAACCCTTGGGTCGGTTTCGCTACAACGAAATATAAAAAATTATTTCTAATTATTCTGATTGTTATTTAAAGGCAATTAAAAAATTAAGTATACGCCATTTATGCAGTTTTCAAGTAATTATTATTATTAAATATTTAGCAATGAACTAAAAAAAGCCTTGAGGGGTGTTTTATGGAAAATGACAACTTTTATTTGCTTTTGGTTTCATCCCATTCCGATTTTAGTTGTTGCACTGTATAATTTTAAAATTATTTAAAGAAAATTTAAAATATTAAAAACATTTAAAGGGGAAAAGCAATAATATAATACATTAGACTTGCATTTTTTGTATAAAAAAGTTTTTCTTGCAATTTTGAACGTCCCGGAAAATTTTTATTCTCACATAAAACTTATGTGGAACAAATTTGAGGCCAATCGAATTAAATTTACCCGTGGCGCCTTTCGATCAATGTTTCGGTTTGGTTTTTTAGAAAGTTTTCGCCAAAATCGGCAAATTTTGGTCAAAGGGCTCCGTGACTGTGGCTTAATGGTTAGTGCGTTGGACTATTATTCAGCAAGCCTGAATTCAGCTACGTTGAAGATTAAAAAAAAAGTTTTAGTTTTAATTTGTTTATGTACTTAAATGTAACAATAATTGAACAAAGTTGTATTTTTAAAAATAAATTCTCAAATATTTTTAATACTTCAAAAATCCCGGGATTTGAGCTTAAAAATCCCGGGATTCGGGATTCATTTTATGACAAAAATCCCGGGATTTCGGGATTCGGGATTTCGGGATTGACAGCCCTAATACATACATTTTGCTTACGATAAATGCAAGTTTTACTAAATGCGCTTTGTAATCTCGTATCAAAGAGTGCATATCACTAAACCTATTTTTAAAATTTAAAATTCGTTGAGTGCATTAAATTTAGCTAGTAGTATTAAATAGATTTAATTTCAAATATCCCCAAAAATCATATTTTTTATTCAGGGCGGACCGAAAAAGTTATTTTTTAAATCCTCTGGATCCAAATAGCCGTTTTTTAGAGGTTGGTTTAGTTCCTCAAGGAAAAGCTTCTTCCCTCTGGTCCGATTTTATTTAATTTAATCCCCTAAACACAAGACATATTGGCTGCTGATAGAAAAATGTGAACAGAATTGGATACCGAATGGTATTTAAACAAGTACAAACTATTTTTTTTACAAAAAAAAATTCGCGAAATTTGCCAAGATTTTGTTAACTATTAGTTAATTAAAGTCAGCAAATCGAATGTCAAAAATTAGTTAACTCAATTTGACTTTTTAAAAAAAAACAAGTGCATGGGAACAGGAACATCATCGATTTCCAAAAACAAAATTTTGTATTTAATTTTGAAATGCCCTCTTAACTATGTAAAAATTTCAGAAAAGTTTAATAGATCTTCAAAGTTGTTTAAAAAGCTAAATATTTGATTTTTTTGAAAATTTAAAAAAAAATTAAAAAATTTGGCTAATAAATGAATTTATTCCTGTATGACCTATTTCTTACCAGTAAAGTTTTATCACTGGCGTTTAAAATGCATCAAAATATTTTGTCTCTGCTAAAATAACAATGACGTATTTTGTTTTTTGTATTTTATTGTAAAAATTATTTCCGATTTCAATAAACATTCCATGCACGTGCTATATGTTACTTTTTTTTCAATTGATGCTTCTGCTGTTTGTTACTGGCTACTGGCTCCATCCATGCTCAACGTTCCGTATATAGTATAGAAAACATTCATATTGCTAAAATGTTACCGACACTTTTAAATAAATCTGTTTTTTTTTGTTTATTTCTTTTTGCTATTTTGCATAATTTAGTAGTAAGAATTCATTGTATTGCATGTAAAATCTCAAAATATGCATATAAGTACATATAATTTTTTTTTTTAAAATAAATAAATATTCTTTATTTTAAATTTTTGGATTTCTGGTATGTCCATATAAATAAATACTTTTTGTACGAAAAGGAAGGGATGGTATTTAAAAAATGTTTATTAAAATTTTAAATAAAAGAATCCAAAATAAGCTAAACAAATGTAATTGATACGGTAGAATCATGATTATGGAAAATTAAGTTATTATAAATAAACAAATTTGCTGATTTTTAGTACACTTTCCTTACCGAAAAAATCATTTTCAAAAATAAGAACTAGCAAATTAGTTAAATTAGTTAAATTCGGCTTTGCTGTGTGAACAAATTTTGTAAAAACTGGTAAAAGAAGTTAGTTTTGGTAAATTTTTACAAATTAAAACAAGACAAACCGACATTTAAAATCCTACTGATGATGACACTAACTGGGGTGTTTGAAACCGGTATGGGAAATACCAGAAATGTCTATAATTTTTAGAAATTCAATTTTTTTTCTGCATTTTTTCAACTTGAACCCTCATAACAAATATAATTAGGGCCCGTGCTCGATCTGTACTTACAGAAAAAAATCAAATAAAATTACTGACAAAATATGTCGCCATTAGGCACGTCTCCGAAACAGAAAATGCAAATTCCTTCATTTGTGTCTGCAATTCCAGATCATGTTGGTAACCCTTGCAAAATAATGTAAGAGACAAAAAAGTTGAAAGAAAGTATGAAGTGAGGTTGAGATTGCTAGAAATAGAATTGTAGTGTTGGAAACTGTCAAAATTTATTCTGTAGAAACTATAAATATTCACTAGAGTGTCCCTTATTTTGGAAATGTTGGAAATCTTGAGACGGTACCCGCTCATTTTTTTCCTTTTGACTTAAAAATAACTCAGGAAAAATTTTACGCCCCTAGGACCACGCCTTCCCTACGCGACGGGGCCTTAAAGAGCGGGGCCTAAAAAATCATTTTTCCATACAAACCAAAAATTTTTTTTTTTGATTTTTAATTTTTTTGTTATTATTTATTTTATTACTTGGTTTGCTTATTCACGACAAAAAATTTGATTTTGGTGGGATAAGTCTTTCAGCGCTAAAAAATTTTTCGCAAAAAAAAAATTTGAGCCGCCGGGGTCCTGCAGTAAAAAATTTTTAAAAAATATTTTTTTTTAGTTTTGACCAGCAACGGTTTTAGTTGTTATGTTGCTTTTAATGATATATATTCCAAAAAAAAAATTATTCATACCTGTGACATCTTTATCTTTTTCGAAAAAAAAAATTTTAGCCGTAGGGATCCTACGGTAAAAAATTTTTAAAAAATATTTTTTTTTAGTTTTGAAAAGCAACGGTTTTAGTTGTTATGTTGTTTTTAATGATATATATTCCAAAAAAAATATTATTCATATTTGTGACATCTTTATCGTGTATCGAAAAAAATCAACAATGCATTTTGTACCCTTTTTTAGAACACGATAAAGATGTCACAGATACAAAAAATATTTTTTTATGAATATATATCATTTAAAGCAACATAGCAGCTAAAACCGTTGCTGGTCAAAACTAAAAAAAAATATTTTTTAAAAATTTTTTACTGTAGGACCCCGGCGGCTCAAAATTTTTTTTTGCGAAAATTTTTTTAGCGCTGAAAGACTTATCCAACCAAAATCAAATTTTTTGTCGTAAATAAGCTAAGCAAGTAATATAATAATTAACAACAAAAAAATTAAAAATCAAAAAAAAATTTTTTGGTTTGTATGGAAAAATGATTTTTTAGGCCCCGCTTTTTAAGGCCCCGTCGCGTAGGGAAGGCGTGGTCCTAGGGGCGTAAAATTTTTCCTGAGTTATTTTTAAGTCAAAAGGAAAAAAATGAGCGGGTACCGTCTCAAGATTTCTAACATTTCCAAAATAAGGGACACTCTAATATTCACATATATAAAAAACAGTTTTCATTAACAAGACAAACCGACATTTAAAATCCTACTAATGATGACACTAACTGGGGTGTTTGAAACCGGTATGGGAAATACCAGAAATGTCTATAATTTTTAGAAATTCAATTTTTCTTCTGCATTTTTTTCAACGTGAACCCTTATAACAAATATAATTAAAGCCCGTGCTCGATCTGTACTTACAGAAAAAAATCAAATAAAAAAAGACAAGTGGTGAAAAAATCCGCAAAAAAATTGTATTGTACTTGTTTAAAAATCATTGGGTATTCAACTCTGATGAAGCACTCCATACCAATTATCCCGCTACAGAAAAACGTGCCCCATGAATTTCTGAATAGGTTTTTTGGTTTTTAAATTTTTCAATATTGAAGAAATGATCAAATTTGTTTCGAGTTGCCTTGAATTAATAGGGCATGACACATATTCAATTCCGTTTTAAAGTGGAATAAGTGGTTTACTCGTAAAAGGCAAACGGAATATTTCTTTCGGAATGAAACCACGTCTTGCAATTAAATTCCACTTTGACTTTTGAAAATGAATTCATTCCGAAAAAAAATATTCGTTTTGCCTTTTACGAGTAAACCACTTATTCCACTTTCAAACGGAATTGAATATGTGTCACGCCCTATTAATTCAAAGCAACTCGAAACAAATTTGACCATTTCTTCAATATTTAGCCACGCCTTGAAAGTGGGAAAACCCACCATTTTTTTTTTTAAATAGCGATATCTCGAAACCCGTTCAACCGATTTTTATTCGACTGATTTTTTTTTGATATTCGTGTTTTTTAAATTTGATAATTGATATTTTACTGTTTAAGCTAAAGCTTATTTTATTTATTACTAGCTATACCCGGTCCGCGTTGCTGGCCCTTAGAAAAAAACTGTTTTATATTGCATCTTTATTTAAATATAGTGTCGGACAAAATTAAAGCACGGGTCCGGGTCCAGCTAGTAACCTTTGGTTCCAACCTGGGTAAGCACTATCTATAGAGAAATCTCAACAAAATCGATTCAGCCGTTTTTGCGTGATTTCGAAACAGACAGACATGACATAAATTATAGTACAAAGGGGCGTGTCATTTAACGCATTTTTTATCAAATCGTGATAGTCTAAAGTTCCATGCTGCATCTTCGATTACTAATATCTGTGCTGCAAATTTCATTGACATCAGTTTTGCCGTTTTTGTGTGATTGCGAAAGAGGAGGAAATAACTTTTTATTTATGAAAAACGGGAGTGACATATTACCCCCTTTTGCCGAATCGCGCTCTACATATGGCCTACAGTTCCCGCTCGGTTAGTTCTATCAGTAGTGAAAGATTTGGCTTATACGTTTTTGCGTGATTTCAAAACAGGGAGATATAACGTTCAGTGCAAAACAAAGTGGCGTGGCAATTTACGCCTCTTTGTTCAATCGTGGTCAGTATAGTACAAAGGGCGTTGCAATTTTAATCCCTTATTCCAATAATGATCTTATATGGCCTACATATGCACTTGGCTAGCATTGTGTGTAGTGAAAATGTCAAGAGAATCGGTTCAGCTGTTTTTGCGTGATTGCGAAACATGCAGACAACGTCCAGTTTAGTAAAAAGGGGCGTGGCATTTTACGCCCCTTTCTTCAATCGTAGTATAACATGGCCTATAGTGCCGCACTCGATTAACACTATCAGTGCTGAAAAGTTAATAAAAATCTAATCAACAGTTTTTGCGTTATTGCGGAGCATGCAGAAATAACATTCAATTCAATACAAAGGGACATGGCATTTTACGCCCATTTGTCCGATCACGCTCTAATTTGGCATAAAGTTAGTACTCGGGTAGTTCTAAATTTCATCAAAATCGGTCCATCTGTTTTTTATATATAGATGTCATTAGTGGTGCAATGTAAAAATTCGATTTTGCCCACCCCTCCGCCCACAGGCAAATATGCATGGCATTTTACGCCCATTTGTCCGATCACGCTCTTATTTCGCACATAGTTAGTACTCGGTTAGTACTATCTTTGATATAAATTTCATCAAAATCGGTCCATCCGTTTTTTATATATAGATGTCAATAGTGGTGGAATGCAAAAATTGGATTTTGCCACGCCCCTCCGCCCACAGACGGAAAATCAAAAATCCGACTTGACAGTGTTACTCGCCAGGCTATACTGAATATTCCCTGAAAATTTCATTAAGATCGGTCCAGCCGTTTTCGAGTCCATACGGAACATACATACATACATACATACACACATCCATTTTTATATATATAGATTTATTATTTATTATTTAATATTTGCATATTATTGCAATAATTAAAAAGAAATCTATATATATAAAAGAGTTGGGTGAGTGAGTGAGTGACTGACTGACTGACTGACTGATTCATCATCGCCCAGCCCAAACCGCTGAAGCTAGAGACTTGAAATTTGGACTGTAGGTTCACCTCCTGGAAAATAGATCCACTAAGGCTGGATTTTTGCCAGTGTTGATTCTAAGGGGGTAAAAAGGGTAAAAAACTGTACTTTTGGTACTTTTTATATCTCCCGAAATAATCGTCATAGAGACTTGAAATTTGGACTGTATGTTCACCTCCCGGAACATAGATCCACTAAGGCTGGACTTTTACCAATGTTGATTCTAAGGGGGTAAAAAGGGTAAAAAACTGTACTTTTGGTACTTTTTATATCTCCTGAAAATAATGGTCATAGAGACTTGAAATTTGGACTGTATGTTCACATCCTGGAATATAGATCCAGTAAGGCTGGATTTTTGCCAGTGTTGATTCTAAGGGGGTAAAAAGGGTAAAAAACTGTCCTTTTGGTACCTTTTATATATCCTTTAATAATGTTCCTAGAAACTTGAAATTTGGAATGTAGGTTTACCTCCCGGAATACAGAAATACTAAGGCTGGATTTTTGCCAATGTTGATTCTAATGGGGTAAAAAAGGTAAAAAAATGTACTTTTGGTACCTTTTATATTTCCTTAAATAATGGTCTTAGAAACTTGAAATTTGGAATATAGGTTCAACTCCCGGAAAATAGATTCACTAAGGCAGGGTTTTTGCCAATGTTGATTCTAAGGGGGAAAAACGGGTAAAAAAGTGTACTTTTGGTACTTTTTTTTATTTACTGAAATAAAGGTCATACAAACTTGAAATTTGAAATGTAGCTTCACCTCCCGGAAAACAGATTCATTAAGGCTGGGTTTTTTCCAATGTTTATTCTAGGGGGGTAAAACGGGTAAAAAAGTGTACTTGTAGTACTTTTTTTATTTACTGAAATAAAGGTCATACAAACTTGAAATTTGAAATGTAGGAGCCTTTGGAGAAAAAACCATTCTGGAAAAAGTAGTTTTTGATAATTTGGTTTCGAAAGGGGGTAAAAGGGATAAAAGGTATAATTTAAGTACTTTTTTTTATTTCTTAAAATAATGGCCATAGAAGCTTGAAATTTGGAATGTAGGACCCTTCGGTGAAAAAACATTATGGAAAAAGTACCTTTAATAAAAAGTACCTTTTATAAAAAGTACCTTTTATAAAAAGTACCTTTTATAAAAAGTACCTTTTATAAAAAGCACCTTTTATAAAAAGTACCTTTTATAAAAAGTACCTTTAATAAAAAGTACCTTTTATAAAAAGTACCTTTTATAAAAAGTACCTTTTATAAAAAGTACCTTTTATAAAAAGTACCTTTTATAAAAAGTACCTTTTATAAAAAGTACCTTTTATAAAAAGTACCTTTTATAAAAAGTACCTTTTATAAAAAGTACCTTTTATAAAAAGTACCTTTTATAAAAAGTACCTTTTATAAAAAGTACCTTTTATAAAAAGTACCTTTTATAAAAAGTACCTTTTATAAAAAGTACCTTTTATAAAAAGTACCTTTTATAAAAAGTACCTTTTATAAAAAGTACCTTTTATAAAAAGTACCTTTTATAAAAAGTATCTTTTATAAAAAGTACCTTTTATAAAAAGTACCTTTAATAAAAAGTACCTTTAATAAAAAGTACCTTTTATAAAAAGTACCTTTTATAAAAAGTACCTTTTATAAAAAGTACCTTTTATAAAAAGTACCTTTTATAGAAAGTACCTTTTATAAAAAGTACCTTTTATAAAAAGTACCATGTATAAAAAGTACTTTGTATAAAAAGTACCTTTTATAAAAAGTACCTTTTATAAAAAGTACCTTTTATAAATAGTACCTTTTATAAAAAGTACCTTTTATAAAAATTAACTTTAAAAAAAGTACCTTTTATTAAAAGAACCTTTAATAAAAAGTACCTTTTAGGTGTAGGGTGAGATAGGGGTGAGACTGACTGATTTATCTTCGCCCAGCTTAAACCGCTAAAGCTAGGGACCTTAAATTTGGAATATAGGTTCATCTCCCGGAAAATAGATTCACTAAGGCTGGATTTTTGCCTATGTTGATTCTAAGGGGGTAAAAAGTGTATAAATCTGTACTTACAATTATTACTTTTTATATTTCCTAAAATTACGATCCTAGAAACTTAAAATTTGGAATGTAGGTTCACCTGCAGGTAAATAAATCCACTAAGGCTGGGTAAAGGATAAAAACTGTACTTTTGGTATTGTGCTTTTTGTAAGTTCCAATTCAATGGGGACAATAGGGGTGAAAATAGTGTACTCTGATACTTTATTCTTTTTCTGGAATAATGGTCCTAGAACATTAAAATTAGGAATGTAGAGTCCTTCGGTAAAAACAACATTCTGGAAAAAGGACATTTTGGAAATTTTTTTTCTAAGGGGGGTTTAAAAAATGTCCTCTTAGAAATTTTTATACTTCCCCCAATAATGGTCCCAGAAATTTGAAATTTGGGATGTAGGATCATTTGGTGAAAACATTCTGGAAAAGGCCTTTTTGGGAAATTCTTATTCTAAGGGGTAAAAAAATAAATGTAGAATCCTTCATCAGAAAAAACTTATGGGAAATTCTGATTCTAAAGGGTAAAATATTGTTCTTAAGTACTTTTTGCTTTTCTATAAAATAATGGTTTCAAAAACTTGAAATTGGGAACGCCTTGGTGATAAAAGACAACATTCTGGAAAAGTACTTTTTAGAAAACCGTTTATAAGGGTTGTAAAAAGTGTTCTTTTGGTGCTTTTTATATTTGAAATGAAGGTTCCTTCGGTGAAGAAAACATTCTGGAAAAAGTACTTTTTTAAAATTTCGTTAATACGGGATCAAAAAGGGGTAAAATAATGCATAGGACCATTTTGCAAAAAAAAAATCTTAAAAAGTACTTTTTGGAAATTTGTATTCTAAGGGAAAAGAAAGGTTAAGAAAATTTATTTTGGGTAAAAAACAATAAGTAAAAGAAGGGTAAAATAGCACAATTTATATCAATTGAGATAAATACACTAGATTTTTTTTCTTTACTGCATGTTATACGGAAAGGAATGAACCTACTTGAAACAAAATGAAATGGAACAGGGAACGAAAAGGAATGGAACGGGATATGAAATGGAATAAAATAATGCATTTTTTTATCTTAATCTTTCTCATAATAAATTTGGAAACGGGATGTTTTAATTTTATTGTTTAAATTATTCGTTATAGTTTTTTAAATAAAATTAATATTCCGCAGGAATGAATTTCAGAAATGTTGACTCAAATCCAAATCCATTTATAACGATATTCAATGCAACCGGTAACAAAGTACCGGGCGGGTAAGCTAGTAAACAATATATAAGTGAATCATTAATAATTTATAAGAGTTTTCCACTTAAATAATACAGCAATTAATGAAGATGTCAAAAGATTTAAAACAGAAGGTAGAATAATTTACTGTTTCCTATTTTTTTTTTCTTATAAAATATTAAAGGAAGGATTTTAAACGGCAAGAGTTGTGCATAAAAATGCTTCTTTATATTGATGAAACGGTTTCACCACTCGCAGTCTTCAATTTTGATGACAAATTTCATTATATTGAAGAAGTTTTTCTTTAATATGATGAAACATGTTATCAAAATTGTTGATTACACTATTCATTATGTCATCAAAATAATCAAAATATATATTTCTTCCATTCTCCTTGCAATTTAAAAAAATATGATTTTATTAAAAATTTCTAAAAACAAGTTAAAAATTGTCTTATTGTTAGTTCTTGGTTCTTACAGAAAAAAAAAAATAATTTTTCTTTTAAAAAAGTCTCAGATTCTGAGAATGTCTCGGAACCTATTTTTATATAAGAAAAATGTCCTAGGACCTGAGACTTTTTCTAATGAAAATTTTTTGTCTCAAAATCTGAAAATTTTTCTATAGGAAAAATATCTTAGAATCCGATACTTTTTCTATAGGAAAAATGTCTCAGAATCTGATACTTTTTCTATAGCAAAATGTCTCAGAATTTGAGACCTTTTCTATAAGATGTCTCAGAATCTAAGTCTTTTTCTATAAAAAAATGTCTCAAAATCTCAGATTTTTTTCTATAAGAAAACTGTCTCAGAGTCTGAAACTTTTTCTTCAAAAAAATGTCTCAAAATCTGAGACTTTTTCGATAGGAAGACTGTCTTGTTGAGTTGAGTTGAGTTGAGTTGAGGGTGGGTTGTACAATAGACTGGGTCGAAATCCTACAAAGTCTAAGGATCGATTGTCCTTAGTGCGGAAAAGTGGTAATGGGGTAATATAAGCATTTTATGGAAGACAACTTTTTAATCGATCAAAAACTCTATTAGCGCATCGGTGGTCAAAATTGAGATTTTGGTCAAAATGGCCAAATTTTCAAAAAAATTTTAAAAATATAAATTTCATTTTCTTGCTTAATAAAAAAAAAAATTTTATTGCATTTGATACTAGTAACTTATGAATTAAATATTGGAATTTTATGCCACCATTAACATATTTTTATTTAAGATACAAAAAAAATCATATTTTTGACGCGGTTCTAAAAACCACTTTTTTTTAATTTTATTTTTATTTTTTATTAAAATTGCAAAATATATCGATTTTATTACTCAATGTTATTGAAAACATCATAAAGACTAAAGATTTAAATTTTTGCGAAAATCCGTTCGGTAGTTTTTTGTGGGGAGCGGTTTCAATTGAGCGGATTTCAAGGAAATCGTATTTTTTGCCATTTTTTTGAGTTTTTATTTTTTATAAACTACATTATTGTACAAATTGACCAATATTATGCTCTATCTTGTTCCATTTGATCATGGTAACTTATTTTTGAAACGATAGATTTATAGGACATCTTTAACCCTAATCGGTCAGCGGCCAAAAGTGTCCCGTACTGAGTTTTTTTAGGTTTTAACTACTGTTTAATGAAATTAATGGTTGCAAAATCATGTTTGTGTTGAATATTGTGTTGTATAATCTTTTATTTAATCATACTGACTTAATCATATTGACTTAATTTTGAAACATACATATTTTTGGACATCTTTAACCCTTATGTGCATTAAGGGTGGGATAGTGTTGTGTGAGATTTTAAGCAGCAGTATTTGGAATCGCTAGAACCCCTCATTTTGTGAGGTTCGTAAAAAAAGTGTATGAGCCAAAAAATGGGGGATGTCGGATAGGATCTAGGGGTCGCTCATCGGGGTCAAAGTTAGGCGTACATGGGAAAAAATTCACAAAAAGCCCCACAACTCCCCTGGTTTTGCCCCTAGAGGGGCCAAATGTGAGACCGGCCCCCATTATTTTTTTGCCCCAAACACTTTTGCCAAATATACCTAAGCCCTATCTCCTCTCCTTAAGGGGGCTCCCATACAAAGGTTGAATATTAAAAAATATTTGCTCCTACCTCTCTAGCTGTCCTAGAAATGACCCTAGAGGAATCAAATGTATGACCGACCCCCAATATTTTTTCATCCCCAACATTTTCTTAGAACATACATACCCTCTATCTTCGACCGTTAGGGTGGTCCCCATACATTTTTTTTTTATTTTTTCTTAATTTTTTTTTATTAAATCAGCTCCTACCGGTCCAACGGTGCTTCCTAGAGGGGTCATTAGCAAGACCGACCCCCATTTATTTTTAGCCCCCAACATTTCATCTGAACATGCTAACTCCGTATCTCCAATTCCTAAGGGGTCTCCCACACAAAATGACATTTTTATAAAATTTGCTCCCACCGCTCTAACTGGCGCAGGGATGACCCTAGAAAATTCAAATGTATGACTGACCCCCAATATTTTTTCAGCCCCAACATTTTCCCCAAACAAACCTACCCTCTATTTTTAAGCCTTAAGGGGGTCCCCACACATTTATTTTTTTTTTTTTTTATAAAATCAAAAGAAAGTTGCCCCCAATATTTTTTTAGCCCCAACATTTTCCCCAAACAAACCTACCCCTTATTTTTAAGTCTTAAGGGGGTTCCCACACATTTTTTATAATTTTTGTATATAAAATCAGATCTTACCGCTCCCATGGTGCCTCTTAGGAACGGGAAATGCAGACTGACCCCCAATAATTTTTGCCCCCTACTTTTTGTCCCAACATACCTACGTCGTATTTCCACTTTGTTAGGGTAATATTTTTTCCTTTCCATTACGGCACAATACGTTCCCAGACAGAAACTGCCAACCGTTCCAAAGAAAAAGTCTCGGCAAAGCACTTTATTTTTTGTGTAGAAGGTAGTATGAATTCGAAAAAGTGCTTTCCAAGCGCTTTGCCAATGTTTTTCTATTTAAACCCGTTTAAAGTATAAATTTTTTATTAACATTTATTAATTTTCATAACAATTGGAATTTTTTTATTTCTCTGCAGAATAAGTGGCCGGTCCTTGATAGTTCTCATGATATGTCACTTATACACAATGACCTACATATTACAAACTTGACACCTTTTATGTAAAAACACCTGTTTCTTTCGTGAGGAAGTGTCTTAAACTCCGGATACACCACCCTTAAACTCCGGATACATACCGGTTTCGGTTCAATACACCACTTTTTTTCGGGACTTTCCAAAATTTTTTCCTAAAAGCATTTTTAATAATTTTTTTATTCCAAAACGCAAAGAAAACTGAAAACAAATTTTTCCGGGACTTAGAAAATTGTTGAAAGTTTGTTCAAATTTTTTTTATCCTAATAAATGAGTCAATAAATTTTTTATCCTAATTTAATAAATTTCTTTATTCAAATAAACACCAAAAAAATTTGTGTCTTATGGACTTATACAATTTAGATACGTCCCATTTTTTGTTCTAAAAGTGCTATAATAGTACCATATTTTTTGTTTTTAAAGCGCTTTCAAAGCGCTTTAAAATAGCAACGGCATACCGTTTACCGTGGTTATCATTTTGGACGCTGGGAGAGTACTAAACTGTGATGCTTTCCCAGCACACAAGCGACCATAAAAGGTACTTTGCCAGCACTCTCCCGTTCGTATTTTTCTGCCTGGGTTGTTATAGTCCTCTATTAATTTTACGCCTCTTTCGGCAGCGTCTATGAAAACATGTAATTGAAGTAATATTTGCAGCGCTTGCTGGTAGTCCTCACAATTTTTCCAAGTGTTTGGACCGGAACCAATGAAATTTGTTGTTTATCCGAAGCGTGCAAAAAGTTTTGGTGTCTCTTATATTATAAGTTCTGGATTTACTTGTTTTGATTCCATGTTAATTATTTTCACACCTTCGAATCCAACAACGTGTACTGGATGATCACAATCTTTGTTGCCACTTTCGCCGCTATCCCCCGAGTCATAATCTTCCCCGATATAATCGTCTTATTTTTCTTCGCTGCCTTCGTCGGACGATTCGTCCATCTTTTTCCTTCCTTCTTGCATTTGCCGTTTTTCGTTTTATTTCACAAGAGATATTCGAATCAAATAGTGCAACTGCTTCACCACTGAGATACCAAAGATGTGAGAGAATCTCTTCTCCAATCGTTGAGACATCTTATTAATTGAAGCATAATTAGCAATCGCTTTAAAAAAATTCAAATCATTATTTGGAGGTTCTATTGCTTTAGAGGCGCTAAACCAAAATTTAGCGTAAATTGTTTTGGGTCAAACCTAAAACATTTTTATGCAATATATGTCTTTTGCCATCCATCGAGCATGACTGATGGATCCTGGTGGGCTAAAATAATTATTAGGAATATTTTCACCAAGGTATAATAAAACAATTTCAAGAAACTCCTTGAAGTCGCCTCTGGGTCGGTTTTCCTTAATTTGAGCACAACAAAACAACTTGATGCAGTTTGGACTTCAGCGGATATGTTGCCAGCCACATTCTAATCTTCTATTTTAGGACTGCATGGTTTGTCTTTTATTTATATTTTCCCACTGCTCTTTAAAACGCGCAAACATTGGCACTCCTGGTCCAGACGTTTTGCGTATTTGGTTTCAAACACTTCTTTTAATTGAAGTTCATTTATATGATGTTTGCAAGGCAGATATAGAGGTCAGTTTGCATTTCCCGTCCCTAAGAGGCACTATGGGAGCTTGTAAGAGCTGAATCTATATATATAAAAGAGTAGGGTGAGTGAGTGAGTGACTGACTGACTGACTGACTGATTCATCATCGCCCAGCCCAAACCGCTGAAGCTAGAGACTTGAAATTTGGACTGTAGGTTCACCTCCCGGAATATAGATCCACTAAGGCTGGATTTTTGCCAGTGTTGATTCTAAGGGGGTAAAAAGGGTAAAAAACTGTACTTTTGGTACTTTTTATATCTCCCGAAATAATGGTCATAGAGACTTGAAATTTAGACAGTATGTTCACCTCCCGGAACATAGATCCACTAAGGCTGGACTTTTGCCAATGTTGACTCTAATGGGGTAAAAAGGGTAAAAAACTGTACTTTTGGTACTTTTTAAATCTCCTGAAATAATAATCATAGAGACTTGAAATTTCGACTGTATGTTCCCATCCTGGAATATAGATCCAGTAAGGCTGGTTTTTTGCCAGTGTTGATTCTAAGGGGGTAAAAAGGGTAAAAAACTGTACTTTTGGTACTTTTTATATCTCCTGAAATAATGGTCATAGAGACTTGAAATTTGGACTGTATGTTCACCTCACGGAATAAATATCCCCTAAACTGGATTTTTGTTAATGTTGATTCTAAGGGGTAAAAAGGGTAAAAAACTGTACGTTTGGTACTTTTTATATTTCCTTAAATAATGGTCCTAGAAACTTGAAATTTGGAATGTAGATTCACCTCCCAGAAAATATGTTCACTGGGGCTTGGTTTTCGACAATGTTGATTCTAAAGGGGAAAAATGGGTAAAAAAGTGTACTTTAGGTACTTTTTTTATTTACTGACATAATGGTCATACAAACTTGAAATTTGGAATGTAGGATCCTTTGCTAAAAAAAATATGGAAATGGTCCTTTTTGAAAATTTTGATTCTAAGGGGGATAAAAGCGGTAAAAAGTGTACTTTTGGCACGTTTTTTATTTCTTAAAATTATAGTCATAGAAACTTGAAATTTGGAATGTAGGATCCTTCGGTGAAAAAAACATTTTGGAAAAACTACTTTTTGGAAAATGCGTTTCTTAGGGGGAACCTTTTATAAAAAGTACCTTTTTTAAAAAGTACCTTTTGTAAAAAGTACATTTTATAAAAAGTACCTTTTATAAAAAGTACCTTTTATAAAAAGTACCTTTTATAAAAAGTACCTTTTATAAAAAGTACCTTTTATAAAAAGTACCTTTTATAAAAAGTACCTTTTATAAAAAGTACCTTTTATAAAAAGTACCTTTTATAAAAAGTACCTTTTATAAAAAGTACCTTTTATAGAAAGTACCTTTTATAAAAAGTACCTTTTATAAAAAGTACCATTTATAGAAAGTACCTTTTATAAAAAGTACCTTTTATAAAAAGTACCTTTTATAAAAAGTACCTTTTATAAAAAGTACCTTTTATAAAAAGTACCTTTTATAAAAAGTACATTTTATAAAAAGTACCTTTTATAAAAAGTACCTTTTATAAAAAGTACCTTTAATAAAAAGTACCTTTTATAAAAAGTACCTTTTATAAAAAGTACCTTTTATAAAAAGTACCTTTTATAAAAAGTACCTTTTATAAAAAGTACCTTTTATAAAAAGTACCTTTTATAAAAAGTACCTTTTATAAAAAGTACCTTTTATAAAAAGTACCTTTTATAAAAAGTACCTTTTATAAAAAGTACCTTTTATAAAAAGTACCTTTTATAAAAAGTACCTTTTATAAAAAGTACCTTTTATAAAAAGTACCTTTTATAAAAAGTACCTTTTATAAAAAGTACCTTTTATAAAAAGTACCTTTTATAAAAAGTACCTTTTATAAAAAGTACCTTTTATAAAAAGTACCTTTTATAAAAAGTACCTTTAATAAAAAGTACCTTTTATATAAAGTACCTTTTATAAAAAGTACCTTTTATAAAAAGTACCTTTTATAAAAAGTACCTTTTGTAAAAAGTACCTTTTATAAAAAGTACCTTTTATAAAAAGTACTTTTTATAAAAAATACCTTTTATAAAAAGTACCTTTTATAAAAAGTACCTTTTATAAAAAGTACCTTTTATAAAAAGTACCTTTTATAAAAAGTACCTTTTATAAAAAGTACCTTTTATAAAAAGTACCTTTTATAAAAAGTACCTTTTATAAAAAGTACCTTTTATAAAAAGTACCTTTTATAAAAAGTACCTTTTATAAAAAGTACCTTTTATAAAAAGTACCTTTTATAAAAAGTACCTTTAATAAAAAGTACCTTTTATAAAAAGTACCTTTTGTTAAAAGTAACTTTTATAAAAAGTACCTTTTGTAAAAAGTACCTTTTGTAAAAAGTACCTTTTATAAAAAGTACCTTTCATAAAAAGTACCTTTTATAAAAAGTACCTTTTACAAAAAGTACCTTTTATAAAAAGTACCTTTTTTATAAAAAGTACCTTTTATAAAAAGTACCTTTTATAAAAAGTACCTTTTATAAAAAGTACCTTTTATAAAAAGTACCTTTTATAAAAAGTACCTTTTATAAAAAGTACCTTTTATAAAAAGTACCTTTTATAAAAAGTACCTTTTATAAAAAGTACCTTTTATAAAAAGAACCTTTTTTAAAAAGTACCTATAATAAAAATTACTTTTTTTTAAAAGTACCTTTTATAAAAAGTACATTTTACAAAAAGTACCTTTTATAAAAAGTATTTTTTATAAAAAGTACCAGGTATAAAAAGTACCTTTTACAAAAAGTACCCTTTATAAAAAGTATCTTTAAAAAAAAGTATCTTTTAATAAAAGTACCTTTAATAAAATGTACCTTTTATAAAATTTACCTTTTGTAAAAATTACCTTTTGTAAAAATTACCTTTTGTAAAAAAAAACATTTTAGTAAATGTACTTTTTGAAAATTCCTTTTCTTAAGGGGTAAAAATAGTAAGTACTTATGGCACTTTTTATATATCCTGAAATAATGATCATAGAAACTTGATATTTGGAATGTAGGATCCTTAAGTGAAAACAAATTCTGGAAAAAGTAATTTTTGAAATTCCCTTTTCTTATGGGTTGGAACGGGTAAATATTTAAACTTTAGGTACGTTCTTATTTCGTGAAGTAATGGCCCTAGAATCTTGAAATTTGTAATGTAGGATCATTCGGTAAAATAACATTCTGAAAAAATACTTTTTGGAAATTCCGCTTCTTAGTAGGGTAAAATGGCTAAAAAAGTGTACTTCCGGTAATTTTGATATTTTCTGACGTAATGGTTCCATAAACTTAAAATTTTGGATGTAAAATCCTTCGGTGAAAGCCAACATTTTAGGAAAAGTACTTTTTGGAAATTTCGTTTCCTAACGGGATTAAAAAGTATACTTTTTGTACTTTTAATATTTGCTGAAATAATATTCCTAGATAATTGCAATTTGTAATGTAGGATCCTTCGGTGAAAAAAAAAACATACTGGAAAAAGTACTTTTTGGAAATTCCGTTTTTAACGGGGGTAATAAAGTATAATTTTGGTACTCATTTTTTTTTTGTTCTTATAATAATGGTCTTAGAAGCTTGAATTTTGGAATGTGGGGTCCTTCGGTAAAAAAAAAAACAATCTGCTATGCTAAAGTATTTTTAAAAGATTCCGTATCTAGAGGTATAGAAAAGTTTTTTTTATACTTTTTATACTTCTTGAAATAATGATCCTAGGCAGTGAAATCTTGAATGTATTCTTTATTGAAAAAATTTTTTCTTTATTGAAAAAATTTTTCGGAAAAAGTACTTTTTGGAAATTCTGTTTCTAAGAGTCGTAAAGGGCATAAAAAGGTGTAAGCTTGGTACTTCTTATATTTCTTGAAATAACTGTTCAGAAAAAAAGGTTTTTAGAAAATTTAATTTTAAGTGGAAAAGGTGGCAAATGGTTATTTGTACCTATCTAACTATTAAAGCCTAGAAACTCAAAATTTGACGTGCAGTATCCTTCAGCCGAAATAACACCCAAGAGATGAACAGGGTAAAAAGGGGTACCTAAATTGGTACAAGTGGTGTAACATGGTATTTTTATATCTATAAGATAAATACAATAGTACTTTTTATTTCTGTAACGCATATACATATGGAGAGGAATGAAACTTGCATGGAAATGAAATGGAGTAGAACGGGGAACGAAATGGAATAAAGCGGGGAACAATATTGAATGATACTTTTTACTAATATTTTTCGTATTAAACATTTTAACTCCATATTTTTTCTGTCTATATGTTTTTTTACCCAAAATTTTTTTTTATTCCAATTTCTTTTTTCACTGAAATATTTATTCACTCAAGATCCAAAATCCCGATATAAGGGCTCGAAAATTGTCAAAATCTTTTTCACCGGAACGAACATGACAATGTACCACCGAAATTATTCAAATTTTATTGTTTAAGTTATTCAATAAAATATTATTTTATGAAAGACTTAAGCGTCCACAATTAAGTAAAACAAAGACTACATATGAGTCATTTTTTGAAATCGGTAGGGTAATCCTGATCCTTTTATTATCCGGTATTTAACATAACCGGTAACGAAGTTCCGGCGGGCGAGCTAGTTTATAAATAAAAGTGTTGCTAATTCTTATACTTTTGTAAATTCTAAATACTCCAACGTTGGGTTCCAGTACCATTACGAATTTGCTTTTCCTAAGGGGAGCACGCTTATAAAGTGGAAATACGCCGTAGGTATGTTCGGAAAAAATGTGGGGGCAAAAACTAATGGGGTCAAGTCTGCATTCCGTATCCCTAAGAGGCACCATGGGAGCGATAACATCTGATTTTATAAAAAATATAAAAAAATGTGTGGGGACCCCCTTATGGCTTAAAAATAGAGGGTAGGTTTGTTTGAGGAAAATGTTGGGGCTGAAAAAATATTTGGGGTCACTCATACATTTAACTTCTCTAGGGTCACCCCTGCGCCAGTTAGAGCTGTAGGAGCAAATTTTATAAAAATGTCATTTTGTGTGGGAGACCCCTTAGGAATTAGAGATAGGGAAGTGGTATATTCAGAAGAAATGTTGGGGGTGGAAAATAAATGGGGGTCGGTCTTGATAATGACCCCTCTAGGAGCCACCATTGGACCGGTAGGAGCTGATGTAATAAAACAAAATAAGAAAAAATAAAAAAAATGTATGGGGACCACCCTAAGGGTTGAAGATAAAGGGTAGGTATGTTCTAAGAAAATGTTGGGGTTGAAAAAATATTGGGGGTCGGTCATACTATTGATTCCTCTAGGGTCACTTTTTGGACTACTAGAGAGGTAGGAGCAAATTTTTTAAAAAATTAAACCTTTGTATGGGAGCCCCCTTAGGAAGTAGAGATAAGGCTTAGGTATGTTCGGCAAAAGTGTTTGGGAGGAAAAAATAATGGGGGTTGGTCTCACATTTGACCCCTTTAGGAGCAAAACCAGAGGAGTTGTGGGGCTTTTTGTGTATTTTTTCCCCTTTACGCCCAACTTTGACCCCGATGAGCGACCCCTAGATCCTATCCGACCTGCCCCATTTTTTGGCTCATGCATTTTTTTTACGAACCTCGCAAAATAAGCGGTTCTAGCGGGTCGAAATCGGAAACTCGTGCACTATCCCACCCCTAATGTGCATGCAACCAAAAATGTCCCCTACCAAAATTTTCATGTTTTTCACAAATAAAAAAAAAACACATTTTTGTATTCAAAATAATCATAAATAATTAATTAAATAATTTTGATATTGCCGAAAGCATTAATCCTTCTGAAATAAAGGTCAAAAGTGGCCCACTAACAGATTTTTAAGCCGAAATGGAAAAAAAACCTTCCGCACCAAACGCAATTTGTAAAAAGTCACAGATATTTTTTGTTTTAAGTCCTATTTTTAAAAAATAAGGTAATTTTAACCCTTCCAATGAATGAATTATATAAAAAAAGATCTTGTAAACAATTACGAATAAAAATAATGCCACTCGGACTTTTACTTTTGGAGCTACATGCTGCTAAAATTGACGTTATAAGTAGTTAACTTTATGCAGTTAAGGGTTAAACCGCCAAATTTGAATCTTGAAGGAGTCAAAAAAGTCCCTCCATAAAGCATTCGTCATTTTGACCCTAAACAGCTTTTCCTACGCATCGTTTGGGTCTCATATTTTCATAGTTTCAATTAAATTAAGAAAATATAGACCAGTAGCGGTGTTCTATAACTCTCGAATCGAAAGATTTCTCACATGAAATATGAAAAACGAAACAGAAACATAGTGAATCGGCACAAAACCTGACTTTTCGCATTCGACTGTTTCTGTAATTTTGTTATGCGGAAACTTTCTGTCAAATATGATTTTTTTCAAAATTATTGGAAAGATGCGAGAAAAACTGTTTCTGTAAACCAATTGATCGAAAACTTTTGAAGTTGAAGTGTCAAAATAACTCACATTTAAAAATGGTGCGATATTTCGTAAATTAAACAACTTTTGAGTTATAATAAATAAAAAACATTATTTTTTTTAAGAAAATACTATCAACTAATATTATTAATGATATACTACACATTATTTTTATTAACTTAATTTATTATTTAATTTTTGTTTGCCAATGTTACGAGTGTTGTTTAAAAAAATGTGAAATTGCGTTTTTTTTGTTGTGATTTTTATTATTTTCTCGCCTTGTTTACCTTTTTGACTGCTGATTTGGAATATTCCAATAAAAATGCTGCCGTTTTCGCATTGATATACAGAAACAGCTTTTTTTCCAGAATCGAGAAACGATGGAATTTTTTGTTTCATACTTTTCGATGCGAAAACTTTTCGCATAAATTACAGAACACTCCCACAGATTTCATCTCGTTTGGTGCGGGAAATTTTTTGAAAATGCAATTCTTAATATTTTTTTATGGCCTTTTTGGCTAGGGCAGGTAAATTTTGACATTTGCAAAAAAATGCAAAAAGTCATAACTCTAATGTACAGGCTTATGCCTTAATCTTTAATTTTAAATTGCGATTTACACTCAAGTGAGGTTAAATTAGAGCGAGACAATAAAGTAGATCTTATATAACCATCTCTGTTTTTAAAACAAAAATAAAACATAAAATAAATACAAAAATAAACATAAAATTACTCAAAATGGGGTCATTTATTTCACCACTTCCTCGTTGTTGATCGGGGGTAAATCTAAGTGTGAAAATGGACACTTACTCTAGTCTTCAAATTTTAATTTTAAGGATAATTTGTTTTATGACTTTTTTTGACATTAAGAAATATATGAAATGAATGATTGCGTGTGATATAATATTTAAAAATTTTAGTTTAATTAAAACAAAATTAATCCGCACATAATCCTAATTCTTAAAAATCTGTTAGTGGGCCACTTTTGACCTTTATTTCAGAAGGGTTAACACTTTCGGCAATATCAAAATTATTCAATTAATTACACAGGCACACAAAAAAAAAAGTGGCCAGACCCAGAGGGTAGACCCAGTTATTTCTAGGGTTTTGGGGTCGCTGAATCCGAATATGACCATAAAAAATTATTTCAATTGCCAGTTTTCCCCCTACCGCCCCCCTTTAACCCCCCAGAGGATTGACTTTTAATGCTCATAAAAACTTAAAATTAATGTGTACTTTTATGTTTTTTTGGAAGCTCAAACCTGAAATGACAACAAAAAAATTATGTGACCCTTCCCTCAACCCCTAGCACGCCCTTACAACCCCCTGAAAGGAGATGAATTTTAAGTGTTTATACAAAATTAAGATGTATATGGATTTCTATGTTTTTTGGACCGCTAAAACCGAATATGACTACAAAAAGTGCATAATACCCCTCCCTAACTCCCTAGTACCCCTTGCTACGCCCTATAGGGGACTTAATTTTGATTAAATTTGATTAAAGTTTTAATGAAAATTTCAAAATTAAATCCCCTATAGGGCATAGTAAGGGGTGCTAGGGAGTGAGGGAGGGGAATTATAAATTTTTTGTAGTCATATTCGGTTTTTGCGGTCCAAAAAACATAGAAATCCATATACATCTTAATTTTGTATAAACACTCAAAATTCATCCCCCTTCAGGGGGTTGTAAGGGCGTGCTAGGGGTTGAGGGAAGGGTCACATAATTTTTTTGTTGTCATTTTAGGTTTCAGCTGCCAAAAAAAAATTAAAGGACACATTAATTTTAAGTTTCTATGAGAATTAAAAGTCAATTCTCTGGGGGTTTTAAGGGGGCGGTGGGGGGAAAACTGGCAATTGAAATGATTTTTTATGGTCATATTCGGATTCAGCGACCCCAAAAACCTAGAAATAAATGGGTCTACCCTCTGGGTCTGGCCACTTTTTTTTTTTGTGTGCCTGTGTTATTTATGATTATTTTGAATACAAAAATGTGTTTTTTTTTTATTTGTGAAAAACATGAAAATTTTGGTAGGGGACATTTTTGGTTGCATGCACATAAGGGTTAAAGATGTCCAAAAATATGTATGTTTCAAAATTAAGTCAATATGATTAAATAAAAGATTATACAACACAATATTCAACACAAACATGATTTTGCAACCATTAATTTCATTAAACAGTAGTTAAAACCTAAAAAAACTCAGTACGGGACACTTTTGGCCGCTGACGGATTAGGGTTAAAGATGTCCTATAAATCTATCGTTTCAAAAATAAGTTACCATGATCAAATGGAACAAGATAGAGCATAATATTGGTCAATTTGTACAATAATGTAGTTTATAAAAAATAAAAACTCAAAAAAATGGCAAAAAATACGATTTCCTTGAAATCCGCTCAATTGAAACCGCTCCCCACAAAAAACTACCGAACGGATTTTCGCAAAAATTTAAATCTTTAGTCTTTATGATGTTTTCAATAACATTGAGTAATAAAATCGATATATTTTGCAATTTTAATAAAAAATAAAAATTAAATTTAAAAAAAGTGGTTTTTAGAACCGCGTCAAAAATATGATTTTTTTTGTATCTTAAATAAAAATATGTTAGTTGTGGCATAAAATTCCAATATTTTATTCATAAGTTACTAGTATCAAATGCAATAAAAATTTTTTTTTTTATTAAGCAAGAAAATGAAATTTATATTTTTAAAATTTTTTTGAAAATTTGGCCATTTTGACCAAAATCTCAATTTTGACCACCGATGCGCTAATAGAGTTTTTGATCGATTAAAAAGTTGTCTTCCATAAAATGCTTATATTACCCCATTACCACTTTCCCGCACTAAGGACAATCGATCCTTAGACTTTGTAGGATTTCGACCCAGTCTATTGTACAAGCCTACACCCAAAAAATTACATAGTAGCATAGTTAACAAAATCCATAGTTATTTCAAATAATTTTTAAATCAACTATTTATAATCAATAACAACTATGGACAAAGTTGATAACAACGATTTCTTTATATTTGAAAAATCAAAATATTTAAAAAATACAAGTGTCAGAAGTAAAAATAAACAAATTAAAACCAATAAATATTTTAAACATTAAATGCATCAAACGTGCAAAATATTTTATTTTTTAAAAAAAGTGGAAAATAAGAAAAATATGAACATGGAGGGAGAATCAGAAAAGCAAGGAAAAAGGATTTGGTAAGAAATATTTTCATAAAAAATAAATCTAACTGTACACCGAGCGTTTGTAAAGAAATATGTATATCTTAGAAAATGATTTATATTTTATAGAAAAATTGTCTAAGACTTTCTTTCTATAGAACAAATTTCGCAGAATCTAATATTTTTTTACAGAAAAAATGTCTTGGAATATAAGATTTTTTCTATAGAAAATATGTATCGGCATCTAATATGGTTTCCAGAACCTGAGACTTTTTTTTATAGAAAAAATGTCTCAGAATCTGAAACATTTTTAGAGATAAAATGTTTCATAATCTGAGTCTTTTTCTACAGAAATAATGTCTGACAATCTGAGACTTTTTCTATAGAAAAAATTTTTCAGAATCTGAGACTTTTTCTATAGAAAAATTGTCTCAGAATCTGAGACTTTTTCTACAGAAATTTTTCTATAGAGACAATTTTTCTGAAACAATTTTTTATAGAAAAAGTCTCAGATTCTGAGACAATTTTTCTATAGAAAAAGTATCAGATTCTGAGACAATTTTTCTATAGAAAAAGTATCAGATTCTGAGACAATTTTTCTATAGAAAAAGTCTCAGATTCTGAGACAATTTTTCTATAGAAAAGGTCTCAGATTCTGAGACAATTTTTCTATAGAAAAAGTCTCAGATTCTGAGACAATTTTTCTATAGAAAAAGTCTCAGGTTCTGAGACAATTTTTGTATAGAAAAAGTCTCAGATTCTGAGACAATTTTTCTATAGAAAAAGTCTCAGATTCTGAGACAATTTTTCTATAGAAAAAGTCTCAGATTCTGAGACAATTTTTCTATAGAAAAAGTATCAGATTCTGAGACAATTTTTCTATAGAAAAAGTCTCAGATTCTGAGACAATTTTTCTATAGAAAAAGTCTCAGATTCTGAGTCAATTTTTCTATAAAAAAAGTCTCAGATTCTGAGACAATTTTTCTATAGAAAAAGTCTCAGATTCTGAGACAATTTTTCTATAGAAAAAGTCTCAGATTCTGAGACAATTTTTCTATAGAAAAAGTCTCAGATTCTGAGACAATTTTTCTATAGAAAAAGTCTCAGATTCTGAGACAATTTTTCTATAGAAAAAGTCTCAGATTCTGAGACAATTTTTCTATAGAAAAAGTCTCAGATTCTGAGACAATTTTTCTATAGAAAAAGTCTCAGATTCTGAGACAATTTTTCTATAGAAAAAGTCTCAGATTCTGAGACAATTTTTCTATAGAAAAAGTCTCAGATTCTGAGACAATTTTTCTATAGAAAAAGTCTCAGATTCTGAGACAATTTTTCTATAGAAAAAGTCTCAGATTCTGAGACAATTTTTCTATAGAAAAAGTCTCAGATTCTGAGACAATTTTTCTATAGAAAAAGTCTCAGATTCGGAGACAATTTTTCTATAGAAAAAGTCTCAGATTCTGAGACAATTTTTCTATAGAAAAAGTCTCAGATTCTGAGACAATTTTTCTATAGAAAAAGTCTCAGATTCTGAGACAATTTTTCTATAGAATTTTTCTATAGAAAAAGTCTCAGATTCTGAAAAATTTTTTCTATAGAAAAAATCTCAGATTCTCAGACATTTTTTCTATAGAATCTGAGATTTTTTCTATAGAAAAAATGTATTAGAATCTGAGACTTTTTCTATAGAAAAAATATCTCAGAATCTGAGACCTTTTCTATAGAAAAAATATCTCAGAATCTGAGACTTTTTCTATAGAAAAAATGTCTCAGATTTAAGAATTTTTCTATAGAAAAATGTTTCTGAATCTGAGAATTTTTCTATAGAAAAGTTTTTCTGAATCTGAAATTTTTCTTTAAAAAAAGTCTCAGATTCTCAGACTTTTTTTTTATAGAAAAAGAACCAGTTTATGAAACATTTTTTCTATAAAAAAGTTTTAGATTCTGAGACATTTTTTCTATAGAAAAAATGTCTTATATCTCAGTATTTTTCTAGTGAAAAAATGCCTCAGTCTGATCATTTTTCTATTGAAAAAATGTGTTAGAATATGAGATTTGTTCTATAGAAGTTTTCTATAAAAAAATGTTTCAGAATCTTGGAATTGTTCTATAAAAAAAAAAATCTCAATCTGAGAATTTTTCTATAGAAAAAATGTCTGAGTCTGATATTTTTTTTGGGATTTTTTATTCAGAATCTGATTTTTTTTATAGACAAAATGTCTCTAAATCTAAAATTGTCTCTGTAAAAAAAATGTTTCAGAATATGATTTTTTTCTGTAGAAAAAATGTCTCAGTATTTAAGTTATTTTCTAGAGAAAAAATATATCAATTTCTGAGATTTTTCTATGGATAAAATGTTTAAAAATTTAAGATTTTTCGACAGAAAAAAATGTCAAAAATTGATACATTATTTCTACAAAAATGTCAGAATTTTTGACGTGTTTTCTATACAAAAAAAATAAAAAAGATTACAAAATATTTTTTTTTTTTATATTTGCAGGCTGGCTTTTTTGGATCCTACAATATTGGTGTACCCAATTTATATGCAATTTTAATAAAATAATGTTTATAAATAAAAAAAAATCAAAATTTTGTTTTTCTTTGTATACAAATTATAGGGTATAATTAACTATTTATAAAATTACATAGTAAATATTAACTATGATTAAACACATCGTTGTCATTAACTTTTCTCATAGTTAATTTGTAGATTTAAATGACACATAGTCAGCAACAACTATGTCACATCAACTATGCCATAGTTGGGGCTATTTCACCTATGACATAGTTGAATAAATAGTAATTATCAACTATGTAATTTTTTGGGTGTAAAAATAAGTAAATTTTCTAGGCAAGTCCATGGCGCTCAGACTTAAAATAGTCCATTGTACCATACCCTGAAAAGAAAGATTAAGTAAGGGTGATAAAAGGTTGAGAAGAAAAAGAAAGAAAAGTGCTTGTTCAGAATTTCTCAGTTGCTTTCACAAACTTGAGAAAATCAGACAAGGGAAGTCCATGGACCGTGTCCATAGACAGAATATCAGAACCCAATATCCGCAGTCTAGCCCTTGAGAACGCTGGACAACAACAGACGTAATGTTCAGTTGTGTCATCATCCTCAAGACAAGCCACGCATAATGGGTCTGATAAGACACCTAATCTCGTCATATGACGAGCACAGGCATTGTGTCCCGTAATTAAGCCAGTAAGTCTGCGACAGTCTATTCTACTGAGACTGAGTAGATAGTTAGCCACTTTCTTGTCTGGCTTAATCACATAACGTTTGGTATTCTTGCATGCACACTCATTTGACCATCTTTCCATGAAAGTTTCTTTCATATGAGAGTTGATCCAACGCATCAGCCATGTCAAGCCAATACCAATTTTAAGACTGTCTTAGAATCTAAGACTTTTTCTACAGAAAAATAGGAAAAATGTCTCAGAATCTAAGACTTTTTCAATAGAAAAAATGTCTCAAAATCTGAGACTTTTTTTATAGGAAAAATGTCTCAGAAGCTGAAACTTTTTCTATAAGAGAATTTCTCAGAATCTGAGATATTTTCTATAAGAAAAATATCTCAGAATCTGAGAATTTTTCTATAAGAAAAATGTTTCAGATTCTGAGAATTTTTCTACAAGAAAAATGTTTCAGAATCTGAGAATTTTTCTATAGCAAAATGTCTCAGAATCAGAGACCTTTTCTATAAGATGTCTCAGAATCTAAGTCTTTTTCTATAAAAAAATGTCTCGGAATTTCAGATTTTTTCTATAAGAAAAATGTCTCAGAGTCTGAAACTTTTTCTTCAAAAAATGTCTCAAAATCTGAGCCTTTTTCGATAGGAAGGCTGTCTTAGAATCCAAGACTTTTTCTATAGAAAGAATGTCTCAGAATCTGAGACTTTTCCTATTCGAAAAATGCCTCAGATTCTGAGACTTTTCTTATAAGAAAAATGTCTCAGAATCTGAGACCTTTTCTATAAGAAAGATGTCTCAGAATGTGAGACTTTTTCTATAAGAAAAATGTCTCAGAATCTGAGACTTTTTCTGTAAGAAAAATGTCTCAGAATCTGAGACTTTTTCTATAAGAAAAATGTCTCAGAATCTGAGACTTTTTCTATAAGAAAAATGCCTCAGAATCTGAGATTTTTGCTATAAGAAAAATGTCTCAGAATGTGAGACTTTTTCTATAAGAAAAATGTCTCAGAATCTGAGATTTTTTCTATAAGAAAAATGTCTCAGAATCTGTCACATAATCTGAGAAATTTTTATAGAAAAAATGTCTCAGAATCTTGGAGTTTTTCTAAAAAAAAAATGTCTTAAAATCTGAAACTTGTTCTATAGGAAAAATGTCTAAGAATCTGAGACTTTGTCTATAGGAAAAATGTCTCGGAATCTTAATCTTTTTCTATAAGAATTTTTTTTTTAGAATTTGAGACATTTTGAGTCTTTTAATTTTCATAACATTTTACACATATTTTGTATGGAATGTTTTATACATCTATAAATAATGTAAAGGAAATATTTTTAAAATGTCTCCGATTACATTAAGGACATGTTGCCTTCTTAACCTAACTCATATAACAAAAAAAAATGGACAATCAATAAGTATGCAAAGAAAATTATGTAACTATAAAATTTATGTTTTAAAAAGGAAAAACTACTCCTTTTTTAATACTTTTACTAACACCCGACTGGGTGAACCCTTAGAAAAGACAATAAAAAAGTACAATAAATGAAAACTAGATAATACATACAAACAAATAATCGTAAGAAAAACGAACGAACACACATCGTTGTTTAACAACAACAACAAAAAACAGCAGCCGGCTGCCGGCAATAAGTGTTGTAATTAAAAGTCTATCGTTAACAACGCATAGGAATCGCACAGTTTCTCAAGAGCCGCGTTAACGAATGGACAAGATTTTAAATCAACAAGTGAGAGTGTTATTTTTAATACAAAAACAAAATCAAAAAAATATTTAAAAAATTAAATACGTAAAATAAAATTGCACTTGTTGGAAAAACTAGTTTTTCATATTGTATTTGCAAATTCGATTTTAAAATCAAAGAAATATACAACACAAAGTTTTTAAAGAATGTTCGAAAAAATTTGAAAGTTAAATTAAAGTGGTTTTATTTATCTTTTAATCATTAATAAGTGTTGTTTCTTAAACAACAAAAATGTTAATTAAGTTTATTATAAAGTTAATTTATTTAATAATAACATTAAGCCTTTGCTATGGCTATAATACCGAAACTACCGACGAAACCACTTCAGAATCCCACGATAATAATGATATGGAATCCTCTACGCCACCGCTGCAAAAACAATTGTATCAAAATAAACGCCGTTTACTGGTGAGCACCATAGTTATAGTTCTTGGCGTTATTGGCAACTTTTTGGCATTAGTGATTTTGGCGCGCAAAAAGGCTACCAAACACAGTAAATATACGTTTATGTTGCGGTAAGTTGCATTTGTTTATAAATAGTGTTTATACACTGACAATGAGTATTAAATGTTAGTAAAAAAGAAATATTTTTTAAACTTTTACCACATTCAAACAAAATTAATAGAGTCCGACCGAATATTCGGTCTCGGTTTCGGCCGAATAATCGGAATTCGTCCTCTTTTCGGTATTCGGCAAAATTTTGGCCGAATATTATCCGAAACCGAAACTTTTTGGTATTTTAAAAAATATGTAAAAAAAGTCGCTGAATTTTTTGATTTCGTATTTCATTACACTTGTTTCAGTTCAATTGAAGAAAATGTTACAAGTTTATGCAATTAATGTAAAACTGTTTCAGTTCAAAAATTATTTTCTCCTAATCTACAAACGAAATATATAATTTTTTTGTAAATTTTTTAAAAAACATATTTTTTTTCAAAAATACAACAATTTCTATGGTTTAAAACAGGGTTGGCAACCGAAACGAATAACGGTATTGGTAACGGTATTGATATTACATATTTTTTATATCGGTAACGGTAAAGGTAACGGTATTTTGGATTATTTAGGTAACGGTTAACCGTTACCGAAACAACGATACCGGTACGTACCGGTATTATGAATAAAATTTACCAAACATGTTAAAAAACCACAAATTGGTTAAAAACACGTAAAAAATCAAAAATTTATTGAAAAAAATTGAAAAAAAAAACTGATAAATTTAGTGCATTTTCAACATATAATTATATAGACATTAATTAATTTAGAATTTAATTAAAATATTCACGCAATATTGCAATTCAACAAAAGAATTATTGATTTTTTACGTGTTTATAAGATGTCTGTCTAATCAGCAGAAATATCTGCATTTTCAGCCACTTAAGAAATCTGCTGATTTTTGCTGACGCGGTTTGCTAAATTTCTGTCTGGATAAACCAGTAGCTGATTTCTGTAACTCTCGAATCGAAAGATTTCTCGCATGAAACATGTGAAATGAAACGAAAACATTGTAAATCGGCACAAAAAGTGACTTTTCACATTTTACTGTTTCTGTAACTTTGTTGTGCGAAAACTTTTAAACTTATTGGAATGATGCGAGAAAACTGTTTCTGTAAAGTAATTGGTCGAAAACTTTTGTATTTGAAGTGTCAAAAAAACTCACATTTTAAAACGGTGCGAGACTTGGACAAAAAGAAATAAAAACATTAAAAAATCATAATAAATGAAAAAAATGGATAAAAATAGTAAGAAAAATACAAATTACTTGTTTTGTGTTTGTATAAATATCTAATTTATTATATTTTTTCACAAATTTTAGAAAAATTAAAGAATCTCTAAATGCAAAAATGCTGTTATCAATACATCACAATTACATTATTAACAACAATATATAATTTTAATTTTTTTATATTTATTTTATTGCTTTTAAATGATCCGTAAACAATAATTTAAATTGCTCCGTGTTATTTTTTTTTTTGTTCTCTTACTATTTTCTCACTTTGATTACTTTTTTGACAGCTATCTTGGAATATTCCAATATAAACGCTGGCGTTTTCGCATTGACATACAGAAACAGTTTTTATTCCGAAGTCGAGAAACTGTGGAATTTTTTGTTTCATATTTTTCGATGCGAAAACTTCTCACTTTAATTACAGAAACGGGCTACAGGTAGAGTTTGCAGAAAAATCTGTCAAGACCGTAGATAAATTTGCTGATTTAAGATAAAAAATCTTCTGATTTCAGATAAACAGGCTGAATATCGAAATTGTATTTTATTTAATTAAAAAATACTTTTTTTTGTTGAAAATTTTATAAAATAAGCGAAATTTTTTAATAAACTTTAAACAAATTTTTTTAAGCAAAATTTTTTTTTCAAGAAAATTTTCTTACAAATAGGTAAATTTCTGTAAAATTATTAAAATAGTCAGCTGATTTTTCCACATTTAAGCAACTTTTAGTTTTAATCGTTTAAATTAGACAAAAATTAAAAAAAATACAATTTTTTTTTTGTAAAATTACAAAATAGTCTGCTAAAATTTGAACAAAAATATTTTTTTCAAAATCAGCATTTTTTTAAAATTTAAGTTAAAGTATTCATTTTAGCAGAAAAATCTTTTAAAAGTTTTCTTATTCAAACTGAAAGTTGTTTTACAGATTTTTCGACAGAGTTTTTCTTCATACTGTACGACTTGGGCTCATTATATATTTAATTCCAGAGAACCACCACTCCACGCTTACCTGCATGGATGACAACGCCAGCAACACTTGAGCGAATCAGATTTGTCTCTTCTTTTATATTCCCACTGAAAAATGCTTACATTACGTGGTACTCACTTTTCTCTTCACACATTTTTAGGTAAATTGCGAATGTGGTCATTGGTTGGACCGATTTCCACATAATTTAGTAAATTGCGAATATGATCATTGGTTGGACAGATTTGTTCATTCTTTTTACACAAATAACATTCCGATTTACAATGAACAAAAATTAGTTTTTTTACGTACATTAAAAATATTTTACATTGTTTTTAACTGCAAAAAAATTAATATAAATAATATTAAGACAACCGAAACAAAACCGATATAATACCGGTAAAAATCCGAATAAAGGTAATGGTTTTTTATCGGTAACGGTTTTTTAAATTTTTTATTTCGGTATTGGTAACGGTAACGGTAGTCAATATTAAAGGGTTTTAAATCGGTAACGGTATTGAAAGGGTAACGGTAGCCAACCCTGGTTTAAAAGCATTATATGCGGTATATTTAACAACTTTTTAATAATTTTATTCATGCCAGACGGTATTTTTTTTTTTTTAAGTTTCGGTTTCGGTTCGGTTTCGGCCGAATATTACTTTTTCTGCCGAATATTCGGTTCGGTTTCGGTTCGGCCTCGAAAACTGGTTTCGGTCGGACTCTAAAAATTAACTTAAAAATGGTAAAAATAATCTTAATTCAAGGAAAATTAATAACACTACCCAGGTAGAAAAATACAATCGTGAAAACGCTTTTAAAGCGCTCTGTATGTCAGTACGACCCAGCAAAAACTTTGTAATGGGTACAAAAAAAAAATTTAACAACAAATTTTTTTTTTACTTATTTTGGAAGTTTCCGATTTTTAAGTCGAAAAAGGAACCCAAAGCCATTGTTCTACAGGTCCAATATTTTTAATAGTACGTTCAGATTGACCTCGAAACCCCGTTAAACGATGTTTCGTGCCAAACCTCATTTGAAAATACGTATTTTCCCTCACAAATTGAAACCTTTTTGTAGTGAGGTTTCAACGAAAGTACGTTGAAACCTTATAAATTTCATAATTTTTCATATTTTTACCACTGTGCGACAATGAGAAATAGAGAAAATGGGAAAATGCCAAAAATGAAAAAATAAATAAATCTATTTATTTATAAAATTGCTTTAAAATATTAATTGATTTGGATTGAAAAAAAAATAAAACCTCTTAAAAAATAGTTTGTGCATTACATAATTAATTATTAAGGATATTTGTTTTTATCTAGTTTCCGAAAACTAGATAAGTGTCAAAATTATCGTGTGTGAACAGTTGAGGTTTGAAATTGAAAATACAAGGTTTCAACGGGGTTTCAAGGTAAGTGTGAATGCACTATAAGTGTTAATATCGACTGTGAAAGTCAATTTTCCAACCCTGGCGTTTTCGAAATTCGAAAAAAGATTAATTTGTTCCACCCTAATATACATACACAGATAAATAAAGGAAAACAGACCAAGAATCATTTTAAAATTGATAACACAGTGCAACAACCAAAATCGGAATGGGATGAAATCAAAAGCAAATGAATGTTGACATTTTCTATAACAAACCCCTTAAGACTTTTTTTTAGTTTAGAGCTAGATTTTTGTTGCACGCATGTGAAGTTGGTGAACTTTAATTATAATTATACTAATAACTAGGGATGCGATTTCAATGCAAATGCATGTTTTTTGTCGATAGTCTAAAAACGATATCGACCAATTATCTTTTCGAATCAAGAAATTTGCGCTAAAATGGCATCGATTTGTTTTTGCATATTTTGCATATTTTGGTGAAAATGCATATTTTTTGCATATTTTGATTTTAAATGCATATTTTGTGCATATTTCCAACTTTTAAGTGCATATTTTAGCATAAATTAGAAAAAAACACAAATTGAAATTCATTTGTTTCAAAAACTGTTTAAAATTTGAAACATTTATTTTGAAAATTAGAAAAAAAGTTTTATTTTTTAAATTTCTTTTTTGATTGTTTAAGTTTCTAAAAAATCTAGCTTACATAAAGTTTTAAATATTACTATTGAAACCCGGCGTTATGTTTTACTTTTTTAAAAGTTTTTTGCATGAAAACAAGATTTTTATTGCACAAATTTTTTTTTTTAGTGCATATTCTTAGGTTTTTAGTGCATATTTTGAATTTTTTAGCGCATATTTTAAGCGCATATTTTCAATTTTTTAGTGCATGAAAATCTCATCCCTAACACAGTCGAAAAAATTTGAACTTTCCGAATCGAAATGGGATGAAACCAAAAGCAAATGAAAGTTAACATTTTACATAACAAAACCCTTAAGGCGTTTTTTTTTAGTTAAGCGCTAGATTATTTTTTACACACAATTAAAGTTGGTGATTTTAAAACATTAAAAGTTTTTGTGTACTCAACATGTCCTACTTTAGGGGCCCCTGGTGGTGCCCTTATTAGACATGTGTGGTCCAGCGTCCAAACTTAAGCTCGAAATTACGTTAGCTATAACCTGCAATCGGTCTCGTACCTACTTACTGAATAGCAAAATTATTAAAAATAATTGCGTATGATTGTTATTTAAAGGCAATTACAAAATTAATCATACGCCTTAGTCTGTAAGCAAAATCACCAAAAAAAATGTATGAAAAATCGGTCAAATGCAAAATCGCCCAAAAAATATATGAAAAAAGACCCAAAAAGTAATATACGAAACTTCGCCCAAAAGTAACAAAAAAAATCCAAACAATGAAATGAAAAATTACCCAAAATAAATTTCAATTTTTTTTTTTCAAAACGCCTTTTTTCAAAACATATACTACCCAGAAAAGCTTTATTTTGCGGAGAAGGCAGGCTACGCAGAAAACCTGTAAGACAAAGACAAAAACTTTTAAGGGTAGACTATTTTTACGTGGTCATTATTTATATTTTTGACCGATCGTTTTCCTGATAATATAGCCCGTAAAACCCTTAAATAATTGAAGTAAAAATATTACCTAAGTGTGCAACTTAAATTTTGACGAAATAGAACAAATTTGATGGAGCTCTGATGAAAGCGCAGCAGACGAAAAATTTGTTGTTAAATTTTTTCGCCTGCGGCACCTTCATCGGATCTTCAAGATGTTTTTTCATTTATAACATTCGTTTTTCTACTCCGCTGCGGTAGATTAATATGAATCGTGATAATCTGCAAGTAAGTGCAGGGGTTGTTGGTTCGATTCCCATCAGAGCGTTCGCTCATTCTAAAAAATTAATAAACAATTTTTTTTTTTTTTTTCATTGAGACACATTTCGGTTTTGACATTTAAAGATTTTGGCAAAAACTAAAACCAAAATGGGCAATTTTTCATATATTATTTTTGAGTAATTTTTCGTAATAAAAAATCACCCAATTTTTTAATTTCGAAATTTTGCACAAAAACTATGCAAATTTGCCTAAAAATTTTTGGGTAACTTTTCATATGAAATATGGCATAAATTTATATGCAAAATTTTTGGGCGAATTTTCATTTTCTGTTTTGAGCGATTTTGCCTACAGTCTACGCCTTATACAGTTTTCAAGCAATTATTATTATAATTATAATAAAAGTTTACCAACTTCAAATGCGTGTAAATAAAATCTAGCGCTGAGCCTCGAGGGTTTTGTTATGTAATATGCATAGAAAAAAATAGAAATGAAACAGAGTCGTATTTCGCTTGAATAAGTATTAGTGACAGCACATTATGTAACTTTTGACGTTTAATAAAAGCAATGCAACATAAAGGAGAACAACAACAAAGCAAACAACAAAAGAGAAAAAAAGTTTTTAAACTATCAAAAGTGCGTATTATCTTTAATAAAAACGTTGAATAAAGCAAAATAAATAATAAATTTAATTAAATGAAAGACAAATTCCATTTTTGTTATAAACAAAGAATCTAATTTGATATAAAATACGTGTGAGATGAGGAAGAACAAGCATTTTGCCACCATATTGGAAAATACATCAAATACAACAGTGCGTACCTTCTAATCTTTTCTATGGTAATATGTCAACTTTCATTTGCTTTCGGTTTCATCCCGTTCCAATTTTGGTTGTGGCTGTACACTGATAGAAATTAGTACACGACAATAATAAAAATCTACATTAATGTTATGAAAAATAACGTTAAAAAGGAACCTATGTAGGGTTTCATAGAATTAATGAAATAGGTATCATAAAATGTAATTGCAAGAACAAGTTTCATTAAATTAATGAAAATTGTTCATACAAAATATAAATTGTATTTATGAAAATTTTGCATTACTTCAATGAAAAAAGTATTTAATTCTAATGAAATACTTTCATTGAATAAATCCTACTTTTTATTTTTGAAATGAAATACTTTCATTCAATAAATGCTGCTTTTATTTTTAAAATGAAATATATTTATAAAATTGTAAACATGTTTTTATAAAATTAAAAATAATAAAAATGGTTTTCACTTTGTTTTCTCGCACAAAATTTTACTCCAACCTTAAATTGTAATACGTAATTAAATCCACGAACTAATATAAGAATTTAGTAAATAGAAAAACAATAATTTTTTTTTTTTTTTAATTTCATAAAAAAAGTCTGAAAAAATCACAAAATCACCAAGTTAAAAAAACACTTTCACATATTTTTTATTTTATCTATAGATTTCACTTAGTTTTCTCACACAACATTTTACTATAACATTTACTTTTAATACGTAAGTTAAACCACGAAGTAAAACAAAAAAAAAATCACTCTGTGATCAGCTGTTTTTGCGCGCGTAAACTAACAGACTAAACAGACGCGACACGACAGGTGTCAAAAAACAACATTTTGTAAATAAATCTTAATGAAATTTTTTAATGAATCTACGAAATCTAATGAATCAAAATTAATGAAAATCTTGCACTATATGTATGAAATTTCATTCAGCATATGAAATATTTCATTGTTGTAATGAAACAACGTTATTGAATTCCATTCATTAGCGATATGAAGCGTTTTTCTATCAGTGTAGGCAAAATCATCGAAAAAAGAATATGAATCGCCCAAAAATTTTTCGTACAAATTCGGGCCACATTTATATGAAAATTTACCCAACATTTTTGGGCACATTTTCATAGTTTTTGGGGCAAAATTTTGATATTTAAAAGCTGGGTAATTTTTCATTACGAAAAATTACTCAAAAGTTGGGACAATAAACTAACGATGTTTCAAAAAATGGTCATAAAAATTAAAAAATAAGCTAAAACTAAAATTTTATAGAAAATATGACACAAAAATATGCATTTAAGGCAAAATATGCATATTCAACAAAATATGCAAAATTATGCACTGACGAATCGATGGCATTTTAAAGCAAATTAGTTGATTCGCAAATATATTAGGTTTATGCTGTTCTAAGACTAAATGGAAAAACATGCATTTTCATGAAAGCCCTTTCCTTGGTAATTAGCGTTAACAATGAGTAAAAAAGATTTTATTTTTGGGTTTTGATCGGTTTATTATGACAATTGTCGTTGTCGTTTTTCTAAATTTATGTGTATCATGTAAAATATACGACAACGACATTTTTGTAATAGATTTTTTGTAATAGAAAATTACAGATTGCTTCATAAATCTCACGATTTTAAATATTTATGTACTGCCTAATTATAGAAACTGCCAAAAACACCTGTTCGGTGGTATCAAAAACATTTATTTGTTTTTAAAAAAGAAATTTATCAAACTAAAATGTTAAGTGTTACCGCATTTTCATCTTTTAAAAATAAATAGTGTAGAGATAAGACAATTACAAGAACAATCCAACATATTTGACCTGCCAAATCCATGCCAGACGCAAGGCCATCTGGATATACAATTGTACAAATTAAAGGTAGCTTTTTCTGAAGAGATTAATACGTACCATCTTCGGCAGCATGACATTTTAATTCATTGTTAGCTTCCTTTTTTTCATCTTAAATTTGTAGAAGAACTATAAGTATTTCCGTAACCATTAAGACTCCAACCAACCTGAATTTTTATAGAAGAACCTCTGCATAAGTTTTTTCTTCGATTTTGTAGCACTGTGTAATTATTATTGTTTTAGAAAAACTACAATTTGGGCTTTTTTCTATGATAATGGTGGTCGTAAAGGAAATAATATATTTAGCTAAGATAAAAATTTATTTCTAACGTTTTAAAGTAGATCGGTTAACCGTTAATCGGTTCACCAATTAGTTTTAACTTACCGTATAATTGAAAACTACCAATTTTCGACTAACTGATTTCTACACATTTTATGACAATTTGCCGATTATAACTGTGATTTTTAGCTTTTAAAAATATCTTTAAATTTTAGGCCTCGTATACAGTTTTCAAGTAATTAAATTAATAATATTATAAATTTTATTACTTGAAAACTGTAGAAGAGGTGTATACTAGGGTGGCTCGTTTTTGGGCTTTTCTCTCTGATCAAATTCTAATACCCGCCAAAAGTGTCGGTCCCCTAAGGGTAACTCACATGCAAAATATCACTCCGATCGGAGTTTATCTTCTGTCTCCACTTTGAGCCTGAAAATTGGGGTTTTTGCAAAAAAGGACTTTTTAAACAAAAAATAAAAAAATTTAAAGTTTTTTTTATTAAAATAATTAAAAAAATATTTTTGTATAATATTCGATCGCAAATACTTAAATATGAAATTTAAAGATTTTACGATATCATTAACCCGTTCAAACTTGATACCAAAAAAATGACATGATTTTGGAGGCGTTCTCAAAACACCTTTTTTCAAAATTTGAAAATTTTATTAAAAAAAAATTTTAAATATACCATTTTTTCTTTCTGAATTCATTAAGAACACCTTGGAGAAGAAAAATGTGAAATATGGCGGATATCCGTCGAGCCACTTTTCGGGAATCGCGGGGGGAAGTTAGCGGATTTCAAGGAAATGTTGGTTTTATCAATAATTTGGATTAATAAAATCTTATAAATTTAATTCTTGTGCAAATTAACGGTTTTTTGGTGTCATGGCATTCTATTATATAACTTTAAGTCTGTTATGAAATCCTACCGATCTAGGACGTCTTTAACCCACATTGGCTGGGGGTCAAAAATGACCCCCAAATAAAATTTGAAGTTTAGAGCTTAAATTTTGTACTATAAACAAGTATAAAACGGCTTTTGTGTTTTTTACCCCAACTATTATTTCGTATTATTATATTATCTTTAAAAAAATCGTTAACCCTTCTTGGTATGGGGTCAAAAATGACCCATTCAATAAAAAATATATATTTTGTTGATATCAAAAAATTCAAGCACTATGCCTAAAAGTTTTTCCCGGGGTCATTTTTGACCCCTGGCCAATGTGGGTTAAAGTTATCTTAAATATGTGAGATTTAGAAGCTGATTTAAAGTTATCTAATAGATTGCCACAAATTAATTTTATATGAAAAAATATATACTTTTTATTGAATGGGTCATTTTTGACCCCCTACCAAGAAGGGTTAACAATTTGTTTTAAAGATAATATATTAATACAAAATAATAGTTGGGGTAAAAAACATAAAAGCCGTTTTATACTTGTTTATAGCACAAAATTAAAGCTCTAAAATTCAAATTTTCCGCGGGGGTCATTTTTGACCCCCAGCCAATGTGGGTTTAAGACGTCCTAGATCTGTAAAATTTCATGACAGACTTAAAGTTATCTAATAGAATGCCATGACACCAAAAAACCGTTAATTTACACAAAAATGAAATTTATAAGATTTTATTAATCCAAATTATTGATAAAACCAACATTTCCTTGAAATCCGCTAACTTCCCCAAGCGATTCCCGAAAAGTGGCTCGACGGATATCCGCCATATTTCACATTTTTCTTCTCCAAGGTGTTCTTAATGAATTCAGAAAGAAAAAATGGTATATTTAAAATTTTTTTTTAATAAAATTTTCAAATTTTTAAAAAAGGTGTTTTGAGAACGCCCCCAAAATCATGCCATTTTTTTGGTATCAAGTTTGAACGGGTTAATGATACCGTAAAATCTTTAAATATCATATTTAAGTATTTACGATCAAATATTATACAAAAATAATTTTTTAATTATTTTAATAAAAAAACTAAATTTTTTTTTTTTAAATAAAGTCCTTTTTTGCGAAAACCCCAATTTTGAGGCTCAAAGTGGAGACAGAAGTTAAACTCCGATCGGAGTGATATTTTGCATGTGAGTTACCCTTAGGGGACCGACACTTTTGGCGGGTATTAGAATTTGATCAGAGAGAAAAGCCCAAAAACGAGCCACTCTAGTGTATACTAAATTTTGTAATTGCCTTTAAATAACAATCATACGGAACGGTGCACTGTGTCTTATTTTTAATAATTCGGCAATTCAGTAAGTACTGGACCGATTGCAGCAAAGTTTCTACCGGCTATAGCTAACGTAGTTTCGAAGCTTAAGTTTAAACGCTGTACCCCACATGTCCAATAAGGGCACCACCAGGGGCACCTAAAGTAGGACATATTTAGTGTACAAAAAATGTAAATGCTTTAAAATCAACAACTTTAAATCAAGGTTGGTAATCGAAACGAATAACGGTATCGATATCGGTATTGGTATCGTTTTTTATTTGTTTCGGTATCGGTTACGGTATTTGAGTTGAATCGGTTACAGTATTACCGATACAGAAACGTCAATACCGGTACGTACCGGTAGTTTCGAAAAAAAATGCTAAAAATATAAAAAAAAACATATAAAAACTTAAAAAAAAATATGTAAAAACAAGTAGAAAAGTTAAGTTCGACTTGGCTGAATCCATAAATACTCTCCACAATGCTCTTTTAAAGTGATAGTTAATTTTCTAACGTGAAAAAATTAACAATTTTGATTAGAAAGAAATATTTTATTTTGAGTAAAAAACTTTTTTAGTCATTTTGGAAAAAAAAAAAAATTGACAACATTTTATTTGAGTGTAAATTTTTTTTCGAGTGTAAGTTTTTTTTTAGTGTAAAAATATTTGTGAGTGACAAAAATACTTTGTAAAATATTTTCCTGACTCATCAATTTTTTTTAAAGCTGTTTTAACGGTTTTTTAAACACTTGAATTTAAGGTGATACAAATCTGAAATTCACGGTTTTTTAATAACTTTTGAATAGAGCTTCGAAGGATTACATTCCTTAATTCGATTTGGCGTTCTGAATTGCATTCCCCAATCACATTTTAGCCAATGCATTCGATTTTCTTTTCATTCAATTTGAAAAATCGGCTGGCTTATTCATTCATTGCATAAAAAACTTAATAAAACTGACCAAGATAGAGCAAAACGGAGCAAATTTTTTGTCCATAGTATCGCCAACACTCTTCACACATTTTGTCGTGTAGGCAGTTAATATGTGCATTTTTAAAATTTTCGGGAACACCGATTTTTTTGAATTCAAAATTAGAGCCCATCATGGTCATCGTATGTAAAGAGAGTCGGCGATACTATGGACCAAAATTTGTCTCCGTTTTGGTCTATCTATTTAAAAAATCGATTGTATTCGCAGTGGAATGATAAAAAATCGAATGCATTCGATTTTTCTAAATCGAATGAACAAGAAATCGAATGCATTCATTTTCTTTTCATTCAATCGAATGAATTCGAAGGACTGCATTTAATGTTGATTTATGAAATCGAATACATTCACTGACTATGAAAATTGAATGGATTTTTTGAGAATTCATTCGAAAAGGATTTCATTTTTCGAAGCTCTGACTATACGAAAGGGGTCCAGAAAGTTCCTATTGGGAGTCAAAATTACTCCATAAAAATTCCGTGAAAATCAATAATTTTTTTCTGTTCCGGCATCGCGGTTGAATTATGGCTTTTTTTAATTTTTACTTAATTCACGATTTGGGTGCCCAAAGATTTTTTTGGATTTTATTAGACTTCGGTGAGGGATTTGGAGTACGATTTTTCATTTACAAATACCAAAAAATTTACAAACTTTCTATTAATTTTTTTTTGTAAAAAAACATGGTTCTTTAGAAAAACCGTTTCAATACCGGTATCCGATACCAAAACTGAGTTTCGGTATTGGTATTGGTACCGGTATTCAATTTAAAGGGTTTTGAAACGGATAACGGTATTGAAAAGGTATCGATTACCAACATTGCTTTAAATGAGTGTAAAAAAATCTAGCATTAAACTAAAAAAAGCCTTGAGTGTTCTGTTATGGAAAATGGCAACTTTCATTTGCTTTTGGTTTCATTCCAATCCGAAAAAAGAATAAATAAACGAAACTTTCGTATATTCAATGAAATAAATTGTCACGAAATTTTTTTTCATTAAATGGTGCATTTACTTTTCTCGATGTAAAAAATTTATTTCACAAGGAACTATCAAGAAAATAAAAAGGAACCAATGTACAGTGATATACTTATGTATATGGGGAGTGGGCGTGGCAGTTCTTTGATCACGCCCACTTGTTTTCTGAAGCTTTAGAATTTTGTCAAAATGATTCATAGCAATTTTTAAAACAATTATTTCAAAACTGGAATTTTATCCTTCTCTTTTGGCAAATTCTCACAATGTGCAGTGATACTTACCTTGCAAAAACCAGGGATATATTCGTCACATCTCAGAGTCTGAAATATTGGCATTAATTCGACAATAATCATAAAATTTCTTCAAAAATGAGAAGTGTTCAACATATTTTAGACTTCTGAAAAATTGTCAGTGAGATTTTTTGGAATCGGGAAAAATATTAGCGTTATTAACCGATTAAAATCCGATTCGTTGAATACCCTAGTAGACATAATTGGGATTTTCTAAAACACTTATTTCTTTTTAATAAATAAAAACAGGTCAACAAATCTAGTCGGCTATCACTAATCTTTTTAAAAACTTGGCAAAACTTAGCACATATGTACTTTATTTTTTGTGAAGAATACTTCACGTCGCAAGTAGTTTTTAAAATTCGTCCCAGATGGTGCTGTTGAAATATAACTTACCTGCATTTCGGGAGCCACACACTTTTTTGGAACAAATTCCGGTAACAACTGTTTCTCGATTATATGCTGAAAATGTGTTCTAAAAAACATGAAAATGTGTTCTAACAATTTTTTGGTGTATCCCCCATGTGTATGTTATGATTTAAATAATTTTCTGTTTGTTTTGTAAACTTTTGTTTTTTAATAGAGTTCAAGGCATTAGTTTATTGAACTTGTTAATAAATTATATCTTAACTATTATAACCAAAATAATTGTAAAATTTCAACATACATATGAGGCATTCCACACCAAATGTCCAGCGAAAAAAAACATGTGTACTGTAAACTTCTGAATAGGTGATATGGATAGCCCTATATGGAACTTAGAAAATTGCGTTTTTGGTTTTTCAATTTTTCAAAAACTGGGCTTAGGAGGCGTGGTCAAATATTGGAAAAATGGTCAAATTTGTGGCGAGTTGCCTTGATTAAATATTTATCACATTAAAACGGAATGCACCACAATGTCAAAAATTTACGTTCTTATATAGTTTTGTATGGGCTATCGATTAAAATTTTTTTTTTTGGAAAATTTTCAGAACCCGTTCTGAAATTTTCCATTTTTTAAAAAAGTCAATTTATCAAATTGACTTTTTTTTTTCTTTTTTCTTTATTTTTTTAAAAGTTTAGATGTTTGTCCATCCACACAAAAAAAATCAGAAACACGTTCATCTTTTTTTTCGAGAAAATCGCATTTGAACTTTAAATTTCATAACAATTTAGTAATTTGCTTGTATTTTCTTGTGTCAACAGAGCGTATGACGAATATTTATGCAATTAATATTACTCATTCGCAACTTTAAAACAAAGAAATACAAGCAAATAACAAAATTGTTATGAAATTTAAAGTTCAAATGCGATTTTCTCGAAAAAAAAGATGAACGTGTTCCTGATTTTTTTTGTGTGGATGGACTAACATCTAAACTTTTAAAAAAATAAATAAAAAAGAAAAAAAAAAGTGGCCGGATTTTTGATAAATTGACTTTTTTAAAAAATGGAAAATTTCAGAACGGGTTCTGAAAATTTTCCAAAAAAAAAAATTTTAATCGATAGCCCATACAAAACTATATAAGAACGTAAATTTTTGACATTGTGGTGCATTCCGTTTTAATGTGATAAATATTTAATCAAGGCAACTCGCCACAAATTTTACCATTTTTCCAATATTTGACCACGCCTCCTAAGCCCAGTTTTCGAAAATTTGAAAAACCAAAAGCGCAATTTTCTTAGTTACATATAGGGCTATCCAAACAACCTATTCAGAAATTTACGGGACACATGTTTTTCTGTAGCGGGACATTTGGTGTGGAATGCCTCATATATTTGTTTTGAAAGTTAAGTGGCTGCTTGGTTTTTTTTTTTTTGTATCGAATTAATTAAATCTAGTTTGCTGTCTGGTGTGTTTATGCAGTTGCACTTTACATATGAATTGATTTCGTTTGAATTAAATTTTTTTATTCGGTCAATTAATAATCATCATCATGATAATGCTAATGATGTAGATCGGCTGCGTCGTGGATCATTAGTATTATGGATTATGGCTCCTTAGAGTGTCATTTATTATATAGTTTATTGTCATATATTTTAGTTTTTTGCTTCATTTACACATATTTTTGCTTAACGTCTAATAGATTTTACTTAAAATAAGATTTTTATTTTCATTAATATTCTGTCCATAGATCTGACAATACATTTACAGGTTGACAATCGCACCCCCCCCCCCCCCCCCCCTTTATGTAAAACTTCCCTGGATTTTCTCAACAAATTGTTATTGGAAAAAAAAAATATTTTGTATTTGAAATTAAGTAAAGCATTGTTTAGTCCCAGAGAGATTTTTTCTCACTTGTGTCATGATTTATTTATTTTTTTTTTAATTTTTCTTAAATACACACAATGGACAAATATTTAAATTAATATTTTACATGCTAATTTTAAAAACTCATTGTTGTAACTGTTGGTTAGACTCGCACGAATAATGACATTTTCAAATTTTGTCGATCGCCGGTTCGTTTTAGTCTAAAAACTGTAGGGTTTTTCACAGTCATGGGCAATTTAGTCTGGTAAATGGTAAATTTAACAAACGTCAAATAATTTAACTACACGTAAAAAATCGTCACCCAGTACACAGAAAGAATTGAAAAAGAAAATCAATCAACAAAAACGCAGATTCAATTAATTTTTTATTTGAAACTCCTCCGATGAAGAAAATTGTTATATCAATCATTAAGTTGTAGGTGATTAATTGATTTTATTTTCAAGTTGTAGGTGATTAATTGATTTTATTTTCAATTAATCACTTTTTCGATTTTGATAAAAAATTTTATCAATTTTTTATTTAAAGTCAATTCAATCATTATTTTGATTGATTTAGCAAATGAATTTTAAGCTTATGGAAAAATTATGAAGAAATTCTTATTTTTTGCTTTCCAATATGTTGCCGACAATAAAAAAAAGGAAAACCCCAGTATAAAGTATATTTTTGAATTAATGTATTCAAATAAATTGAAGCGAAAAAAATCTGGTATGTTGAAAATATGTAATTTGATAGTTAAAAAAAATAACGGAAATGTTGATCAAAACAATAATTGACTCATTTAAATTTTATTGATCAATATATTTAATTGAAATTTTTTAGCCAATAATTTTTTGTGTGTACATGGTAGTATTCTCGTTTTAAAGCATTTTTTTTTATTATTATGCAAAATTTAAATAGAAATAAGCAGGAACAAAACTTTCATGCAATAAAAAACTATGTCTTACACTCACAAAAAAACTGTAATGTTAGTAAAAAAAGCTTGTAAACCTACAAGAAAATTTGCTGATTTTGAACCCACAATTTTTTTGGTAAAGTTAGCAAAAATGTTTGCCAAAAATTAGTTAACTGAATTTTTTTTTATTTCAACTTAGTTCATTGTGAAGACCCCATTGAGGACCCCAATGGGTTCGGACATAATAGGTTCAGACCCCGATGGGATTATACCTAGTTGGGTTCCTTAAAAATCGTCATAGTTTTTGATCCAAAATTTGTGTCCGTTTCGCTCTACCTTACTTTGTTTTTGAGATATGTGATTTTAGGGGACCACTGGGGTTTTGAGAATTAAAAAACTCGATAACTTCAAAAATATTTCTCGGAAATATTTCCCGAGATATGAGCATTTTAAAATGCTAACTTTTTTGGATCCAAAGTTAGGACCAATTAGGGTCCACACATGTGAAGAGGACCGGCGATACTGTGGTAAGCCCGAGAACCAAAAATGGCATCCATTTTGCTCCATCTGGCTTAGTTTTCGAGATAGCGCCATTTTAAGTTTTCTTAAAAAAAATTACAATTTATTTTCGCTAATATTAGCAAAAAAGCTTGTAAAAATTTGTTCAACTCAATTTTAAATTTAGCAAAAAAAATTAGTTCAAATTTTGTTTAAAATTGCTAATGCGCTAAATGAAGTTTACAAGATATTTTTGCTAACATGCTAATCTCAACTAAAAATTTGCTAAAGGTTAGCTTGCTAGCTTTAGCAAAAAAAAAAAAATAGTAAATCTACTAATGTATTATTTTAAGTGTAATCCTTTCAATCTTTATGGAATTGGTTTTATTTTGTAGAGCAGGAAAAATAAACGGACACGTATTTTTATTTAGCGGCCCAAAATTCATATTTAGGGGGTGAAAATGAGGGGGGAAGAAACTGTAATTTTTCAGTTTTTTTGCGTTTATCTCCAATACTATTCAAATAAACCTAGCCATGTTGTATACCAAATGAAAGGTCTTTGGAAAACCTTCTTGTAAAAAAATGTTATTACAGTAGAAAATTTCAATGAATTTCAAAAATCGGATTGTATTGCTTAATCAAGTGGTCTGCCATACGTTAGATGCCTGGGGAAGTTGTAATAACTTGGCTGATTTTCAACCGATTTTAGTTTTTGGTACCTTATTAGAGAGGCATTTTACTCCGTATTATAATTCTGTAACCACTTGAATTTAAAATTAACTTAAAATACCAAAAAAATTGAGAAAACTGAAAAAAATTCATATTTTTCCTTGTAATCCGTTTTCTAAATTTCAAGGCCCCTGTGGGACGCCTTACCCATGTCCGATGGTTCTTAATTTTTGTGAGGCGTATTTTTACCTCGAAATGAATATATCTAGGGTAAGTTAGGGTCAATATCTACCAATTTATTTTTTTTGGAGCACCATATAAAATAAATCAGAGCCAAAATATAAATGGTGCCATTTTTAAAATTTAAAAAAAAATAGAAAGAATTGTGATCACATCTCGAATTATGGCTTAAAAGTTGCGTAATTTAGAGTAGAATTTTTATAGTTTTTTACAAAAAAATCTAAGGTTTCGGACTTTTTCAAAAAGTCGGTTTTATTTTTTAAACGTCAAAAAATAAGTGATAATTACTTCGAATAATTTTTTCATATTTTTTTTTCTAAAACTACATTTAAATACCAACAAAACGTTGTCCAACTTTTTTTAAAATATCTATATTTTTTAATGGTCAAAATTAATTAAAAATTTAAATTTTTTAATTTTTTTGAGAAAATCGCCATTTTGAAAAATTTATTACTTAACACCATCTTGAAATACAAGGCTGAAAATTGGTGTCCAAGTTGCATTTAATAAGTACTAAAACATATCCAAAAATAAAATAAATCGAAAGGGGTCGGGTCTAAAAGTGAGTGATTTTAAGTCGATCTAGCGATGTCCGTCTGTCTGTCTGTCCGTCCGTCTGTCTGTTGAAATCACGTTTTTGGCAATAATCCGGAACCTTGGGGTACCAAAAGTTGCGTAATTCTCCTAGGCAGAAACTGATGTATTTTTTTTTAAATCGGTTAAGTATTATTTTAAAAGATATGAGTAAAAATGTAAAGGTACCTCAAAAATAATGGTGAATTTTACTAGTGCCTACGGTCAGTACCGCAGAACCGGGAATACCGGTATTCCCGGTTCTCGGTATTCCCGGGAATTGGTACCGGTTTCCCGGTTCTTAATTCATTCCCGGTATTCCCGGGAATACCGGTATTCCCGGTTCCGGTTCTGACGGTATTCCCGGGACTACCGGTATGTATATTTTGTAATATTTTGTACAATTAAAATTTTTTCTTTGCTTATACAAAAAAAATAATCAAAACTTGTAAAAAATACAATTTCCATTTTATTTTTTGAATTTAAGGAAAAATAGTTACATGTTTTTCAAATAAATCTACAAACACAACTAACAATAAGTATTTCTGAAATACTGATTAAATAGTGTAATTTAAATATTGTATGGTATATTATTTTTTTGGTTTTTGAGAACCGGTACCAGGATCAGAACCGGGAATACCGGTATTCCCGGGAATATATCTAGAACCGGGAAACCGGTACCAGAACCGGGAATACCGGTATTCCCGGGAATACCGAGAACCGGGAAATGGGGGGCACTAAATTTTACACAAAAAAATGATATAACTTGACACCTGTTAAATGAATGGGAACGAAACTTGGAATTTTATGTAATTTTATCATTCCTAACACTCACAAAAAATTTGGGCGGAATCGCACAATTGGGAGAGGCACCAGAAATTTATCCCAAAATTTTAAAATGATTTATCTTGGCTCATGGTTGACATATTCAAATAAAATTTTAAATAGGTTCATATTTTATTGTTCTCAACGTTTTGCTGGTTTTTTTGGTATCAATTATGGCAAAATCGGTCAAGGGGTTAAGAAGCTATGAGCAATTGAGATGAGTTTCAATATAAACCTCCATGATATGACGTGGCTGCGCGCCATTTTGTAGTTGTTGATGCTTATTTGGCTTGTTAGTAGTTATTTGTATCAATAAAGGTAAAAAATACGTAGTATGTGTCATACACGTGGTTGCTTTTATATAATTTTCATACATACTTATAAATAGGGCAAGTACTTTCATGAAAATGCATATTTTACTCAGCATTGTAAACATAACATGAATTAAATATCTATCCGAATCAATGAATTTGCAATAAAATGGCATTGATTTGTAGTTGCATATTTTTGCATATTTTGGTATAAATGCATATTTTTGCATATTTTCATATAAATTGGACTTTTTTTAAATTTCATCAATATTTTTTCAAAACGTCCTTAGGAAAATTCAGAACATATCGCCTATGTCTTATAGAAAAATGTATTTATTTATAGAAATCATATTCTGATGCATTTTTTAAAGAAAATGGATTTTGGAAGAATAATTTTTAGATTCTGAGAAATGTTTCCTATTTAAAATGTTCCTATTCTGACATATTTTACTAATCGGTAAGAAAAAAATGTTTTCGAATTTAAGATTTTTTTACAGGAAAATTGCGTTTTTTGATTTTGAGTTAATTTTTTGACTTAAAATTCCGAAAAAAGTGACAACAAAATATCTTAAAAAAAATATTTTTTTTTTTTAGAATGAAGATTAAAAAGTATTGAAGATTAAAAAGTATTGAAATAAAGCCATAGGCAATAAGGCCATATGGCCTTATTTCCAAAAGAGTTGAGAAATAAGGCCATATGGCGTTATTACCAACCACTGTTGGAAATAAAGCCATATATGCACTCAAAATAATCACTCTGTTAAATTACAGAGATACTCTGCTGGGTCAGCAGAAAATACCATAGATTTCCAACCAGCAAGATTTTTTGTTATTTTACGAAGAAAACTCTGTAAAATGATTTCGATAAAAAAAAACTGTAAATTTATAGAATTATCTGTAAAATATTGATAAAACCGAAAAGAATTTTACCAAAAAAACTCTGTAAATTTACAAAGTTTTAGTTAAATGCCTTTTATGAGATCAAAATTTTACAAAAAAAAACTCTGTAAATTTACAAAGTTTTAGTAAAATCTATTTTATGAGTAAAACTTCTTTGCATCAAAAACATTAATTAAAATTAAAAAAAAAAATTAAATTAATTAAAAATAAAATTAATTTTTTTTTTAATTTGCCCGCTTTAATGCTTCCAATTTGTAAATTTACTTTTTTATTTTTGTGAATATTACGAGTTTTTAACATGTAACTCTAATTTTACACGCCATCCTTGTAAAATTTACCAGTTTTGATTGTAATTTAAAACACTTTTTAAAGAAGGGTTTATCGGTCATATTTGAAAGTTTTTTGAAGTGATTATTATTTTTACAAAGCAAAAAGTAAAATTACAAATGAAATTTAGTATTTTGGTTACGAAAAAAAAACAAAGTATTTTTCTAAAATCCGTATTTTAACATAAGAACTCTGTTTATTATCTGTAAAATAGAGATTACAAAGTAAAAAGTAAAATTACAGATACAATTTTGTTTTTCGGTCACAAGAAAATACAAAGTATTTTCTTAAAATCTGTATTTTGACAGATAACTTTGTAAAATATCTGTCGAATTAAGATTACAGTCGTTTTACAGAGTATTTAACAGAGTAATTATTTTGAGTGTGGTTTTATTACTCATTTAAAATTTTTTTAAAAATGTTCATCATTATTTTGCGGAGAGTGTGGAAATATATTTCCATGTAAATCCTTTTACCCAAAAAAAAATTATTTAGCGAAACCGCTAAATTAATTTATGGAATTTGAAATGGCGTACGGACGTAGCGCCCAAGGTCTTATCGCCCAAAACCGTAAATGTCATATCGCCCAAGCTGCGACATATAGCCCAAAATGATAGGTCTAAAAATGTTATTTCTCGCAAAACAAAATTGTCAAAAAATCCCCAATATTTTTTTCGGGCGAAATGTCGAAATTACGTCTCCTATGATTTGTGTTTTTGTAATAAAGGTTTTCTGCGTAGCCGGCCTTCGGCCGGGCTTAGGGATTACATACTCCATGCATTAAACCCACCCTCTCTGCAAACCAAAGAGGGTGGGCTTAATGCATGGATTTTGTAATCCCTAAGCCCGGCCGAAGGCCGGCTACACAGACAAACTTTTTTTGTTAAACAATCTTTAAATTAAAAACCCTGCCAATAAAAAATTGGTGCCTCTAGACGGGGGGGTGAAATAAAGCCATAGGCAATAAGGCCATATGGCCTTATTTCCCAATGAGTTGAGAAATAAAGCCATATGGCCTTATTACCAACCGCTGTTGGAAATAAAGCCATATATGGCTTTATTACTCATTTGAAAATTTATAAAAGTATTCGTCATTAATTTCCGGAGAGTGTAGGGGAAAATGTGGAAACATTTTTCCACTAAATAGCAGGATTTTTAATTTTAAGATTGTTTAACAAAAAAGTTTTTCTGCGTAGCCGGCCTTCGGCCGGGCTTAGGGATTACAAACTCCATGCATTAAACCCACCCACTCTGCAAACCAAAGCTATTTTGGTTATCAGGCCTTTTTGAGGCATAACAAATTTGATAGCGAAAAGGCCTGCTACCCTAGAAAACTTTACTTTGCTAAGAGGGTGGGTTTAATGCATGGATTTTGTAATCCCTAAGCCCGGCCGGAGGCCGGCTACACAGAAAAACTTTTTTTGTTAAACAATCTTTAAATTAAAAACCCTGCCAATAAAAAATTGGTGCCTAGACAACTCTAAGTTCCGAGGTTCGTGGTATATGTGGTTTTTTAATTTAAAGATAGTCAAAAAAAAAATTTTTTTTCTGCGTAGCCGGCCTCTGGCCGGACTTAGGGATTACAAACTCCATAAATTAATTTAGCGGATTCGCTAAATATTTTTTTTTTTGGGTAGCAGGATTTACGGGGAAATATATTTCCACATTTTGAACTGATATGGCTTTATTTCCACTTTGGTTGCAAAATCAATATGACTTTATTGCTCAATCGTGTTGGTAATAAAGCCATATGGCCTTATTTCCCATTGAATTGAGAAATAAGGCCATATGGCCTTATTGCCTATGGCTTTATTTCACCCCCCCCCCCTCTAGACCCCTCTAAGTTCCGAGGTTCCTGGTATATGTGGTTTTTTAATTTAAAGATAGTCAAAAAATTTTTTTTTCCGCGTAGCCGACCTCGGCCGGGCTTAGGGATTACAGACTCCATAAATTAATTTAGCGGCTTCGCTAAATAATTTTTTTTTTGGGTAGCAGGATTTACGGGGAAATATATTTCCACATTTTCAACTGATATGGCTTTATTTCCACTTTGGTTGCAAAATCAATATGACTTTATTGCTCAATCGTGTTGGTAATAAAGCCATATGGCCTTATTTCCCATTGAATTGAGAAATAAGGCCATATGGCCTTATTGCCTATGGCTTTATTTCACCCCCCCTTGCAAAACAACTTGTTCTAGAAAAATATTGTATTTTACTCTTCTTTTTCTTTTATAAAATTTTTTCTTCAGAAATATTTAGTGACTCAAAGAAAAAACTTCTCAAACATAAAAACAATAATTTTTAGATGCATATTTTTGAAGTTTTTAGTGCATATTTTGGATTTTTAGACGCATATTATAGGCACATATTTTCGTTTTTTAGATGCATGAAAGTACTTGCCCTACTTATAAAATATTTTTTTTTGTTTTTTAAATATTTACATTGCACTATGGTTCCGGTCATCGCTTTTCTTGGCCAAAATTACAAATCTGGAAAAATTTCTGGTTTGAAATAGGTTTTGTGTTAAAAATTGTTAAATTTTTTTGTTTTCCATGTAGAGTATTAGGTCAATTCGATTACCTTACTACAATCTACTAATTTTTACTCATTTTACTACAGCTGGAATTTTTCAATACAAAAAGTAATCAAGACTTTCCAGTTGTAGTAAAAAATAGTACGAAATTTAGGTAATCGAATATACCTATTATAAGAAATTTTTTATATTTAAACTCACAAAATAATTGAAAAAATTTAAAAAATACGTTTTTTTTTATTTTTATCTAAATTTGTTTTTGAACGGTAAATAAGTGTATACAAAAACAAAATATGTTTTCTGTTGTTTGTAAGTGTTTATGATTTTCTATAAAATCAATTTTGGCCAAGAAAGGTCGTCTGCGTCTTGTGCATTGGTTAACATTGTGGAGGGTATTTAAAGATTCGGCACAGCCGAATATAGCTTTCTTACTTGTTTTTCGTTCTAAACATCATATCCAAATTTCATGAAGATCGGAGGGTGACACCAGGGGACTCTCCTTGTTAGCCTAAAAATTATCCAATTATAATCAGATTTGAACAAATTTTATGTTATAATTAATTGAAGAAAAAAAATTTGCGATGGATTTTAATTGAATTAAATAAATAGCATATTCTTTTGTAATTAATATTTATTTATTTATTTATTTAATTATTTAATTCCTGCACAACAAGATAAATCTTATAATTAGAGTACAGGAATGATTATGATAAGCAATTTAATTGCGTTTTTAACATATATTTAATGACAAATTAAAAACAAACAAGTTAAAGTGTTAAATTCGGCCGTGCCGAATTTTTTATACCCTCCAACACGTTTAAAATTAAAAAAAAAAATTGCAGGGGCGTCTTTTTTTTTGATGGGGGAGAGGGGGGAGACGGAGTTGGTGGGGGAGACCTGTACCCCCGCTATATATGTTAACAAATTATTTGTTTATGATATTTTAGCTTAAATAATAAATTTTTATCGTTATTTTTAATTAATTTCTATAACCACGTCCCCAAAGGGGGGGCGGCCTGAAAAAAATCGGATTTTCTAACCCCCTTGGTCCAAGCGCAGGTCTATGAACATAAAAGGCATACAAATGTTACATTTGTTGATCAAAAATTAAAAAAAAACTCGTAAAAATATCGTATTTTTCAGGAGTCGTTATAGTTCTTCAAGGCCCGATTTTGACCATCTTCGAACTTAACCTTACCAGTAACATACGAGATATTCTTTCCCAATTTCAGAGGTCTAGCTCTTTTGGTTTGGACTGCATCGTTATTTCTACAGACGTACGGACGGACATCGCTAGAATGTATTAATTCTATCATGGATCAATATTATATATACTTTGTGGGGTCCCCGACCGATATTTCGATGTGTTACACACGGAATGACAAAGTGAGTATACCCCCATACTGTGGTTGGAGGGTATAAAAACACATAGCTGCAAAAAAAGTACCTTCACATTGTGCAAATATTGTATGATACTTTATTTTTTTTTTGTGTTTCTACACTCAAAATAATTACTCTGTTAAATACTCTGTAAAATGACTGTAATCTCAATTCGACAGATATTTGACAAAGTTATCTGTCGAAATACAGATTTTAAGAAAATACTTCGTATTTTCTTGTGACCGAAAAACAAAATTTTGTAAAATTGGAGTTACTTGCTAAAAACTTGTAATTTTCACAAAAATAAAAAAGGAAATTTACAATTTGGAAGCATTAAAGCGGGAAAATTTAACAAAATTTTAATTAATGTTTTTGAAGCAGAGAAATTTTACTCATAAAATGGATTTAACTAAAACTTTGTAAATTTACAGTTTTTTTTTTGTAAAATTTTGAACTCATAAATGCATTTAACTAAAACTTTGTTAATTTACAGAGTTTTTTGGTAAAATTCTTCTTGGTTTTATCAGTATTTTACAGATAATTCTGTAAATTTACAGTTTTTTTTTATCGAAATCATTTTACAGAGTTTTCTTCGTAAAATAACAAAAAATCTTGCTGGTTGGAAATCTATGGTATTTTCTGCTGGCTCAGCAGAGTATCTCTGTAATTTAACAGAGTGATTATTTTGAGTGTAAATAAGTTTTTTAAATTACAATAAAATGTTTAAAAAAAAAGTTTAAAAAATTTAATGCATTTTTCTAAGGTGAATGTTAACTCCGTCACCAAAAAAATCATAAAATTTTCGATAAAATTTGTTTGAAACAATTTGTAGAAGAGATTTTTTATACACTCAAAATAATAACTCTGTTAAATACTCTGTAAAATGACTGTAATCTCAATTCCACAGATATTTGACAAAGTAATCTGTCGAAATACAGATTTTAAGAAAATACTTTGTATTTTCTTGTGACCGAAAAACAAAATTTTCTAAAATTGGAGTTAGTCATTAAAAACTGGTAATTTTCACAAAAATAAAAAAGTAAATTTACAATTTGGAAGCATTAAAGCGGGAAATTTTACAAAATTTTAATTTTAATTAATTTAATTTTAATTAATGTTTTTGAAGCAGTGAAGTTTTACTCATAAAATAGATTTAACTAAAACTTTGTAATTTTAGCGAGTTTTTTTTTGTAAAATTTTGAACTCATAAAATGTATTTAACTAAAACTTTGTAAATATACAGAGTTTTATTGGTAAAATTCTTTTCGGTTTTATCAATATTTTACAGATAATTCTGTAAATTTTTAGTTTTTTTTTTATCGAAATCATTTTACAGAGTTTTCTTCGTAAAATAACAAAAAATCTTGCTGGTTGGAAATCTATGGTATTTTCTGCTGGCTTAGCAGAGTATCTCTGTAATTCAACAGAGTGATTATTTTGAGTGTATTAAAGACAACAATTGTAAATCATTTCGACTATGCCGTTCATGGGTGTGAAAGATAAGCACCCCAAGAGGAAGAAATTATAAAAAATTGTATCGTAGTAATACCAATAAAAAAGTACAACCATTCATTCATTTACTTATTCATTCATCCACTTTTAAGTTGATATTTATCTACACTCATAAAAAGCGTTTTTTAGTAAGTTATACTAATTGCTGCAGTAAATTTTCTCAAATAAATTGTCGTATCTTTTTAAATTTAGACATTTAACCAAATTTATTTATGAAAATATACAATTTTCAAAAGGCAGTCACATACACAGTTGAAAAATGTGTCACTGAAGAAATTTATATAGTGATTCCCTGAGGAAATGTCTTTAGGTTTTAACAAATCATAGGTAATTCTTGATGACATGTCCTAACATTGTCAATGCTCGAGGACGTTGCCAACTTGGAAGATTTTGTAAAACAGTTTTCGGGAACATTCTTTATTATATAGCTTATAAAATAAATTGCTTTTGCCAAAAGTACATAACTGTCTTTTAATATAATAAACACCATTAAATATAATAATGTAGAAGTTGCCTACTTTATATTAGTGGAAATCTTGTGCTACACAAATTGTTGAGTGTAGAATTTCATTTAATTAAAATGTAATTAGATTACTTAATAAGGATCTTAATAGATGAATATAAAATTAATTATTTGAATTCAATTAGAATAGACATAAAATGTTCTATTTTTTCATAATAACTAATTTCAAATTGAGTAGGAATTGCCTTAATTACACTGAAAAAAAATTACACTAAAAAAACCATCGTGATATAAATAAAACGGATTCATTATTTTGTTTTCATTTAACCAATGAAGGAATTCATAAGCTTTATGAAATATCATGCATATTGGGAACAAATTTCATAAAATTTTATTCATAAGATTTCATAGTTTCATTAAAAAATGTGAACTTATAAAACTTGTTATTTTTTGACGCCTGTCGAGTCTGTATTTGGTCATAGAGGAATAAAGGAAAGAGATTGTAGCTCTCTCTACTCTCTTTTTTTCCTCTTACGCGAAGTCTGCCTGGGATCAAAGGGAAATTTTTGGTTTTTTTTAAGTCATGAAATTTGTACTTTATTTGCACTTTTAATATTTTTTTTTTTAATTATATTGAATCATTAACATTTTAAGAACGTAAATTTCATAAATTTGTTTTGTTTAAAACAATATAAAAGTGTTTTTTTTTAAGAAAACAAAAAACATTTTTTTCCAATTCCTCTTTCAACCTTCATTCTTTTAATCCAGGCAGCTAATGCTTGAGTGTTTGAGGTGCATGCCTAGCCCCTGATTTGGTGCGCAAAATGGGACAAATAAAAAACAGCTGATCAGTGCGACACGAATAAATTTTGTGATTTTTTAGACTTTTTTATGAAATTTAAAAACAAATCTAATTAATAAATTATAGATTTACTAAAATTTAGTTATTTTAATTTTTTTTTCGTGATTTTACTAATGTATTAAAATTTAAGAATATATCGCTCATTTACTTGTATAGTGTCATAACGCAAAATGTTTGATTTTACAGAAAACCTGTTTGAAGTTTACAATTGAAACTTGTTTTACATTGCAAAAGGCCCGTACATAGAAAATTTTATAATGGCGTGTTCTCTTCTCAAACGGTGAGTTTAGAAGATATTAATAAGAATTTTTGACACAATATAAAGCAGGATATAACAAATAATTCTGTATGTTTTACCCAAAAACGACATATTTTGAGTTATATCACTATACAAGTAAATGAGCGATATGTTAAGAAAGATTATTCTAGATCAAGGTTATATTTCTTTAACTAATCATTACGATGATATTGTCAAAGTAACAATTTTCAAGAAAATTGTTTGTTTTAAATTGGTTGGTTTTGTCATTTTGCAAGACTTACTCTTCACGTGTTTCGGAAATTTTCTTGCTAATTGCTTGTTGGAAATATGCACAAAATGTGCATTTAAAACCAAAATATGTAAAAATAATAATTTTCACGAAAATATGCAAAAAAAATCCATGCCGTTCTAACGATAGTTGGTCGATATCGTTTTTAGACTATCGACAAAAAATTTGCATTTGCATGGAAATTACATCCCTAATGATATCACTATAACTGGAGCGTTTGAAACCGTTATGGGAATACCAGAAATGTCAATAATTTTTAGAAATTTAATTTTCATCTACATTTTTTAATTAAAACCATTATTACAAATTGTTTTAATTAGGCTGCAGGTGAACACATGCTGACGGAATTTGATACAGAATGGTATTTAAAAAAACTTTTTTTGCCGATTTTTTTTTCTTCTAAAAATGTTTGTTCATTAAATTTTTTTTTAATGTTTTTTTTAAGTATCCTGCAATAAAGAATTTTACATTGTGGAGGAAATCAATTAATTCGGCAAGGCCAAATTAAAATTTTTTAATTAGAGTTGCTTATGTTTCATTGTTGAGGGTGGCGTATGAAAACATTATTTTTCTTATAAATATTACTCATACGTATATATGACGCATTCCACACCAAATGTCCAGCGAAAAAAAACATGTGTACCGTAAACTTCTGAATAGGTGATATGGATAGCCCTATATGGAACTTAGAAAATTGCGTTTTTGGTTTTTCAATTTTTCAAAAACTGGGCTTAGGAGGCGTGATCAAATATTGGAAAAATGGTCAAATTTGTTGAGAGTTGCCTTGATTAAATATTTATCACATTAAAACGGAATGCACCACAATGTCAAAAATTTACGTTCTTATACAGTTTTGTATGGGCTATCGATTAAAATTTTTTTTTTTGGAAAATTTTCAGAACCCGTTCTGAAATTTTCCATTTTTTAAAAAAGTCAATTTATCAAAAATCCGGCCACTTTTTTTTTTCTTTTTTATTTATTTTTTTAAAAGTTTAGATGTTTGTCCATCCACACAAAAAAAAATCATTTGAACTTTAAATTTCATAACAATTTAGTAATTTGCTTGTATTTTCTTGTGTCAACAGAGCGTATGACGAATATTTATGCAATTAATATTACTCATTCGCAACTTTAAAACAAAGAAATACAAGCAAATAACAAAATTGTTATGAAATTTAAAGTTCAAATGCGATTTTCTCGAAAAAAAAGATGAACGTGTTTCTGATTTTTTTTTGTGTGGATGGACAAACATCTAAACTTTTAAAAAAATAAATAAAAAAGAAAAAAAAAGTGGCCGGATTTTTGATAAATTGACTTTTTTAAAAAATGGAAAATTTCAGAACGGGTTCTGAAAATTTTCCAAAAAAAAAAAATTTAATCGATAGCCCATACAAAACTATATAAGAACGTAAGTTTTTGACATTGTGGTGCATTCCGTTTTAATGTGATAAATATTTAATCAAGGCAACTCGCCACAAATTTTACCATTTTTCCAATATTTGACCACGTTTCCTAAGCCCAGTTTTCGAAAATTTGAAAAACCAAAAACGCAATTTTCTTAGTTACATATAGGGCTATCCAAACAACCTATTCAGAAATTTACGGGACACATGTTTTTCTGTAGCGGGACATTTGGTGTGGAATGCCTCATATATAAATTAAACAGCCATTTCAAAGAACTCGTTGTCTGTTTACTTTAAAAGTGGAATTTAAAATTTCTTTAAAAAACGTCCAAAGAAATATTTTTGGGAATAGAAACACTTTCAAAATTATTAACTACGATAGTTACGCTTAAATAATAAAATTACTTTATTAAATTAAAAATATAATATTTTTATTTCGCTCTATTCGCGGGTTCACTTTCACCAATAATATAATCCAACGGCTATCAACCTTTTTGGTTCGCGTACCCCTAATTTTAAATTTTATCAGCCTCGTACCCCCTTACGAGTTTTTTGTTTTCGTTAAAAAACTTCACATATAAATATTAGAGTTAATTTTGAAATTTTTGATCTGCGGGTATTATCGTTTTTTGGAAGGATTTAGGGGAGATCAAAACAAATAAAACAACGGACGTTTTTCCAACTCTTAAAAAAGTTCCAAAAACTCATCACAGGGGGCGGAAATATAATTTTTTTAATTTTTTTTAAATGCTTTTTTTTAATACGAGGGCTGATCACAAATCCCGTGACTTTTCGAATGAAATACCCTCGTATATACAATGAAACGGCATTTTGAGCTTACAAAATGGTACCAAAATTTCCACTCTATCACAACCCGTCTCAAAAATTCCCAAAAACACGTTTTTTTGAAACACGTAAATTTTCTGAAAACCCTGACATCATAGAACATTTTGGGGACCATATTCGAAATCAGCACCGAACGGTGCTGTCAGTGAGCTATAAACTAATCCGTTGAAGTCAAAAAATTGGTCTTTGAAAACAATTAATTTTTTTTAATTTTTTTAATAGTGCTCCTAGACTACAGTATTTTTAACCTGTGAATTTTAGCAATATTTTTTTGCAATGGATTTTTAAGAAAAGGGTTGGAACTAGTGAATTTAACTTTCCCTATTAAACAGAGCTTCAATTTTTTTTTTATAAGAATTTTTCAGCAATCCCCAAACTATTTTTTGTTTGTAGTTACATTGAACTTTAAGAGAATAGGAAAATGTTGTCTCCACGTGTCCCATGGCTATTTTCTTTTTTAAATGAAAGGTACGATACTAGGCTATATTGCCATGGCAATATCTCTTTGCACACGCTTGCACATCAGGTATTTTATGAGTGATGTCCGTCCGACTGTCTGTATATCTAATAAAAACCCAAAAACTTTCGAAAGACAGGGTTGAAGCTACTGAAGCTTGGCATATATATTCCCAATTTCTCGTGTCATATTGGTATTAAATTATAGCGATATTGGTCTAGGAGTTCAGAAGTTATGATCAAAAACGTAAGTTTTAAATAGGTTTCATCACGAATTAACATATTCGAAAAACCTCTAAACAAGCTTTAAGGGACATTCATGGGCCACTAATATGTTTTACAAAGCTATTCTGTCATTTGCCAAAATGTTTACACTAAAAAAAAATAAAAATACACTACAAAAAATTTACACTACAAAAAAATTTTAGTATTCACAATATTTTGGAAATTATGGACAGTATTTATGGATTCAGTCAAATAATTTTTTTTTAATTATACACCCAAAAAATTACGTAGTGGCATAGTTAACAAAATCCATAGTTAATTTTAAGAAATTTTAAATTAACTATTGATAATCAATAACAACTATGGTTTCAGTTATTTAATACACTCAAAAGAAAACCTCTGTCAAAAAATCTGTAAAATGACTTTCAATTTAGAATAAGAAATTTTTAGCAGACTTTTCTGCTGAAATGGATATTTTAGCAGAATTCTCTGCTATTCAATTTCTGAAAACAACAGAACTTTTGCAGAACTTTTGCTGATTCTGTCTGCTAAGTTTCACAAAGTTTTTGTGCAGATTTTCAGCAGATTATTTTGCTAATTTGACAGATATTTTTTAAGTATTTTTTTAAATGTCGGTCTCGCAAAAATAAAAATCATATGTCACTATCTGAAAATTAAATTAGACGAATAAAATTGCTCCCGCTTAAATGCATCATTAATATGTCAGCTTTAATAATATATAGTTCAAAAAAACACAAACACACAATTCATTCCGGTTTTTTTTTTAGTTTGCCAGTTTGTTGCTGCTTTTCCAGAAGAGAAGTTCTTCAGTTCATGCACGCAAACCGTACAATACAAAATTCAAAACCACCCTTGGAATGTGTTGTTACTTTTTTTTTTCATTTGTTTAATGTGCGTGTAGTTTTTTTTATTTGTTTTCTCATTAAAAGTGTGTATGTTGTGTTATGCTTTCTATTCTTTCATGTGTGCCGTTTTCGACATCCCGTTATTTTTTTCTTTTTCGTTCCGAAATTAGCAGATTTGTCTGCTGAAATCAGCAGTTTTTTTTTGCTGAAATTAGCAGATTTTTCTGCTGAAATCAGCAGATTTTTCTGCTGAAATCAGCAGATTTTTCTGCTGATTTAACCCAGGTTACCACTACAGAAATTTAGCAAACCGCGTCTGCTAAAATCAGCAGATTTCTCATATGGCTCAAAATGGGTGTATTTTCAGCAGATTTTTCTGCTGATTGGACAGAGAATTTATTTTGAGTGTACTATTTAAATTTTTTTTTGACAATAATTTGAAAATCAATAAAAAAATAAACATCAAAATTAATTTGTTTTTCTTTTAATAATGTTTGAAATAACAAAAGTTAAGCTGAATATTAACGATTTGAAATAAATTTGGGGAAAAACGGTATTGTTTAACTAAATGTAGTGAATTATTAAAATTGTTTTTTTCAGATTACGATAAGACAAGAAAGATGTCGTCAATATTTAAAGAAGCTTTATGGAATCATCAAGATTAAGATTAAATAAAGAAGCCATTAAGATCTTTGATGTCACGAAATCGAAGTTTTTTAGAATTAAAAATCGCATTAAGTATTTCCATAAAAAAGTCCCACATTCGGAAAATTTTTTATAGAAAAAATGGTAGAGAATCTGAGCCTTTTTCTACTGAGAAAAATACTGAATCGGAGGATTTTTCTATAGTAAAATGTCGTAGATTCTGATAATTTTTCTATCGAAAAATTGTTTAACAATCTGAAAAATATCTGTAGAAAAATTCTCAGACTCTGATGCTTTTTTTTTATAGAAAAATTTTAAGATTTTGATACATTTTTTTTTCAGAAAAATTCTTAGATTCTGAGACATTTTTTCGATAGAACAATTTTCAGATTCTAAAACATTTTTTTGTAAAAAAATTCTCAGATTCTGACATATTTTTTCCATAGAAAAATTTTGACACATTTTTTCTAAGAAAAATTCTCAATATCTAAGATATCTCAGAATCTAAGATTTGTTCTATCGAAAAATATGAGACTTTTTCTATAGAAAAAATGTCTCAGATTCTGAGACTTTTTCTATAGAAAAAATGTCTCAGATTCTGAGACTTTTTCTATAGAAAAAATGTCTCAGATTGTCCCAGATTTTCTCAGAATATGAGACTTTTTCTATTAAAAAATGTCTCAGAATCTGAGACTTTTTCTTTAGAAAAAATGTCTCAAAATCGGTGAATTTTTCTATTGAAAAATCTTTCTAAGTCTGAGAATTTATCTATTGAAAATTTTCTATAGAAAAGTCTCAGATTCTAAGAAATTTTTTCTATAGAAAAAGTCTCAGGTTCTGAGACATTTTTTCTATAGAAAAAGTCTCATATTCTGAGACATTTTTTCTATAGAAAAAGTCTCATATTCTGAGACATTTTTTCTATAGAAAAAGTCTCAGATTCTGAGACATTTTTTGAATAGAAAAAGTCTCAGATTCTGAGACATTTTTTGTATAGAAGAAGTCTCAGATTCTGAGACATTTTTTCTATAGAAAAAGTCTCATATTCTGAGACATTTTTTCTATAGAAAAAGTGTATAGATTCTGAATCTCAGATTCTGAGACATTTTTTCTATAGAAAAAGTCTCAGATTCTGAGACATTTTTTCTATAGAAAAAGTCTCAGACTCTGAGACATTTTTTCTATAGAAAAAGTCTCAGATTCTGAGACATTTTTTCTATAGAAAAAGTCTCAGATTCTGAGACATTTTTTCTATAGAAAAAGTCTCAGATTCTGAGACATTTTTTCTATAGAAAAAGTCTCAGATTCTGAGACATTTTTTCTATAGAAAAAGTCTCAGATTCTGAGAATTTTTTCTATAGAAAAAGTCTCAGATTCTGAGACATTTTTTCTATAGAAAAAGTCTCAGATTCTGAGACATTTTTTCTATAGAAAAAGTCTCAGATTCTGAGACATTTTTTCTATAGAAAAAGTCTCAGATTCTGAGACATTTTTTCTATAGAAAAAGTCTCAGATTCTGAGACATTTTTTCTATAGAAAAAGTCTCAGATTCTGAGACATTTTTTCTATAGAAAAAGTCTCAGATTCTGAGACATTTTTTCTATAGAAAAAGTCTCAGATTCTGAGAATTTTTTCTATAGAAAAAGTCTCAGATTCTGAGACATTTTTTCTATAGAAAAAGTCTCAGATTCTGAGACATTTTTTCTATAGAAAAAGTCTCAGATTCTGAGACATTTTTTCTATAGAAAAAGTCTCAGGTTCTGAGACATTTTTTCTATAGAAAAAGTCTCAGATTCTGAGACATTTTTTCTATAGAAAAAGTCTCAGATTCTGAGACATTTTTTCTATAGAAAAAGTCTCAGATTCTGAGACAAGTCTCAGATTCTGAGACATTTTTTCTATAGAAAAAGTTTCAGATTCTGAGACATTTTTTCTATAGAAAAAGTCTCAGATTCTGAGACATTTTTTCTATAGAAAAAGTCTCAGATTCTGAGACATTTTTTCTATAGAAAAAGTCTCAGATTCTGAGACATTTTTTCTATAGAAAAAGTCTCAGATTCTGAGACAAGTCTCAGATTCTGAGACATTTTTTCTATAGAAAAAGTTTCAGATTCTGAGACAAGTCTCAGATTCTGAGACATTTTTTCTATAGAAAAAGTCTCAGATTCTGAGACATTTTTTCTATAGAAAAAGTCTCAGATTCTGAGACATTTTTTCTATAGAAAAAGTCTCAGATTCTGAGACATTTTTTCTATAGAAAAAGTCTCAGATTCTGAGACATTTTTTCTATAGAAAAAGTCTCAGATTCTGAGACATTTTTTCTATAGAAAAAGTCTCAGATTCTGAGACATTTTTTCTATAGAAAAAGTCTCAGATTCTGAGACATTTTTTCTATAGAAAAAGTCTCAGATTCTGAGACATTTTTTCTATAGAAAAAGTCTCAGATTCTGAGACATTTTTTCTATAGAAAAAGTCTCAGATTCTGAGACATTTTTTCTATAGAAAAAGTCTCAGACTCTGAGACATTTTTTCTATAGAAAAAGTCTCAGACTCTGAGACATTTTTTCTATAGAAAAAGTCTCAGACTCTGAGACATTTTTTCTATAGAAAAAGTCTCAGATTCTGAGACATTTTTTCTATAGAAAAAGTCTCAGATTCTGAGACATTTTTTCTATAGAAAAAGTCTCAGATTCTGAGACATTTTTTCTATAGAAAAAGTCTCAGATTCTGAGACATTTTTTCTATAGAAAAAGTCTCAGATTCTGAGAATTTTTTCTATAGAAAAAGTCTCAGATTCTGAGACATTTTTTCTATAGAAAAAGTCTCAGATTCTGAGACATTTTTTCTATAGAAAAAGTCTCAGATTCTGAGACATTTTTTCTATAGAAAAAGTCTCAGATTCTGAGACATTTTTTCTATAGAAAAAGTCTCAGATTCTGAGACATTTTTTCTATAGAAAAAGTCTCAGATTCTGAGACATTTTTTCTATAGAAAAAGTCTCAGATTCTGAGACATTTTTTCTATAGAAAAAGTCTCAGATTCTGAGACATTTTTTCTATAGAAAAAGTCTCAGATTCTGAGACATTTTTTCTATAGAAAAAGTCTCAGATTCTGAGACATTTTTTCTATAGAAAAAGTCTCAGATTCTGAGACAAGTCTCAGATTCTGAGACATTTTTTCTATAGAAAAAGTTTCAGATTCTGAGACATTTTTTCTATAGAAAAAGTCTCAGATTCTGAGACATTTTTTCTATAGAAAAAGTCTCAGATTCTGAGACATTTTTTCTATAGAAAAAGTCTCAGATTCTGAGACATTTTTTCTATAGAAAAAGTCTCAGATTCTGAGACATTTTTTCTATAGAAAAAGTCTCAGATTCTGAGACATTTTTTCTATAGAAAAAGTCTCAGATTCTGAGACATTTTTTCTATAGAAAAAGTCTCAGATTCTGAGACATTTTTTCTATAGAAAAAGTCTCAGATTCTGAGACATTTTTTCTATAGAAAAAGTCTCAGATTCTGAGACATTTTTTCTATAGAAAAAGTCTCAGATTCTGAGACATTTTTTCTATAGAAAAAGTCTCAGACTCTGAGACATTTTTTCTATAGAAAAAGTCTCAGACTCTGAGACATTTTTTCTATAGAAAAAGTCTCAGACTCTGAGACATTTTTTCTATAGAAAAAGTCTCAGATTCTGAGACATTTTTTCTATAGAAAAAGTCTCAGATTCTGAGACATTTTTTCTATAGAAAAAGTCTCAGATTCTGAGACATTTTTTCTATAGAAAAAGTCTCAGATTCTGAGACTTTTTTTCTATAGAAAAAGTCTCAGATTCTGAGAATTTTTTCTATAGAAAAAGTCTCAGATTCTGAGACATTTTTTCTATAGAAAAAGTCTCAGATTCTGAGACATTTTTTCTATAGAAAAAGTCTCAGATTCTGAGACATTTTTTCTATAGAAAAAGTCTCAGATTCTGAGACATTTTTTCTATAGAAAAAGTCTCAGATTCTGAGACATTTTTTCTATAGAAAAAGTCTCAGATTCTGAGACATTTTTTCTATAGAAAAAGTCTCAGATTCTGAGACATTTTTTCTATAGAAAAAGTCTCAGATTCTGAGACATTTTTTCTATAGAAAAAGTCTCAGATTCTGAGACATTTTTTCTATAGAAAAAGTCTCAGATTCTGAGACAAGTCTCAGATTCTGAGACATTTTTTCTATAGAAAAAGTTTCAGATTCTGAGACATTTTTTCTATAGAAAAAGTCTCAGATTCTGAGACATTTTTTCTATAGAAAAAGTCTCAGATTCTGAGACATTTTTTCTATAGAAAAAGTCTCAGATTCTGAGACATTTTTTCTATAGAAAAAGTCTCAGATTCTGAGACAAGTCTCAGATTCTGAGACATTTTTTCTATAGAAAAAGTTTCAGATTCTGAGACATTTTTTCTATAGAAAAAGTCTCAGATTCTGAGACATTTTTTCTATAGAAAAAGTCTCAGATTCTGAGACATTTTTTCTATAGAAAAAGTCTCAGATTCTGAGACATTTTTTCTATAGAAAAAGTCTCAGATTCTGAGACATTTTTTCTATAGAAAAAGTCTCAGATTCTGAGACATTTTTTCTATAGAAAAAGTCTCAGATTCTGAGACATTTTTTCTATAGAAAAAGTCTCAGATTCTGAGACATTTTTTCTATAGAAAAAGTCTCAGATTCTGAGACATTTTTTCTATAGAAAAAGTATCAGATTCTGAGACATTTTTTCTATAGAAAAAGTCTCAGATTCTGAGACATTTTTTCTATAGAAAAAGTCTCAGACTCTGAGACATTTTTTCTATAGAAAAAGTCTCAGACTCTGAGACATTTTTTCTATAGAAAAAGTCTCAGACTCTGAGACATTTTTTCTATAGAAAAAGTCTCAGATTCTGAGACATTTTTTCTATAGAAAAAGTCTCAGATTCTGAGACATTTTTTCTATAGAAAAAGTCTCAGATTCTGAGACATTTTTTCTATAGAAAAAGTCTCAGATTCTGAGACATTTTTTCTATAGAAAAAGTCTCAGATTCTGAGAATTTTTTCTATAGAAAAAGTCTCAGATTCTGAGACATTTTTTCTATAGAAAAAGTCTCAGATTCTGAGACATTTTTTCTATAGAAAAAGTCTCAGATTCTGAGACATTTTTTCTATAGAAAAAGTCTCAGATTCTGAGACATTTTTTCTATAGAAAAAGTCTCAGATTCTGAGACATTTTTTCTATAGAAAAAGTCTCAGATTCTGAGACATTTTTTCTATAGAAAAAGTCTCAGATTCTGAGACATTTTTTCTATAGAAAAAGTCTCAGATTCTGAGACATTTTTTCTATAGAAAAAGTCTCAGATTCTGAGACAAGTCTCAGATTCTGAGACATTTTTTCTATAGAAAAAGTTTCAGATTCTGAGACATTTTTTCTATAGAAAAAGTCTCAGATTCTGAGACATTTTTTCTATAGAAAAAGTCTCAGATTCTGAGACATTTTTTCTATAGAAAAAGTCTCAGATTCTGAGACATTTTTTCTATAGAAAAAGTCTCAGATTCTGAGACATTTTTTCTATAGAAAAAGTCTCAGATTCTGAGACATTTTTTCTATAGAAAAAGTCTCAGATTCTGAGACATTTTTTCTATAGAAAAAGTCTCAGATTCTGAGACATTTTTTCTATAGAAAAAGTCTCAGATTCTGAGACATTTTTTCTATAGAAAAAGTCTCAGATTCTGAGACATTTTTTCTATAGAAAAAGTCTCAGATTCTGAGACATTTTTTCTATAGAAAAAGTCTCAGATTCTGAGACATTTTTTCTATAGAAAAAGTCTCAGATTCTGAGACATTTTTTCTATAGAAAAAGTCTCAGATTCTGAGACATTTTTTCTATAGAAAAAGTCTCAGATTCTGAGACATTTTTTCTATAGAAAAAATGTCTTCAATATCTCAAAATTTTTCTATTGAAAAAATGTGTTAGAATCTGAGATTTGTTCTATAGAAGTAGTATCTCAGAATCTGAGATTTTTTGTATAGAAAAAATGTCTCAGAATTTTGGAATTTTTCTATAAAAAAATGTCTCGGAATCTCAGAACTGTTCTATTAAAAAAAGATATCTAAATCTGATAATTTTTATATAGAAACAATTTCTCAGTCTGATATTTTGTTGGGATTTTTTATTCAGAATCTGATTTTTTTTTTATAGACAAAATGTCTCAAAATCTGAACTATGAAATTTTTTTGTAGAAAAAATGTCTCAGTATTCATGATATTTTCTAGACAAAAAATATCTCAATTTCTGGGATTTTTCTATGGAAAAAATGTTTAAAAATTTGAGATTTTTCGACAGAAAAAATGCCACAAAATTGACCCATTATTTCTACAAAAATGTCAGAATTTTTGACGTGTTTTCTATACAAAAAAATAAAAAAAGATTACGAAATAATACGTTTTTTTCATATTTGCAGGCTGGCTTTTGATCCTACAATATTGGTGTATGCAGTTTATATGAAATTTTAATAAAATAATGCTTATGAATAAAAAAAACTCAAAATTTTGTTTTTTTTGTATACCAATTATAGGGTATAATTAACTATTTATTAAATTACATAGTAAATATTTACTATGATTAAATTTTATAAAAAATTTAACTATGGGCCTAGTTGTTTACCTATGTTTATCAAACACATCGTTGTCATTAACTTTTCTCATAGTTAATTTGTAGATTAAAATGACACATAGTCAGCAACAACTATGTCACATCAACTATGACATAATTGGGGCTATTTCACCTATGACATAGTTGAAAAAATAGTAATCATCAACTATGTAATTTTTTGGGTGTACGTATACTTATTATCAGGGAAACCAAAATTATGCTCTAAAAAAACGTTTTATGCGCTTAAAAAATGCTCTTAAAAACGGAAAATATGCTATAAAAACAGTAAAAATATGCTCTTAAAAAAATTATGTATCCTTTTTTGAGGTGTTTTTTTACAATTTGTTAGAGAATAGACCCAAAAAATACCGTTATGTGGGGTAGTTAGAGGGTTAATATGTTCTACAAAAATATTTGCATTAATACACCCTACACTCAGATCTAAAGAAAACATAGTTTCACATACCGATATGATGCATAAACAGGCCAAAGGGGAATCAATCGTCAAAACAACGTAATTTTGGAAAATCCCACAAAAATTAAAAAATTTTAAAAATAAGTGTTGTTATAAAAAAAAATTTAAAAAATGCTCTACAAATTAAAAAAAAATTCTCTAAAAATTAAAAAAAAATGCTCTAAAAATGATAAAAAATGCTCTAAAAATTTAAAAAAATGCTCTAAAAAGTGAAAAAATGCTCTAAAAATTGAAAATATGCTCTAAAAATATGCTCTTATGTTAAAATATGCTCTTAAACATAAAATATGCTAAAATATGCTCTTAAGGCTAAAAAATGCAAAAATATTCTCTAACAAATCGATGCCAGATTTCTTAAAATCTTCTGAAACGGATAAATAGTACCTTATCCATTTATCAATACAATGCGCAGGAAAAAACATGATACTGCATATTTTTGGTTTCCCTGCTTATTATTATTATTTTATTATAATTATCATTATTATTTTATTTATGTTTTTAATTTTTCTTAAATATATTAATTTGGATATAATTAGTCTGAAATTTTTAATTTTATGTGCAATAAAATTTTATAAAGATTTCGGAATATGCACAAATTTTGCACAATTATTTTACTATTAAATGAATATTAGCAAATGAACAAACAAAAAATAATTGTTACATGCACTTCCTTTATAGTGGTTATACCAAACGTAGGGTATACATGTAAGATAAAAAAAAATATACAAATTGGAAATATTTATGACCATAGGAAATGAAAAATGTGAACAAAAATAATAACACTATCCATATAAAAGGTATGCCTAACGTAGGGTGCACAAGCGATTAAGAAATACACAAGTTTGATATATTTATGACCCTAGGAAATAAATAATGTGAAAAAAATAATTAACTGTTACATGTACTATCATATAGAGGGTATACCGAACGTAGGGTGCACAAGTCAGATAAATATATACAAATTGGAAACACTTATGACCTTAGGAACTTAAATATGTCAAAAAATATTTTTGTCCCCCTAGCTTGTTCTAGTCGTCACAGTGTGCTTTGGAAGCCTGATGCGGAACCAACATTGAAAGGTTAATACAAAACGAATATCCAAATTACTAAAATTTTGCGTACCCCCGCGGACAGTTTCGGGTACCCCCTAGTGGTACGCGTACCATAGGTTGGTAACCGCTGATCTAATCATTATCTTATACCCTTGGCAAAAGTGGAAAAAATGGGGGTCTCAGAGTAAAATACTTTTTTGAGTGTAGCTATGGAGTATAGGAAACTTTTCTAAGGGAAAATATTTCTAATTTTGTAGACGCAAAATGTGCGTCTTTTCCTAAAAAAAATCACAGAATCAAAAAGTATTATTATTAAATATTTTAATTTTTTTTTTGTGATTTATTGCCTTTAGTCTGTAATTATTACAAAATGTTTACAAAGAAACTCGTTAAATAGAAAACAAAAACATTAAACACAATAATTACAAATTATAAAATAATTAATACAAATTTAATGGATGTGTGACTTGTAGTTTATTTCCACAAAATTTCGTTGTATTTAATATTTTTTGTTGATTTTAATGTTGTAACGGACAATTTATCATTTAACTGTATTAATTTTTAAAATTATTTGCAATTGATTTAACGACCAACTAACGATAAACAATATTTATTCGTTAATTAAATAGCGAAAAATTTAAAGCAAAAATATTGTAATAAAGATGAGTAAAGTCCAATTTATTTAGTTTAGAAATATCACATGAATTCGAAAATGTTTTATTGATTTAATAAACTTTGCGAAATGTTTAATATTTTCAATAAAAAACAACGAGGGTGGTCTTAGTATTAGAATAAAGATAACACTACAAAACATTGAAAATACGACTGGAAAGCGACCTTATACACTTGATTACAATTGTTCTGCCGAGCGGGGGTGGTCGGGGACAAAACGATTAAGAACAATTGCTTTTTGTTCTTAATCGTAATACAACTTTATCATTGTTTAAATTAATTTTTAGTATTTTCGCCCACAAAAGGGGGCGGGCAAAATTTTAATAAATTGTGTGAAAATTTATGAATTATTTTAAAGGAAATTGTGTTGTTTAAGTGTGTTAAATACTAATTTATTGTTAAATAAATATTTAACCTCTAACAATAAGTTCAATTATATTTAAAGAGATATTAAGTACTTGTTTATTGTTAAATTTAAATACTTGTGGTGATTTTTTAGTTAGAATTTTGTATTCTTTAAGACGGCTTTGTATTAAAAAAATTTCATTTAGCCTTGCTTTTTATGGCAAATCCCTGACAACAGAAAACTGTTAACAATTATTTTTCATACAAAATTGACACTTGAGTAGGTTGGTGTTTTCTAGATAACTGATTGTGAGTATTATTTATGTTGGTATTGAAAATAATATTTATAGGGAGGATTTCACTTTAAAAGGACAAGTAGGAAAATTAAATGGTACATTTTTTAAAGGATCAACTGAATTGTTGAAATGGTTGATTAAATTTATAATCAAAAAACACCTAAATTTTGGGACATAATTTTCTTAAAAGTAGTTCATAAATTATACCACAATATGATAAAAATTTTACTAAAAGTTTGGAAATATATTTTAAAAATGATAATAACAAAAATTACTCACGCACGAAACTATTTTTTCTAATCACGCGATTCATGAGCAGAAATAAATTTCACTCACGATATCTGGAAAACTGTTCTACTTTTGAAACTTTGGAGTCGTTTTTTAGAATTAGCGTAAGATTTTACATGGAAAATGAATGCTTCATAAACTACACTATTACCAATTGTATTTTAAAAATTTCCAAATGTATTTTAAAATTGTCCAAATTAATTTTCAAATTGTTCAAATGTATTTTAAAATTGTCCAAATGTATTGTAAAATTGTCCAAATTAATTTTAAAATTATCCAAATGTATTTTAAAATTGTCCAAATGTATTTTAAAATTGTCCAAATGTATTTGAAAATTGTCCAAATATATTTTAAAATTGTCCAAATAAATTTTTAAACTGTCCAAATGTATTTTAAAATTGTCCAAATGTATTTTAAAATTGTCCAAATATATTTTAAAATTGTTCAAATGTATTTTAAAATTGTCCAAATGTATTTTAAAATTGTCCAAATGTAGTTTAAAATTTTCCAAATGTATTTTAAAATTGTACACATGTATTTTAAAATTGTATTTTAAAATTTTCCAACTGTATTTTCAAAATTGTTCAAATGTATTTTAAAATTGTCCAAATGTGGTTTAAAATTGTCCAAATGTATTTTAAAATTGTCCAATTGTATATAAAACTTTCCAAATGTATTTTAAAATATTCTACGTATAATTCTATATAGAATATTTTAAAATAGTACATTTGGAAAATTTTAATATACTATTGAACAATTTTAAAATACATTTGGACAATTTTAAATACATTTGGACAATTTCAAACTACATTTGGACAATTTTAAAATACATTTTGACAATTTTAAAATACATTTGGACAAATTTGAAAACACATTTGGAAAATTTTTAAATACATTTGGACAATTTTAAACTACATTTGGACAATTTTAAAATACATTTTGACAATTTCAAAATACATTTGGACAAATTTGAAAATATATTTGGAGAATTTCAAACTACATTTGGACAATTTTAAAATACAGTTGTACAATTTAAAAATACATTTGGAAAATTTTAATATACAATTGGACAATTTCAAACTACATTTGGACAATTTTAAAATAAATTTGGAAATTTTTAAAATACATTTGGAAAATTTTAAACTCCATTTGGACAATTTTAAATTAAAATTGGACAATTTTAAAATACATGTGGACAATTTTAAAATACATTTGGAAAATTTTAAAATACATTTGGACAATTTTAAAATTCATTTGGACAATTTTAAAATGTATTTGAACAATTTTAAAATACCCAGGCAGAAACTGCCAACCGTTCCAAAGAAAAAGTCTCGGCAAAGCACTTTATTTTTTGTGTAGAAGGTAGTATGAATTCGAAAAAGTGCTTTCCAAGCGCTTTGCCAATGTTTTTATATTTAAATTCGTTCAAAGTAAAAACTTTTTATTAAAATTTATTAATTTTCATAACAATTGGAATATTTTTTATTTCCCTGCAGGATAAGTGGCCGGTCCTTGATAGTTCTCGTGATATGTCACTTATACACAATGACCTACATATTACAAACTTGACACCTTTTATATAAAAACACCTGTTTCTTTCGTGAGGAAGTGTCTTAAACTCCGGATAAATCACCCTTAGAGTCCCCGCACAACAATGTCGGAGCGGTTGGCGGTTTCGGTCATGAGAGAGTATAGGCGCAAAACAAAGGCGGCAGCGGAAAATTAAGTCAGACGTTGGTATTTACACTATTTTTCACTTCTTCGGCACTTTTTTTATTTAATTTCAAATTTTTATTTTATATCAATGTGATTTTTTCATATTGATTAGTTTTTTGTGTGTTTTTTTAGAATTTTAAATATTTTTTTTTTAGAGATCACATTTTTTTGTTTACTTTATTGAAAATAATCGAAATATTTATAAAATTGTGGCAACATTTTAATATCAAAAATTAAAAGAGAGAGAGAAACCGACACAAAAATAAATTTGATTTTATTCAAGCGGTTTTCGGTCGAGCGTTTTTTCTTGCCAAATTTGTACACGCGACGGCAAAAGATTACAGACCAATCAGTTTAACATCTTTTCTTTTGAAAACACTGGAAAGGATAATTGATCTATATATACGAGAGCATTTAGGTACAAATTTTCTATCGGATGCACAGCATGCTTACCAGCAGGGTAAATCCATAGAGACTGCGCTCCATTCACTTGTACAGAAGGTAGAAGTATCCCTGGAGTATAAGGAATTTGCTCTTGCAGCATTTCTGGATATAGAAGGGGCTTTTAACAATGTAAATACAAAGACGATAGTTAATGCTTTGGACAAGGCTTCAACTAACAGTTGTTTGAGTAAATGGATAGAGCAAATGCTTTCATGTCGGGAAATAACGGCCGAATGGGGTCATGCAAAAACATCTCGTTACGCTACTAGAGGAACACCACAAGGTGGGGTTCTGTCACCACTGCTCTGGCTCCTGGTGTTGGACCCCATTTTAAAGGAACTGAAGACTTTAGGAACCACAACAATAGCATACGCTGATGATGTGGTTATTCTATCATGTGGCAAATATCTGGATACTGTATCCGAGATTTTAGAGGGCTCACTTAAGGCTATGTGGAAGTGGGCTTCAGGAAATGGACTTAATGTCAACCCGCAGAAAACGGAAATGGTTCTTTTTACTAGAAAATACAAAATCCCGGAATTTAGAAAGGTTCGAGTGGGAGGAGTTGAAATTCCAATATCACCGCATGCCAAATTTCTTGGAGTGTTCTTGGACAGTAAGCTGTTCTGGAACAAGAACTCTGAAGAAAGAGTAAAAAAGGCAAACAACGCGTATTACGCGTGTAAGAAAATGTTCGGCAGTACCTGGGGTCTAGAACCTAAAGTCACTTACTGGATTTATACTTCAATCGTAAGACCAATCTTACTCTATGGAGTTTTAGTCTGGCATAAGGCACTCGAAAAGGATGTGACGCTTAAAATGTTTCAGAAGCTTCAACGGCAAATGGGACGGAGTATCACTGGCGCTTTGAGAACAACATCAGCCGACTCTATCGACACTTTATTGCACTTATTACCAATTGATCTCTTTGCTAAGGGCGAGGCTTACAAAGCTTGCCTCAGACTCAAAGAGTCAAATTGGTTCAAGTATCGCAACTTTGGACACAGTAACATTGCTAATATGGACCGTATTGACTCTGATTACACAGTGCCCAAACTATTTTTCGACCGGAAATATGAAGTTAGATTTCCGGATCGAGAATTCTGGTCGACCTGGCAGGGCCCTCCTGCGAACTCAATAAATATCTTTACTGATGGATCGAAGCAATCGCATGGTGTTGGAGCTGGTTTCACGATACTGGAACTTGACCAACACTTATCTTTTAAATTACCCGTGGACTCGAGTATCTTTCAGGCTGAGATAGCTGCTATATCAAAAGCTGTGGAATATATGGCAAAGGAAAAAGGTGCCACCCTTAATTTCTACGTGGATAGTCAAGCTGCTCTAAAGGCACTCTTGAGCTACCAAATTAAATCGAAAACGGTTTTAAAGTGTTACGAGAATTTAAAACAACTTTGCTTAAATAATGAAGTTACCTTATTATGGGTACCAGGGCACGAAGGAATAGAAGGAAACGAGAAAGCAGATGAACTCGCGAAACTTGGAGCAGATGGCATAGGTACCACCATAATGCTTTCACCGCCACTCCAGCATTTCAAACTAAAACGAAATACCCTAACTGTCGCCAAAGCAAATCGAAGATGGAAGGAACTTGGGACAAGTCGTATAAGCAGAATTTTATGGCCACGCTATGATTTAGGAAGAACTAAATTCTTACTTACACTTACGAGAATAGAATGTCGTATGTTGACAGGTTTAATAACGGGACACTGTCTTGTCGGAAAACATGCCAAGAACATGAATCTTATTACGGACGCAAACTGTAAAAGGTGCGAGACACCAGACGTCGAAGAGACCATTGAACACATCCTGTGTCACTGCCCGGCTTTGGCACGAACTCGACTATCAATTATAGGAAGTTCACAGTTCGAGACTTTGGAGGAAATTACGAGGATAGACCTGAAAAGCTTGAAACAATTCGCAATGAAGGTCAATGTATTTAGTTTACATCGATAAGCGGAAAAAGTTTTGTGGTATCGCTATGGACCAATTGGTCTATGCGGAGTGCCCATCTGGCACCGCCACCCTAACCTAACCTAACCTTGTATGAAAAAAACGTCACCGACATTGTTGTGCGGGGACTCTTAAACTCCGAATACATACCCGTTTCGGTTAAATACACCACTTTTTTCGGGAATTTTCCAAAAAATTTTTCCTAAAAGCATTTTAATAAATTTTTTATTCCAAAACGCAAAGAAAACTGCAAACAATTTTTTTCCGGGACTTAGAAAATTGTTCAAATTTTGTTCAAAATTTTTTTATCCTAATAAATGAGTCAATAAATTTTTTTTATCCTAATTTAATAAATTTCTTTATTCAAATAAACCCCAAAAAAAGTTATGTCTTATGGACTTACATATGTATACAATTTAGATACGTGCCATCTTTTTGTTCTAAAAGTGCTATTATAGTACCATATTTTTTGTTTTTAAAGCGCTTCCAAAGCGCTTTAAAATAACAACGGCATACCGTTTACCGTGGTTATCATTTTGGACGCTGGGAGAGTACTAAACTGTGGTGCTTTCCCAGCACACAAGCGACCATAAAAGGTACTTTGCCAGCGCTCTCCCGTTTGTATTTTTCTGCCTGGGTACATTTGGACAATTTTAAAATTAATTTGGACAAATTTAAAATATATTTGGAAAATTTTAAAATACATTTGGAAAATTTTAAAATCAGGGTTGGCAACCGAAACCCACCTAGAATAACGGTATTTGGCTAATGTACCGCAACCAATAAAGATATGGACATTTTCAAAAGCGATTATGAAAGCTGATTAAATTTCTAGTATTTTAAATGTGTCACTTCGTGTTTCTACCGGTTCGTTTTCGAAATATAGGTCAATACCTTTATAAAACCGTTTGAAACGGTATTATAACGGTATTGGCCTATATAACTAAAACGAACCGGTAGAAACACGAAGTGACACATTTAAAATACTAGAAATTTCATCAGATTTCATAATCGCTTCTGAAAATGTCCATATCTTTATTGGTTGCGGTACATTAGCCAAATACCGTTATTCTAGGTGGGTTTCGGTTGCCAACCCTGTTTAAAATACATTTGGACAATTTTAAACTTCATTTGGACAATTTTAAAATACATGTGGAAAATTTTAAAATACATTTGGGAATTTTTAAAATACAGCTGAAATGGTGTAGTTCCAGGCCATTTTCAAGTTTCTCATTATGAATTAACATAACAAGTACTTATGTTAACTCTACTTTCTTTATTGTGATTCTCACAACTAGAGATGGGCGCGTGAGTGACACACACTCACTCACGCTCACGACAGGAATTTTTTAATCACGCACACTCACTCTCGAGCATATTTTTTCTACTCACACTCACACACAATCACGGAAGTAAATTTAATATAACTCACACTTACGTGCACTCACGCAAGCTTCACTCATACTCACGTTGACTCACACTCACGAAACTCTTATTTATAAAAAAAAAATTTAAAACTAAAATTTCAAATATCATTCAAAATTTTCAGTTCAGCATAATTTTACATTTTTGTTTGCTTTTTCGGGACGAAATCTTAAGTTAAGCCAAATTTCACAATTTTTTTTATGCTTTTTTTGGTACGAAAGGATATATGAAGAGAAAATAATCACGCAAACTCACGCAAAAAAATAGACTCACGCACACTCACTCACGCAAAAATCTTACTCACGCACACTCACGCAATTTTTTTCTCCACATACACTCACTCACAATCACGTGAGTAAAATTGAATTCAGTCACACTCACGCGTGAATCACGCTCTAATATGCTCATGTGCCCATTTCTACTCACAACAAATACTCATAGAGTTTCTGCTTTTATTTTAGAAATTTCCATTTATATTTTAAAAATGTTCTTTTACACAAATTTAAATCAATAAACATCAATTGTAAATCAGCCAAACATGATATCAACCAAACATTTAGTAAAAACATCAGCCTGTTAGTCCATAATACAAAATTTCGATTTTGTTTTCAACAAACTTAGTCAAGTAATTTTATTTCAAAATTTTTTTATCATGTCAACAAATAGTTTTTGTGTTTGTTGAATTTCTTTGTTGAAAAAAAATAAAATTTTTTTACGTTTGTCAGATCAACAAATTGTGTTTGTTGAATTTCTTTGTTGAAAAAAATAAGATTTTGTACGTTTGTCAATACAAATAATAATTTTAATTGTATTCACAAATATGGGGGTCAATATAACAATTCGTTTTTTTCTGTGTTATGTTGCAGAAGTTTTCAATTGAATATCAGAAATTTCCATTATATTTCAGAATTTTCTATTTATATTTCAGAAATTTCCTTTTGTATTTAAAAATTTTCTAAATGCTTTTCAGAAAATTGGAAATTTTTGAAATACAAATCGAATTTTCAAAAAAGCATTTAGAAAATTTTGAAATATAAATTGAAAATTCTGAATTATAAATGGAAATTTTTTGAGTTTTGAAAACTAAACTAGGGAGAAAAAAGTACCACCTTAAAGAACTAAAAATCCCCAAAAAAAAAATAATTTTATGTTTTTTGATTATTTGTTCAAAAAATTCTACATTTTTATACCATATGAAGTTCATCGATCTGCACTTGGACCAAAGAGATCAGGATGGTACATTTTTTTGGGGGCGTGGATTTAAAAAAAAAAAAAAATTAATTAATTATGAAATTGTAATAGTTAAGTGCAAAAACCGTAATTAATCTATTTATCAACATTTATCGCCAGGGAAAGGTGTGTATTATCGTCTCCCGCCGAACACTCTTTCCCCCACCCCTACCAGTACCAAAGATTTGGCACAGCCGAATTTAACACTCTACTCACTTGTTTTTATTGTAAGATTGGGTTTTCTGAATTTTAATTGAGTTTTATTCTGAACTTAGATTGGATTTTTTTTTATATCAGTTGCACTATTCTGAATTTCAATTGGGATTTTTTAAATTTTGATTTCACTTTTATGTTTTCCAATTGGAATTTCTGAATTTGAATTGGTTTTGTTTTAATTATCAATTGGACTTGTCTGAATTAAGTTAAGGTTTCGGAATTTTAGTTTAATCCCTTTACCTAGAAATTGAATACCCCACATTTCAAGTATTCCCTTGTATTATTATAACTACATTTGTAATACATATTAATATTGTGTCGAAAATATTAAATTATTGTTATTTATACACGTGTTGATTAAAAAAGAACACACACAATTTTTGGTATTATAAATCATTAAGATAAAAAATCTTTCCTTTTCCATAGTTGTTTATCCACCAATAATTTTATTGGCTTATTGGGCATGTTAACCACTCTACTGCTGAAAGTCTATTTGCCACGTGAAGTCTTTGAACAATACATCAAATGGGATTGTGTTGGCAAAGTAATTTGGAGATTTTTTGGATTAAGTTCTGGCTGTATAGCAGCCGTTATGGCCATAGAACGTTGGATGGCATTGGCAAGACCATTTATATATCATAAAGTAAGTACATAACTACTATTATACACTGAGAAAAAATGTTTGAATAAAAATTGACTAAAATCGTTGATGTTTTGGAATCAAGAATATTTAGAGTAAAAAATAATTGAAAGTTTTATTCCAGCGATACGTAGTTTTTACCTAACCCCTCAGCTACACCTTCTATAATTATGTAAATATAAAGCAACAAACACACACATAATAACAACAAACAAAAGTTTGTTATTGTTTTATGTGTGTTTGTTGCTTTATGCCTACATATTTATGAAAGGTGTAGCTGAGAGGTAAACTTCTAAGGTAATAAAATTAAGTCGATCATAAAACTACTTTTCGGTTAGTTTAACCTACTCATATTTTTGAGTGTATGTAATACGAAAACCATATTAAGGGTATTCACGTCAGAAATTTTAACCGTACAACAATGAGAAAAAATTGCATAATTTTAAATTTTTATTGGGTCGAAAAGTGCAGGACTTTCAATTTGCCTGACATAAAAATGTTTCATTTGATTAATTTCTGATTAACAGAAAAAATTTTCTCCTGGTCAGATTTTGCCCATTTCCGAACTTAACCAGCCTTTAAGACATAATCGTGCCAAACTTCAGGAGTCCAGCTCTTTTATTTTGGACTGTATCCTGTCCTCTACAGACAGACGGACGGACGGAAATTCCTCTAATGTCATAGAATTGACCATGGATCAATAATATATGTAATAACTCACCAATTCAATAAAACCGAACTACAAAATATTTTACTAATTCAATTGTTTTTTATTTATATGTTTAATAAAGTTAATAACACTTATGTACATTTCACTAAAGACACATCTGTTCAGCTCCAGCGCTGTTCGACAACTAACTAAACTCAATCAACAGCGTTGCCAGATCTCCACATCCCTCCAATGTTTTTTAGCTTCAGCGTCAACCTCGGGTTAGGGTTCTCCAGTTCCATGTGTGTCTCCAACGGCTCCGACAAAGAATCAAATGCTGCAGAATCACCATAGTTAGGCTCCGACGTTGTTGGCAATTTCTTCAAGTGGCTAATGTTACGCCTGTACTCTTTATCATTACCGCGGACAATTACATCGTTCCCTTTCCGCTCAACCACTTCAAATTCATCTGCACCAAATGTCGGAGTCAGTTTATTTGGAAAAATAACATTCTGCAGTAATACTTTGTCTCCAACCTTTATACTGTTGTCTTTCGCCCCACGATCTTTGTCTGCCTTCTGTCTCCCTTTTTCTTTATTAACAGTATCCATGTCCCTAGCTTCCGCATCTAAAATATTCTCGTTGACATCAAGGATCGATGGTATTTTGTCTCGAATTACGCGGTTGAACAACAGTTCCGTTGGGGCCTTCCCAGTTGTTCCATGGGGAGTGACATTGTACATCAGCAAGAATTTTTGAATTTCCTTTTTGTAGTCTGTTCCATTACTATGAGCTATCCGTAGCCGCTTAACGATAGACCGATTCATGTTTTCTACCTCCCCATTTGCCTGTGGCCAGTATGGCGGGGACGTCATAATTTCAATGTTTTTGTCTGAACAGTAGCTTTTGAATTCATCACTAACAAACTGACGCCCATTATCCGTAGTAATTGATTTTGGGTAGCCCAGTCGCACAAATACTTCGTCAAGAAAATCAATTATGGCACTCGATGTTATTTTCTTCAGGAACTTTACTTCTTGATATCTTGAATAATAATCGATAACCACAAAAATAAAATCATGATTGGGTAACGGTCCCAGCAAATCCATTGCCAGACATTGCCAAGGCCCCTGTGGGAAAACGCGTCGGCTCATTGGTGCTGGATGTGTCGGTTTTGACACTAATAAACAATCTCGACAGTTTTTAACATATTTTTCGACATCACGATCAATTAAAGGCCACCATACTTTTGATCGTACGCGCCGCTTCATCACCGTTTCGCCTGGATGACCTTCATGTGCTATCGCTAACACTCTTGTTCTTAACGAAGATGGTATCACTATTTTGGTTCCCCGTAGCAGGATATTTCCCAAAGTACATAGCTCGAGTCGAAAAGGGAAGAATTTATTCGAAGTATTTATGCTCCAAGAATCGTTTTTCACATTTTCCACCGCTTCAATCAGTTCTGGATCGGACTGATTATTTTCCACGATTTCCAGAATCGAGAGCGCCCGCGGTATAGATCCTTCTATAATAGAACAAATACTATTTTCTGAATGTTGATCGAAAGACATACAATTTTCAATTTTGCACAGCCTGGACAAGGAATCGGCGATATTATATTTACCAGCCTGATAGATGATCTTAAATTTGAACGATTGAAGCCGTAGGACCCAACGCTCGATTCGGGCAGGCGGCTTTGACGTGGGCTTGAAAATCGCCTCCAAGGGCTTGTGATCCGTGACCAGTTCGAATTCAATGCCTGCCAAATAATAGTAAAAGCGTTCTACTCCCCAAACTAAAGCGAGGCTTTCTTTCTCCGTCTGCGAATATCTTCGTTCGGTCTCAGTCAGACTTTTACTTGCAAACGAAATCACTCGAGGAAGATTAATGTCGAATTGCAGTAGAACAGCTCCTAGCGCTACGGGACTTGCATCAGTTATTAATCGAGTGGGACTCTTCGGATTAAAATAAGATAATGTTGGCATCTTGGTTAGTTGTTTCTTGAGCTCTTGAAAAGCAACATCTTGGCATGTACTCCAGGTGAACTTAGCGTCTTTTTTAATCAATTTTCTGAGCGGTTTTGTCAAATTAGCTAAATCCGGTATGAACTTTCCAAGGTATGTTACCATGCCCAAGAAACTTCTTAACTCTTCCTTATTGTTTGGTGGTCGAAATTTCATTATAATATTAATTTTTTCAGGATCGGGATTAATTCCCTCGTTAGAAAGGATATGCCCCAAAAACCGTAGTTTGTCTGTTTTCCAAACACATTTTTCATTGTTCAGCAAGACATTCGCTTCTTTAAAAATTGCCAGCACCTTTTCCAAATTTTTGTCGTGTTCAGTCTCGGTGCTACCAAACACAATAACGTCATCCAGATAGTTCACAACACAATTACACGGGGCCAAAATGCTTTCCATGATTCTTTGAAATATTTCTGGCGCTGAATTTACACCAAACAGTAGTCTTTTGTATCTGAATAGCCCTTTAGACGTAATGAAAGTAGTTATTTCACGACTCCCTTCGTCCAGCTCAAGTTGGTGGTAGGCATTTTTGAGGTCGAGTCTTGAAAAATGTTTTGCTCCTTGAAGTTTGGTCATAAAGGAGTCGAATGTTGGAAGTGGATAATTCTCCCTCAATATTGCCAAATTTGCACGCCTCATGTCGATGCATAGACGGATATCGCCGTTCCCTTTAAATACAACCACCACTGGAGATATCCAAGGGCTAGGTCCTACCACTGGCTCTATGATATCTTGTTTAGTTGCTTCGCTTAATTTTTCTTCGACCTTTTCCTCCAACGCCGACGGTACTCTACGCAGTGGTTGTTGGACTGGCTTCACGGATTTATCAATTGATAGTGAAATTTTAATGCCTTTTATTTTCGGAAATATTTGGCTATCTTGGATTTGATTGATTCCAGGGCCTAATTTTAAAACGTTTAATTTTATGGCGGTATCTCGACCCAGCAAAGATTGACTCCCATTCTCAATAACATAGAATGAGGCAATCAGGTTTGAAGTTAAGTCTAGACCTATTACAGCCTCGAAAACTGTCTTAATCTTGAGCAGATCGTTTCCAGCATACGCACGAAACTGATTCTCAGATTCAGTTCTAATGTTCCAAACAGTGGCATGTTCCCTGCAGAGATACTCCCAATCATTCTCACTCAGCAAGTTAAATTTTGACCCAGAATCAATCAACATCGAAATTTTCAAGCCTCCTACATAGCATCCTATTATTTCATTCATATGTTCGCCTAACTTGTCCGTTACTTGAAAACAATTGTGTTCAGTCCACTCACTCTTCATGGATCCAGTTTCCGGCTTTTTATCATTTGCCACAAATTGAATGTTGGAATACGGGCCTCTTCGCCTTTTCGGATCTGCATTTTCAAAATTTGACTGTTTGCGCTTAGTACCCTTCGTCTTACACTTGCGAGCAAAATGGCCCATGAACCCACATTTGTTGCATTTTGAATTTTTAGCGGGGCAGCCAGCACTTGTGCCAGTATGTCCTCGTTGCCCACATCTGCCACATTCAATATTTTGATTCTTGCTCTCAATTCTGTTGATATCTAGAGATGCATTCGGCAATTTCATTGTTTCAGACTGATTGTTTATTTGTTCGTAAACGTGGCACATTTCAATGGCTTCTGTAAGCGTGAATTCTTTTTCTAAGAGTCGTTTTTTAAGATCATTCGGAGCCTCAATAAGTTTATCTTTTAAGTGAATCGCCAATATTTGTTCTTTTGTTTCTCCGAACTGACATTTTGCGGCTTGGTTCCGCAATCTTACAAGAAATTTGTTTAAACACTCGCCCCCTTCAGGTTTCAATGAACGAAACAAATGTCTTTCGAAAGTAGAGTTCCTTTCGGGCGAAAAATATTTATTGAGCTTTTCAACAAGGACTTCGTACACGTCTTTACCCTCAGCCACATTTTCAGCTTCCACAAGAGCTCCGGGAATACTGTACACCACCTCTTGAAGTTGCTTACCACCCAAATACAATAGTTTATTCTTCTTCTTCTTTGCATCCTTGACTTCTTCCGCTTCAAGATATATGGAAAATGAGCGAAGCCATTTCTCCCATTCTGAACGAAGAAGAGATTTATCTATGGCATCACAAAGAAAATGTGGTATACTTGCCGCACTCATTCCACTTCCTTTTCGCAATTTAATGCAAGTCAATTTCAAATCTTCCTATTACGCAATTAAATGCAAAACAATAAAATTAGCAAAAGAAACCCAGTCAATGTTTGTTTTCTTACCAACTTCCAATTAAATGAAATTCGACTAATTCAAATAGACAATCCTTACAATTTAATGTAATTTTACTTGTTGCCTTTGCAACGTTTTAACAATTTAATGTTCCGTCTTATCTGCAATTAAATGCAAAACAATTCAATGCTTTTCTTTTGTTACAATTAAATGTACCACCAACTCACATGGTCTCCTCTTTGTTTGATCTTTTTTTTTCCTTTTGTGTGTTCTTCTTGTTTACCAAAAATGTGCAATATCAGTTATAGATGCGATGCTAAAAAAAACAACACAAATCATATATGTATGTGTGTATGTACGTATGCATGCACGCATCATATTTCAATTTATTTTTAATAAAAACATAATTTACCTCAGTCGCCATTGTAATAACTCACCAATTCAATAAAACCGAACTACAAAATATTTTACTAATTCAATTGTTTTTTATTTATATGTTTAATAAAGTTAATAACACTTATGTACATTTCACTAAAGACACATCTGTTCAGCTCCAGCGCTGTTCGACAACTAACTAAACTCAATCAACAGCGTTGCCAGATCTCCACAATATATATACTTTATGGGGTTTGATACTTTACAAAAGGAATGACAGAGTTAGTACACATTTTCTAACAATTTTTTTTTATAATTTTGTTAAACAAATAAAACATTTAAGAAGTTTGAAGTCTTGCGCTGTGATCCAGGGAATTTTAAAACAGCTTTTATTCAGACCGCCCCTTTTTGTAGGCGTAGAATTTAAATACTAATTTAAATAAATTAGCATTTATTGCGATGGGGAGGTAGGTGTCCCCCAAAACTTTTAATTAAGAAATAAAAAAATTGGGCACATATAAATGGATTTGGAAATTATTATTTCTAAATTTAATACTTTTCTAAAATATTTTAAACATAATTGCAAATTAAATTTCTATAAACGCCGAAAAATTAAGTGAAAAATGCTGATTTGTGTCAAATTAGGAATTTAACAATTTTATGTTACAGTTCCATCTGACTTGAATACCCTTATTAATTTATTTCACTCATTGGTTTTAATCTTTTCATAACAATTCCAGCATATAACTTACGAATTGGTGCGTAAAACTATTAAATCCTTAATATTAATAGCAGTTGCCATTACATTTTTACCATTCTTTGGTTTTGGTGCCTACAAGGATGACAGTGATCCAAATAATATAAAATGTTTACGTTATCGAGATGCTGACGGTTTTTGGAATAAAACTTATTCAGTATTATTCATGTTATTTGGTAAGTGAAAAACAAAGACAATAATGATTAGAATTTAAATGTGCTAGAGATGGGCGCTGGTCACGTGATTTGCGTGATTCACGTGAATCACGCGTGAGTGTGAGTGATTTTTATTTCAATCACGTGATTGTGAGTGAGTGTGAGTTGAAAAAAAATCTGAGTGAGTGATTAGTGAGTGAGTCATTTATTTTTAGCGTGAGTTTGCGTGATTAGATTTTTTGATTTGCCAAATTTTTTTTTTCTTTTTGGTAAGAAAATTTTATTGCGTGAGTAGATTTTGCGTGACTCACGCGTGAGCGTGATTGAATTTGGCGTGAGTCACGCATGAGCGTGAGTAAGTTTTTTATTACTCACGTGAATGTGAGTAAAAAAAACAATTGCGTGAGTGATTCGATTATTTTTTGCGTGAGTGTGAGTGAGTGTGAGTCAAAATCCACTCACGCGCCCATCTCTAAAATGTGCAACACAACACTTTATGGGGAAAATGGGCAAGATCGGACCATGGTGCAAAAGTTTACCAATGATAATTTTTCTATAGAAAAATATCTCAGAACCTGTGAATTTTCTAGAGAAAAAATTTGTCTAAATCTGAACATTTTGTTAGAATCTGAGAATTTTTATATAGAAAAATATCCCCGAATCTGAGACTTTTTCCATTAAAATATATTTCAGAATCTGAGAACTTTTCTATGTTTCTACAGGAAATATATCTCAGAATTTAAAAACTTTTTAATAAAAAAATATCTCAGAATCTGATAATTGTTTTTTCGAAAAAATATCTCAGAGTTTTTCTAAAGAAAAAATACCTCAGGAGTTGAGAATATTTCTATAGAAAAAATATCTCAGAAGCTGCAAAATTTTTCTATAGAAAAAATATCTCAGAAGCTGCAAAATCTTTCTATATAAAAATATCTCAGAATCTGAGAATTTTCTATAGAAAAATATCTCAGAATCTGAAAATTTTTCTATTGAAAAAATATTTAAGATTCTGAGAACATTTCTATAGAAAAAAATTCTCAAAATCTGAGATTTTTTCTATAGAAAAAATATCTTAAAATCTGAGATTTTTCTGTAAAAAAAAATATCTCAGAATCTGAAAAATTTTCTAAAGAAGAAATATCCTAAAATCTGAGATATTGTCTGTAAAAAAAATATCACAGAATGTTAAAAAATTTTCTATTGAAAAAATATCGAAGAATCTGAAAATTTTGTAAAGAAAAATAGAGAATCTAAGAGTATTTCTATAATTTTTTTTTTTCAGAATCTGAAAAATGTTTTATTGAAAAATATCTCCGAATCTGAGAATTTTTTTATAAAAAAAATATCTCAGAATATCATAATTTTTTTATAGAAATATCTCAGAATCAGAGAAGTATCTACTTATAGAAAAAATATCTCAGAATCTGAAGTGCTATTTGATGAAAAATTATCTCAAAATTGAAAATTTTTTTTAGAAAAAATATCTCAGAATCTGAGAAATTTTCTATAAAAAAAAATATCTCAGAATCTGAGAAATTGTCTATAGAAAAAATATGTAAGAATTTTTCTATAGAATAAAATATTTCAGAATCTTAGAAATTTTCTATAGAAATCATATCTCAGAATCTTTTCAGAATCTGATAATTTTTCTATACTTACTTTCTCAGCTTTCCAGTCCAGGGTGGACCATTGCTTCTGTTACAAGCCTTCTCCAGCTATTTCTGTCCGTTGCTCTAAGTGTCCAGTTTGTTTCATTTAATATTCTTAAGTCATTCAGCACATCTGTCTTCCATCTCTTTATAGGGTTCCTCTTTTACGAATCCGGGGTTTGCATGTAAATTTTCTTGACTACCTTTTCTTCTGACATTCTGATAACGTGCCCCAACCAACGAATTCTCTGTGCCTTTATATACCTAATGATGCTTTGGTTTTCGTTCAGTTTTTCTAACTCATCATTAAAACGTATTCGGTAATTTTCTTCGTCGATTCTAATTGGGCCAAATATTTTTCTTAAAATTCTTCGTTCAAAACACAGGAGTTGGTTCACGTCGAATGTTTTCAAAGTCCATATTTCACATCCGTATGTGAGAACTGGTCTTATTAGAGATCTGTATAAACTAACTTTTGCTGAACGGGATAGTAGTTTTGATTTAAAAAGTTTTAAGTAAACAAACCACGCTTTATTTGCTGCTTGAATTCGATCTTGAATTGCTGCTGATGTGTCGCTGTGGGAACTTAAAATCATTCCAAGATATTTAAATTTATTGACGGTATCAAATGTATATGTGTCAACTGTAAGATCTGTTGCATTCGTGTAGTTAGGAGATCTTAACATGTATTTTGTTTTGTCCCTGTTGACTTTTAGTCCAGTTAGACGAGCTGCATTTTCGAGTTGTCTAAATGTATTTTCAAGGCTAGATTTGTTTCTTGATATAATTAGAATATCATCTGCGTATGCACATATTTGAGTTGTACTATTGAATATTGTACCACCTTGATCAATTTCTTCTACTATGGAGTGTAGAAGAAGGTTGAATACAAGGGAGGATAGAGCATCTCCCTGTTTGACTCCAGATATAATGTTAAAAGGTTCAGAAAGTTCACCTTGTATCACTACTTTTGCGATTGTGTTGGTAAGTGTCATATTGATTAGGTTTACCAGTTTACCTGGAATTTCAAGTTTAAGTAATCGAATACCAATTTGTTTTCTATTCAAGCTATCAAAGGCTTGTTTAAAGTCAATGAAAAGGCAGTGTATATCTATGTCGTATTCATAGAATTTCTCAAAGATCTGTGCGATAATGAAACCCTGATCGATTGTTGATCTATCTCTCCGAAATCCGCATTGATAGTCTCCTATAATAGGTTCTGCATATAAGTCACCTTTTTTGTGGATTGGTGTTATTAAATTTTTCTATAGAAAATATATAATTCGGAATCTGAAATTTTTCTATAGAAAAAATATCTCAGAGTCTGAGAATTTTTTTATAGTAAAAATATATCAGAATCTGAGAATTTTTCTATAAAAAAATATCTCAGAATCTGAGAATTTTTCTATAGAAAAAAATCTCAGAATCTAAAAATTTTTCTATAGCAAAAATATCTCAGAATCTAAGCATAAAAATCTCAGAATCTGAGAATTTTTCTATAAAATAAAATATCTTATAATCTGAGAATTTTTCTATACAAAAAAAATATCTCAGAGTCGGATAAATTTTCTATAGAAAAATTATCTCAAAATCTGAGAATTTTTGTATCAGAATCTAAGAATTAAAGTAGGACACCCATTTTTTGCTGGGCTTTTATAACATTGATTTTAAATTATCATTTATCACTATTATGTTTAATTTCCTTTTCATTTTTACTTGTTTTTCAGGAACTCTTTTGTGTGTGGTTATAGTCGCTTGTAATTTATTTGTTACACGCGTTCTATGTTTTATTGGTCGAACACGTACCACACAACGTCACATGACATACGATATGGTGAATCGTTGTGAAAAGGGTTCGACCGCTCTAATTGATGGTGAGAGTTCCAGCGGTACGACATTGTATCAGCATCAAAACAGCACAACATCATATAAGCCACCACAACAGCAATATGCTCACAGTAACAGCGTGACATTGACAGCAGCGGCATCACCAGATGAAATTAAATTCGCCAAATTAATGTTGTTCTTGAGTATATCATTCGTTATCTGTTGGATGCCACAAATGGTATGTATGAAGATGAATGAAGACTTACAGACAGACGGACGGACTGCCACACTGTCTGTATGTCTCAAGTGTTATAAATTGAAATTTAATTGAGAAATGATTTAAAAACAATAATATTTTTTTTGTTCATTTAGATTGCTATACCCATGGCCATTGCACCGAATCGTGTACCTAAGGCTCATCCGTTCTTCTTGGTGGCTGATATGCTAATGGCTTTACATTTCACCTCAGATCCTTATATTTATGTCTTGAGTCGTACTAAGCATTCCTATATATTGGGTTGTCTTAAACGTTGGCGTACCGGTTTAAAACGTTCACAAAGTGATCAAAGTCGCTTGCGAACAACTATCGAACAAAATACTTTAGATTGCGGTCTCAATTAAATTTAATTTTTACTTAATTTTTTTTTTTTATTCATTTCATAATTATTTGTTTCCTTTTTGACTTAAAGACAGACATCATGTATCATATTGTCATCACATCAGCATCATATAATTGCACAATGGGAAAAGAAGAGTAATTTTTTTGGGGAACAAGTTTTTTTTTTAATTTTGCTAAGCTTAAGAAAATCTGCGAAAAAAAATTGAAAACATTAAGAAAAGCAAAAGTAAAAAAGTTGAATTCGGCCCTGCCTAATATATTGATACGTTCCACAAGGACAAAAAATTTTTGAAATTTTTTTTTTTTTTAATTCTGCGAAAAAAATTGTGTAAAAAAATTTAAATACCATCCGCTACCCAATTCAGTTTACATATGTCCACCAACAGCCGCATTAAAGCATTTTGTATTTTTAGGTTATGTGGAATGTACTTAAAACTTTCGTGGTGTCCTTACATTTTTGTTCATAATTTTTAAGCCGCTGACAAGGGAAGTCTCCCTGGTGTCACCCAACGATCTTCATTAAATTTGGATATGTTGTTAAAAACGAAATTAATTTGACACGTATTTTTACTCATTCTTATAGTGCGTTTACATTGGATTTCTAATCTAGTAAATAGCGATTTTAATCTACTTTGCAATCTGTACCGTTTACATTGGCATTTTTTACATTTGAGAAGATTAGGATTGGCATCTATAACAACAAGTTGGTAATAAATGTGTGTGACTGCGTCAAAAGACAGCGACGGTAATTAGTCGTCGTATGATTAACAAGGACAGTGACGGCGTTTACAAATAACAATGACGGCGGCATACACATACTTGGCGGCGCACAGTGGACCAAATGCCTAATCTAGCGTGCAAGAGAGTATAATTCGACTTTGAGAGCACCTAGAAACATGAAATTTGTAATGCACAAGGAAAATGAGATGAGCTTCTATATAGTAAAAATGTGGGCGGTATTTTAAGGGGCGTGGCACTTATTGAAACATTGTCACAATAAAATAGAAATAAAGTAGAGCCAAATAAGCAGAGAAAGTATTTTTTTTAACGTAAAAAAGATTTTTAAACAGTTTAGAAAAGAAATATTTTATTTTGAGTAAAAAAAAAAATTTTACTCATTTCTGTAAAAAAAAAATTTTTTGAGTGAAAATTTTTTTTTGAGTTTACATTTTTTTTTTTGCTTGTAAAATTTTTACATTGGGTTAAAAAATGTTTGAGAATGTCAAAAATACTCGGAAAAACATTTTTGTGGCTCATCAATGTCATTTAAAGCGTTTATGTGTTTTTTTTTCTTAACGTAAATTCAAGGTACACCAATCTGAAATTGGTTTTTGCTTACAACTTCTGAACCACTGAACCGATTTGGCTGATATTCAATATCAACGTGACTAGGAAAATTAAAAATATATATGCCAAGCGTCAGCAGCAACAGAGTTGCCGTTTGGAAGTTATCGTGTTTTAAACAGACAGATGGACGGACATCGCTAGATCGACTGAAAAACAAAAACCAGCAAAAACCAGCAGCCAATTTTTTTATTATTTTGGAGCTCAATATCTATTCTTTTGAAATCATGTAAAAACCATATAGAAGTTAGCGGGATTCGTACCTAAATTCATTAACAAAATTCAAGTTTGCTTGAAAAATAATTCCATTGTGAACTCTCTTTTTAATTTACGTTTTTTTACGAACAACAACACAAATTAGCTTCAAATATACATTCCTTGAGGTTAAAATATAACAAATAATTTGATAAATTGCCTTAATACGGTCGTAAAATAGCAGTTTAAACAATCAACACGTCTACACAGAACTTGAAGAATTGTTTTTATAAAAACTAATTACTCATGTTTGGCTGCCTACTACGATGGTGTTTTTGCAATAAACAAAGAAATTTTATTAGCGTTAAGTAAGGTAGGAATAGTGCAATCATATATGCGATACTAATTCAATATTGTCAAAACTTCATTTTTCGACCAACTGCGCACCAGATTCAACATTTGGTCCACTGTGCGGCGTCATCAAAACGGCAGGCTTTGTGTCGGTGTTTTTCAGTGTTGGAAAATGCAAATAATAGAAATACAGAGTTGTATCTAACTTTACCAGATTGCGTTTGCCGATTAGAGTCTAAACTACTAGATTGAAAAAAATAAATTTGTATGGGCAATCTAATAGATTGAAACTGGATTGAAGCCACAATCTACTTCAAGCTAGCTTAGAGGACCAGTGTAAACGCACTATAAGGGGGGTTCGATTTGTACTTACATTACAAAAATTGCCGCAAGGAAAATTGGTCTAAATTAGGACTAACTTTTAATAGTATCAAATTAACTACGCACAAAGTTAAAACAAAATAATGGCCACTTAAGAGGAATTCACTAAAGCTGCGGAAGATGTCAAGAATTTGACTACTACACCCTCCGGTACTGATTTATTAGAATTGTACAGCTTGTATAAGCAAGCTACTGTAGGAGATTGCAATACAGATAAACCAGGTTTCTTGGATTTCAAATGCAAAGCCAAATGGGAAGCCTGGAACAATCGCAAGGGTATGTCAAACACCGATGCTACCAATGCTTATGTAGAAAAAGTCAAGGGTTGATTGCATCAATTGGTCTTCAGGCTTAAAAATTTACAACAAACTAATACTAAATCACAGTCTAATTTGTACTGGGGGAAATTGACCTTTTTCAGTTTTTAATGATTTACGCCTACTTAGACAAAACGAATATAGTCATATGTGGTATCAGATTAAAGGTATTTAAAATACCTATCACGTGGTGCTAACAGCACGCAAAAAAAGATAATAGTTTTCGACTTATCAAAAACGATCTAAAATTTTGATATTTTACTTAATATGACGAAAAGTTGGGCATGTTTTGACACGTTCTTTACACACGTAGCACAGTGGATCGAAAATCGAAAGTCCCGGTCAAAGGGTAAAACTAATCATCCAAACTCATTGAAATTTGTGTCCTATATGGATTTTGGCTCGCTGAATTCATGTGTGCTCTCAAACTATTAAACTTTATAATATTTTACGAGGTATTTTGGTCCAAATTTTTTTATTTTTCGATTTTTTCAGTTTTTATATAATTTTTTATAGAAGATGTGTAATTTATTGTTATTTTTTTACGCTAATATGATAATAGGGAATTGTTTTAAAACATTGCATGCTTGGTTTGCAAAAAAAATGCGCGGAAAGCTAAATTCACAAAACGCGACATAACGCGAAAAATAGAAATGAAAAGTTATAAAGCTTTATATAAATTATAAATATCATCTGTCCTTATAATTTGACTAACACTATTTTCAAATTCGGCAATTAATACACTGAAAAAAACCACTCTGAAATTTTAACCGTCAAATATTTCGGCGTGTTTCAAGAAAATGGGTATAAAACCGATATGGAAATTAAAGAGGACGTAAACACCTTTAGTTTTCTGTGCATACTTTTTTTAAAGAACTTGGGCAATTTTTTTTATTCTAACCTAATTTTTTTGTTTTTTTCAGTGTAGATTTTTTTTTACATATTTGGACCGATTTTATTTTTTTTGTAGTTTAACTTTTGGATTTAAAGCTGAACTAAAGAGAAATTATAATGGTATGCCTTTAATGAACGCGAATGTTGCAAAATTGCAAAAATAAAAAATCACCATTTTTGATTTTTTTGAATTTTTTTTTTTTTTTGTTTTCGTCAAATTCGGAGAGCCCTCTAAAACATATAAAAAGACTTTTTTCATTAATAAAAACTGCGAAAAAATAATGACCGGGTTTTTCTTCTACACGATCGATCCACTGTGCGTAGGTAGGTTTTCCAAAGACCTTTCATTTGGTATGCAATATGACTAGGTTTCTTTCCATAATAGAGGAGATAAACCAAAAAAACTGAAAAATTAACGTTTCTTCCCCGATCATTTACATCCCCCTAAATATGAATTTGGGCCGCTAAAAAAATACGTGTCCCTTTATTTTTTCTGCCCTACAAAATAAAACCAAACTTCACAGAACAACAAGTAAATATTTTAGGTCTCACGTCATATCTGTGTGATATTTTGGCCTTAATCGCCATTTCAACAGAAGGGCATCACTACCTCCCACTAATAAGGAATGTCTTTTAGAGGGCACCCACCGATTGTCCTGAAACTTGCATATCGGAAAGAGGGGATGAAAATAAGAGTTACCTGTTTTTTCTTAGCTGCCCAGTCTTACGTTTGGTGGGTCAAAGGGGAGGGGTAAATGGGGGCTGGAGCCATGGGGGTCGAGACCACGTTGGATCCTTTAAGAGTCCCCATATATTTTGACCCAAAACATGTGTCCGTTTCGCTCTACCTTGCTTAGTTTTTGAGATACGGTAATATGGCGTCTGATAGACCCTATCAGAATCTTAAAAACTGGATAACTCAAAGACTAATAATCGGAGAGCTTTCGGGTATTTTTCTCTACGAGTCAAGAGCTACAAAAATGCCGTTGGACCCTTTTTCGTGTTGGCAGTATTTACCGAGATATGTGCATATATAAAATCGCAGGAATATCAAATTTTAATCTAAAATTAGGGTCTTGAGGCCCCGACAGATATGCAGAGCTAGGCTATTCCATATTTTTCTTTAGTCTTTCTTTTCAAAATTTCATCCGTTTCGATCTATCTATCGCCATTTTGAATTTTTAACTAAATTCTAAGAAGTTATTAACTAAATTCTAAGAAGTACACTTCCTCAATTCAAAGAAGAGAAATACGATCATGTTTTATTTAGTAAATTTTAACTAAACTTGGTAAATTTAAATTTTTTTTAGTGTAGCACTGCAGGAGTAGTATTGGCCCAAAACTGATGAAAAACAGAAAATTTTAAAGTTAATTTTTCTCCAAAAAAAATATGTTGCTCTAACCCAATGTGCACATTGTCGGCATCATTTATACTAAATTTATGTTTTTTGTACTTATTATCGATTATTTTTTTTTGTTTTTATTATTTTGTATTAGTGTATGTGGTTATTAACCCACTTTTCTTTTGTCCCAATGATTAACTTTAAGTCTAAATTGTACAAGTCCCATAAATGTCATTATGCATTTAGTACAGTGTAAGTAATTTCTTTTTAATTATCTATTTTATTATTGTTGTAAATAATACTTTAAATTTTTATTTTTAATTAAAGGGCCGGATGTTCTTAAGAAATGTTAACGGTCATGAACAGGGAAACCAAAAATATCATTTTATATCAATTTAAGAAATCTGTCATCGATTTGTTATACCATATTTGTTGCATATTTTGGTCTTAAAAGCAAATTTTAGTCTTAAGATCATAATTGGCATAAAAGCATATTTTTATGGCATATTTTTGAGATTTTTAGTATATTTACTTAAAATTGCATATTTTATTAAAAAAAGTAAAAAATTTTTAAAATAAATTTTAGTTAGAAACTATTTGGAAAGTGAAAATTTGTAAAAAAAAAGTTCCATAATAGTATTTTTTACTAAAAATTTTAAAATAAAACTTAAAACTTTGTATTTTGTAGAATTTTAATGAAGAACCTAACTTTAAGAGCATACTTTTCCGTTTTATGCTGCATATTTTAACCCTTTAACGACCACAGGAAAATATACTTGAAAAAGCGTTTTTGAGGATTTTTTTCGTTAAGGAAAAAGATAGGGTAAATTTGTTAAAACATGAATTTTAGAAGAGTGTTGAAGCAACAAAAGTCCAGTTTTTAGAAAGTCGCTAACTTGATCCACTTATTCACTTTAAGTCGTCGAAGTTTGAGCAATATCCTCTATTTTTGCAACAAAAGGATCATTGCTGGTCAAGCAAAATTAGATCCTAGAAGGGTTTCTATAGGTCCAAACAATTATTGAATTGTACATCATAAAAATCACAGCGAATAGCAAATAGCTTTGGCAAAAACTGCAGTAAAAGTAAGGGAGGAACATTTTGATAACATTTTTTTTTTTTAACTTATAATATAAAATTCTTTTTTGATAAAACTTCACAAACGCTTTCTTTAAATATGAGAAAAATAATATTTATTAGGAGAAAAATAATATTTATTAGGAGAAAAATAATATTTATTAGGAGAAAAATATGATTTATTTGTATTACCAAGAAGTGCTCTGAACTGTGACATCGCCCACAGAATTTATCCACTTGATTTGAATACGCTCTTGGACTCGTGATTCCTTTCCAAACGCTGCTTCCAGTTCAGCAAAATTTCTGTTGGGTCATCTCGGAATACCAGCTTATGTGAAGTGAAGAGCTGATTGTGGAAAAATTTATTAAACAATTTTACAACAACATCTTCAGTCGGCAACCAGCCGTCAAATCCGGCCAAAGCCAATTGAATATATTTTTACAAAATTGAGGGATTACTAATATCATAATTTAAATTTTACTTTAAATTTAAATGACATTTACCAGAAAAAAAGATTGCAAACAAGTTAAATGAATCTTGGGCCTCTGTTCTGTCTTTCAAAACTTTTCAATTCACATGAAAATTTTCGAATCAAATGAAGTCAAGTTTAGTGTTTTGCTGATCATGTTTTCATTCGAAGTTGAAATCGAATAATTAAAATTTAAAATATTTTTAAGAAAAAGGAGCATTCGTTTTACTTTCACAAAATTTTATTTATGTGAATTAAAACGAAAAAAAAAAATCGGATGTGAAATCTAAAACACCAAAAAAATTCGGAAATTTTCATTTTCACATTTTTTATGTGAATTACTTTTTTTGGAACAGCGGCTTTGGACTAAGATTTTATATATTTTAAATTCGTTATAAAAACAGTGTATTTTATAGATAATGATTAATCGTAATCGAATGATTTTTTTTTCGATTACGATTAATTGGTCCGATTGACGCGATTACGATTTTAACCGTTTTGCAAACTCTAGGTTAGGGATTAAATTTTTTCTTTCATAACTACTATTAGGTCACAGATCACGACAATGAACAAAAACTGAAAATCGCTTTAACAGAAAATGTATGTATACTCGTTAAAGGGTTAAGCGGATAAGCCGTTCTAAGAGCATATTTTTGGTTTCCCTGGTATGACTTTTTATAATTATTTTTCATTGGAAAAATTGTCATTAACAAAAGTCTCTCATTTTAAGAATTGGACCACAATATTATTTTAATAAAAGAAATTCTTCATTAAATGTTGATTTCACTCATTATGATCCCATTTGAATATAGAATATGAATAAATGTGACTGTTTAGCAGTTTAAAAATAAATATGTATAACAAAAATGTGTATTTTTTTCTAAATGGATTTTTTTTTTTAATTTAACTGTAGACATTTTAGTGTAAAATTTTATATACATACTAGCTGAAGCGCCCGGCGTTGTATGAATATCTAAATACCTTCTCCCTGGCGCCATCTAGAGTCCATTCATACATACTAATTTTCTCATGAAGTGACGTACAATTTTACTGAAATTAAGAATTTTGCCAATAACTTCACCCCAGCGCCATCTACCGGGTCCAAATATCAGCAGGAAACTTATTTTTGTTTAATAAATACTATATCTTGTGAATTTTCGTCAAATTGGAATAAATGGAATTTTGATAACAGCGCCACCTATCGGGTCCAAATTTTATCACGAAGTTATTTTTGCTCAAAAAATATATTTTGTGAATTCTAGCCAATTCATACCATAAATACGGCTTCGGCCACGGCCAAAAAAGGGTATATTCGGTCGAAAACTACTAGAAATAAAAGTTGTTGATTTTTAAATGTTTTATTGCAATTTGAGGCGTTTAAAGCTTAGGGGCATGTCACAGACTCAATTCCGTTCGGAAGTGAAACAAGTGGTTTACTCGTAAAACGCAAAGCAAATATTTTTTTTTCGGAATGAAACCACCCAGGCAGAAAAATACGAACGGGAGAGCGCTGGCAAAGTACCTTTTATGGTCGCTTTTGTTCTGGGAAAGCATCACAATTTAGTACTCTCCCAGCGTCCAAAATGATAACCACGGTAAACGGTATGCCGTTGCTATTTTAAAGCGTCTTTAAAGCGCTTTGAAAACAAAAAATATGGTACTATTATAGCACTTTTAGAACAAAAAAATGGGACGTATCTAATAGTATAAGTCCCGAAGATACAACTGTTTTTGATGTTTATTTGAATAAAGAAATTTATAAAATTATAATAAAAAATTGATTGACTAATTTATTAGGATAAAAAAATTAGTTTATGCTTATGTTTGCAACTACCCGAAACAATAGTCCTAGATTAACCTTTTAGCAAAAGTCCCGAAAAAAAGTGATGTATTGAACCGAAACGTGTTGTGTTCGAAAGGGATAGACCCAGTTACATTTCACATGTGATGTATCCGGAGTTTAAGACACTTCCTCACAAAAGAAACAGGGGGGTTACCGCGTAACTTTATTCGAAAGAAATCGTTCGAATTCGGAAATTTTCAACATGCCGTAACAATAAATTGGTTTACTCAAAATTATATTTTTTTATATTTTTCCATTATTTGAAGAAGATCTGACGGGCTCCAAAGAATTTTGTAACGAAAAAAATATTTTCTTTTTAATTATTTGCCAAAACAAAATTCTGTTCGAAAACGTTTCCGTTTCGAATCGAAATACGCGGTAACCCCCCAGGTGTTTTTATATAAAAGGTGTCAAGTTTGTGATAGGCATTGTGTCTAATTGACATATCACGAGAACTATCAAGGACCAATAACTTATCCTGCAGGGAAATGAAAAATATTCCAATTGTTATGAAAATTAATAAATTTTAATTACAAATTATACTTTGAACGGATTTAAATAGAAAACATTGGCAAAGCGCTTGCAAGGCACTTTTTTTTCATACTACCTTACACACAAAAAATAAAGTGCTTTGCCGAGACTTTTTCTGTGTAACGGTTGGCAGTTTCTGCATGGGCACTTTTATGCAATTCAATTCCACTTTGATTTTTGAAAGTGATTTCATTCCGAAAAATTAATATTCTTTTGCGTTTTACGGATAAACCACTTTTTTCAAATCCGAACGGAATTGAGTGTGTGACATGCCCCTTTAGATAAATTTTCAACGTAAAAAACAGAGTACTTAGGTAAAAAACCAAAAATGCCCTCCATTTTGCTCTATCTGAATTAGGGCTGGCACTTATCACAAGATAATCAATGATTAGTGCTAATCTATTTTATGAACCCCGTATTATTTTAGAAATTTAATGTCTTAGCTTCAAACCTGAATCAAATTACGTCGCGTAAGGCGTAACCAGAGTCATAGAGTAGTACAACAAATGGCGTTTGAAAAAGTAGTAAACAAAAACCATATGGTATTGTTTACAAAATTTTATCACAAATAGAAATGTGAGCGGGATGGAAGATACCAGTTTTACAGTGAGAATGCAGATTGTTTTTTCTCTCTTTGCTTTACGTTTGAACTTTAGTTTCGCATTGCCAGAATTTTCCAATTATCTTTGGTGATGCCAGATCTACAAAACGGTCGAAGGATCACTATGGGCGTAACGCCCAATAATTTTTCGTTTATATAAATTACTAGCTTACCATCCCGGTACTTCGTTACCGGTTGTATTGAATGCCGGATAATAAAAGGATCAGGATTACTCTATCGATTTAAAAAAAATCCTCTACATAGTTTTTGTTTTATTTACTTGTGGACGTTTAAGTCTTTCATAAAATAATATTTCAATGAATAATTTAAACAATAAAATTTGAATAACTTCGCTGGTACGTCATCATGCTCGTTTCGGTGAAAAAATATATTGACAATTTTCGAGTCCTTGTATCGGGTTTTAAGATTTTGAGTGAATAAATATTTCAGTGAAAAAAAAAAAATTGGAATAAAAATAAGTTTGAGTGGAAAAACATATAGAGAGATAAAATATGGAGTCAAAAAAGTTAAATATGTAAAATTTAAGTAAAAAGTATCATTCCATATTGTTCCCAGTTCTATTCCACTTCGTTCCCCGTTCTATTCCATTTCACTTCCAAGTCCATCTCCTTTCGTTCCATGTAAGTTTCATTCCTCTCCGTATAATATGCGTTAAAAAAATAAAAAGTTCTATTGTCTTTATATTGTAGATATGAAAAGTACCATACACCACTGTTACCAGGTACACCTTTTTACCCTGAAATTTTAAAATATGTCCTTGTGTTATTTCTGCGGCTTTTAGTTCAATAGTTAGATATCTCAAAATAACCATTTGCCCCCTTTTCCCCGTTAAATTATATTTTCCAAAAACTGTTTTTTTGTGCTAGGTGATATTTTATTTAAAACATAAAGTTTCTGAACCATTATTTCAAGAAATATAAGAATAACCAAATTTGCACTTTTTATCCCCTTTACGATCGGTCGCGACCCTTAGAAACAGAATTTCCAAAAAATAACTTTTTAAAGCATTCAAAATTTCAGTGCCTAGGATAATTACTTCATGAAATATAAAAAGTATCAAAAAACACTTTTTTACAGCTCTAGAAACAGAATTTTTTGAAAAATACTTTAGCAGAATGTTTTTTTCACCGAAGTCCCCTACATTCCAAAATTCAAGCTTCAACGGTCATTATTATAGGAACAAAAAAAAGTACCAAAAGTACACTTTCTTACTCCCGTTAGAAACGAAATTTCCAAAAAGTACCTCTTCCAGAAGGTTTTTTTCTTCACCGAAAAATCCTACATTCGTTTTTATAAAAGGTTTTTTTTATAAAAGGTACTTTTTATAAATGGTCCTTTTTATAAAATGTACTTTTTTTAAAAGGTACTTTTTATAAAAGGTACTTTTTACAAAAGGTACTTTTTATAAAAGTTACTTTTTATAAAAGGTACTTTTTTTTAAAAGGTACTTTTTATAAAAGGTACTTTTTATAAAAGGCACTTTTTATAAAAGGTACTTTTTATAAAAGGAAAGGTACTTTTTATAAAAGGTACTTTTTATAAAAGGTACTTTTTATAAAAGATACTTTTTCAAAAAGGTGCTTTTTATAAAAGGTACTTTTTATAAAAGGTACTTTTTATAAAAGGTACTTTTTATAAAAGGTACTTATTATAAAAGGTACTTTTTATAAAAGGTACTTTGTATAAAAGGTACTTTTTATAAAAGGTACTTTTTATAAAAGGTACTTTTTTTAAAAGGTACTTTTTATAAAAGGTACTTTTTATAAAAGGTACTTTTTATAAAAGGTACTTTTTATAAAAGGTACTTTTTATAAAAGGTACTTTTTATAAAAGGTACTTTTTATAAAAGGTACTTTTTATAAAAGGTACTTTTTATAAAAGAAGGTTTTTTTCTTCACCGAAAAATCCTACATTCCTTTTTATAAAAGGTTTTTTTTATAAAAGGTACTTTTTATAAAAGATACTTTTTATAAAAGGTACTTTTTATAAAAGGTACTTTTTATAAAAGGTATTTTTTATAAAAGGTACTTTTTATATAAGGTACTTTTTATAAAAGGTACTTTTTACAAAAGGTACTTTTTACAAAAGGTACTTTTTACAAAAGGTACTTTTTATAAAAGTTACTTTTTATAAAAGGTACTTTTTTTTAAAAGGTACTTTTTATAAAAGGTACTTTTTATAAAAGGCACTTTTTATAAAAGGTACTTTTTATAAAAGGAAAGGTACTTTTTATAAAAGGTACTTTTTATAAAAGACACTTTTTCAAAAAGGTGCTTTTTATAAAAGGTACTTTTTATAAAAGGTACTTTTTATAAAAGGTACTTTTTATAAAAGGTACTTTTTATAAAAGGCAATTTTTATAAAAGGTACTTTTTATAAAAGGTACTTATTATAAAAGGTACTTTTTATAAAACGTACTTTGTATAAAAGGTACTTTTTATAAAAGGTACTTTTTTTAAAAGGTACTTTTTATAAAAGGTACTTTTTATAAAAGGTACTTTTTATAAAAGGTACTTTTTATAAAAGGTACTTTTTATAAAAGGTACTTTTTATAAAAGGTACTTTTTATAAAAGGTACTTTTTATAAAAGGTACTTTTTATAAAAGGTACTTTTTATAAAAGGTACTTTTTATAAAAGGTACTTTTTATAAAAGGTACTTTTTATAAAAGGTACTTTTTATAAAAGGTACTTTTTATAAAAGGTACTTTTTATAAAAGGTACTTTTTATAAAAGGTACTTTTATAAAAGGTACTTTTTATAAAAGGTACTTTTATAAAAGGTACTTTTTATAAAAGGTACTTTTTGAAAAAAGGTACTTTTTATAAAAGGTACTTTTTATAAAAGGTACTTTTTATAAAAGGTACTTTTTATAAAAGGCACTTTTTATAAAAGGTACTTTTTATAAAAGCTACTTTTTATAAAAGGTACTTTTTATAAAAGGTACTTTTTATAAAAGGTACTTTTTATAAAAGGTACTTTTATAAAAGGTACTTTTTATAAAAGGTACTTTTTATAAAAGGTACTTTTTATAAAAGGTACTTTTTATAAAAGGCACTTTTTATAAAAGGTACTTTTTATAAAAGCTACTTTTTATAAAAGGTACTTTTTATAAAAGGTACTTTTTATAAAAGGTACTTTTTATAAAAGGTACTTTTTATAAAAGGTACTTTTTATAAAAGGTACTTTTTATAAAAGAAGGTTTTTTTCTTCACCGAAAAATCCTACATTCCTTTTTATAAAAGGTACTTTTTATAAAAGGTACTTTTTATAAAAGGTACTTTTTATAAAAGGTACTTTTTATAAAAGGTACTTTTTATATAAGGTACTTTTAATAAATGGTCCTTTTTATAAAATGTACTTTTTTTAAAAGGTACTTTTTATAAAAGGTACTTTTTACAAAAGGTACTTTTTACAAAAGGTACTTTTTATAAAAGTTACTTTTTATAAAAGGTACTTTTTATAAAAGGCACTTTTTATAAAAGGTACTTTTTATAAAAGGAAAGGTACTTTTTATAAAAGGTACTTTTTATAAAAGATACTTTTTCAAAAAGGTGCTTTTTATAAAAGGTACTTTTTATAAAAGGTACTTTTTATAAAAGGCACTTTTTATAAAAGGTACTTTTTATAAAAGGTACTTATTATAAAAGGTACTTTTTATAAAACGTACTTTGTATAAAAGGTACTTTTTATAAAAGGTACTTTTTATAAAAGGTACTTTTTTTAAAAGGTACTTTTTATAAAAGGTACTTTTTATAAAAGGTACTTTTTATAAAAGGTACTTTTTATAAAAGGTACTTTTTATAAAAGGTACTTTTTATAAAAGGTACTTTTTATAAAAGGTACTTTTTATAAAAGGTACTTTTTATAAAAGGTACTTTTTATAAAAGGTACTTTTTATAAAAGGTACTTTTTATAAAAGGTACTTTTTATAAAAGGTACTTTTTATAAAAGGTACTTTTTATAAAAGTTACTTTTTATGAAAGGTACTTTTTATAAAAGGTACTTTTTATAAAAGGCACTTTTTATAAAAGGTACTTTTTATAAAAGGTACTTTTTATAAAAGGTACTTTTTATAAAAGGTACTTTTTATAAAAGGTACTTTTTACAAAAGGTACTTTTTATAAAAGGTACTTTTTATAAAAGGTACTTTTTATAAAAGGTACTTTTTATAAAAGGTACTTTTTATAAAAGGTACTTTTTATAAAAGGTACTTTTTATAAAAGGTACTTTTTATAAAAGGTACTTTTATAAAAGGTACTTTTTATAAAAGGTACTTTTTATAAAAGGTACTTTTTAAAAAAGGTTATTTTTATAAAAGGTACTTTTTATAAAAGGTACTTTTTGAAAAAAGGTACTTTTTATAAAAGGTACTTTTTATAAAAGGTACTTTTTATAAAAGGTACTTTTTATAAAAGGTACTTTTTATAAAAGGTACTTTTTATAAAAGGTACTTTTTATAAAAGGTACTTTTTATAAAAGGTACTTTTTATAAAAGATACTTTTTATAAAAGATGCTTTTTATAAAACGTACTTTTTTACCCTTTTTACCCCCGTAGAATCAACATTGGCAAAAACCCAGCCTTATTGAATCTTTTTTCCGGAAGGTGAACCTACATTACAAATTTCAAGTTTCTAGTACCATTATTTAAGTAAATGTAAAAGGTACCAAAAGTACAGTTTTTTACCCTTTTTACCCCTTTAGAATCATCATTGGCAAAAACTCCAGCCTAAATGGATCTTTATTCCGAGAGGTGAACATGCAGTCCAATTTTCAAGTCTCTATGACTATTATTTCAGGAGATATAAAAAGTACCAAAAGTACACTTTTTACCCATTTTACCCCTGTAGAATCAACATTGGCAAAAACCCAGCCTTAGTGATTTTTTTTCCGGGAGGTAAACCTACATTGCAAATTTCAAGTTTCTAATACCAATATTTAAGGAAATAAAAAAGGTACCAAAAGTACAGTTTTTTACCCTTTTTACCCCCTTAGAATCATCATTGGCGAAAATCCAGCCTTAGTGAATCTATAGTCCGGGAGGTGAACATACAGTCCAAATTTCAAGTCTCTGTGACAATTATTTGAGAAAATATAAAAGGTACCAAAAGTACAGTTTTTTACCCTTTTTATCCCCTTCGAATCAACATTTGCAAAAGTCCAGCCCTACAGGATCTACATTCCGGGAGGTGAACATACAGTCCAAATTTCAAGTCTATATGACCATTATTTCATGAGATATAAAAAGTACCAAAAGTACAGTTTTTTACCCTTTTTACCCCCTTAGAATCAACACTGGCAAAAATCCGGCCTTAGTGTATCTATGTTCCGGGAGGTGAACATACAGTCCAAATTTCAAGTCTCTATGACCATTATTTCAGGAGATATAAAAAGTACCAAAAGTACAGTTTTTTACCCTTTTTACCCCATTAGAATCAACACTGGCAAAAATCCAGCCTTAGTGGATCTATATTCCGGGAGGTGAACCTACAGTCCAAATTTCAAGTCTCTAGCTTCAGCGGTTTGGGCTGGGCGATGATGAATCAGTCAATAAGTCAGTCAGTCAGTCACATTACTCTTTTATATATATAGAAAATGTGAGGTACTTAAATTAAACGGACGTAAAAATTTCAAATTTGGTGTGTTTGCTTTTTACGTCTTGCGCGGCGCAATTTGATTCTGGTTCGACCCTTTGAATAAAATGTAAATTCGTTCTTTACAGTTATGCGAATCTTATGAAACACACAATACGGGGGTATTAGCAGGGAGTATATATGTCGCTCACGAGAAAAAACTTTAACAGGTGGGATTAAAAGAATGATGGTTGAAAGAGGAATTGAATAAAAAAGGGATTTTTGATTTCTTTAAAAAAAACACTTTTGTATTGTTTTAAACAAAAAAAAATTATGTGTTTCACACTTTTAAGATGTTAATGATTCAATATATTTTATAAAAAATTATTAAAATTGCAAATAAAGTACAAATTTCATGATTTTAAAAAAATCCCAAAAAAACCATTTTATCCCATCCACACTTCATTTGAGAGGAAAAATTGAGAGATGAGAGACACACAATCTCTTATCTTTCTTTCTCTATGGTATTAGCAAACATAAAATGGAGAAGTATGTGGGGTTCACACTTGCTGTTTTGGAGTGTTCAAGAGTGAGATGTTTAAAAGTCTTTGTTCTGTGTCTATTACGTTTTTATTTTGTAACTGGTGTTTTGTTAAACAACTTGTTTAAGGTCGTGTGGATTCGATATGTTCAAGCAGAACAAAAAAAAAAACTGGCTAAATATATCACAAAAAGAGGCGGATTAATAACATTTCCAAATCCGCCTTGTTCCAAGTACAGGTCTTCTTCAAAAGTTTACTTTATTTGTTTAGCAAAAGTACAAAAAACCCTGTTAAAAATACATATCAATCAAAAATGTAATCTGAAATCATAAAATTCCTTTCGAAAAATTTGCATAAATAAAAAGACATTTTGTTTTACTATTTTTTTTATACACTTACATTGGTATATTGTATTTTTATTTTTATTTAAATTTTAAATTTCTTTTTGTTCAATTAAATTTTCCAATGCATTCTACAGCAAATTTCTTCTTGTTTTGTTTATAATAAATTTATATTCTAATTTTATTTTTTTTCTTCTTGTTTTGGAGAGTTGTTTTAGATAAGTATATATAAATAATAATGCGCTGTTGTGAATAAAATATGTTTAGCGTTCATTAAGTTCAAAATACACTTATTAAACTAAAATCTTATGGCCGTATTCAAAATGAAATTCTAGACACTGTCTAGATACTGTTTAAGGATTTCTTATTCAAAACACATTTTCTTAAACTATGAACATACGCTGAACATCTCTTGCCTAACTGACGCCATATTGATTTTGTAAAATGTAAACAACAAATTAAATGCCAAAGAGTTAAAGTTATTTTAAAACCCTCGCTTTTATTAAAAACCATTTCCACAACTTGCTTTTATAATTAAAGACATTTTTAGTAAAAAATTAAGATATTTTTTGTGGTTTTTCATAATTTAGTTTGTATTTTTCTTATGTGATTTACTAAAACAGGGATGGTCAACTTTTTGTTAAGCAGACTTAACTAAAATCATTTTGAATAGACTCTTGAACAAACAGTGAACAAGCCTTAAAAACATTTTAGTTACGAACACGATGTTCAGGGTGAACAAACCGTGTCTAAAACTTCATTTTGAATACGGCTGTTAAAATTTATTTTTTTTTGTTTTTATTCCATTCTTTCATCAAATACTAATTATAAAAGGATGTCCGAAGAATACATGGGAAGAATGAGCTCCATTTTTGAGAGTTAATAATTTTCTTAAAACGCATTTCCTGTGTCATTTATAATGGAATATTTTTTTTTTTATTAAATTGTTGTTAGATTTATTGGTTAAGAATATAATAAAGAAATAGTAGCAGCTTATTAAAAGCTCTAGCTTTTTTTTAAAAAAAGTTACAACTTATGGGAATAAAATTGAATGAGAAATATACGTTAATGTATGTTGTTGATTTTTGTTTGTTTTTAAATTGTTTGTTTTGCTTGTTGTATGATTTGTGGTTGATTAGTAAATAAATGTGTGTTATATTTTGTTTTGTTGTATGTATAGTTAAAGTTATAATAAATTTTAATTTATATTATAAAAAAATTGAAATGTTTTGAAAATCATATCTGCTGAATTATAAATATTCGCGTCAATTACTTTCACAAGACAATCCAAGGAAAGTTTTTAGAAAAAAGGGGGGGTGGTGGTGAGAGGAAGTTTAGCTTAATAACGGTTGTAACGACCGCGACCGCGTCCACGCGGCGTTCCTTTAGCGGCACCGCCACGGGTGGCAGGTGTTGCTTTTTTGGCGGGCGAAGCTTCAGCAGAAGCGGTTGTGGATGGTGTAGAAGCGGCATTTTTGCCAGTTGCCTTTGCGGGTGTCTCTGCCTTGGCGGTTTCTTTAGTTGATTCTGCTTCTGGCTCAGCTTCATCAGCTTGTTCTTCAGCAGTTTCCATTTCTTCGCCATTTTCTTCACCATCAGCAGCATCAGCGGCTTCGGCAGCTTCACCATTTTCATTCATTTCTACATCTTCATCTTCGCCAGTGGCTTCTGATGGATCGTACAAATCACCTTCAGCACCTTCTGCGCCCTCGGCAGCTTCAGTTTTAACTTCTTCACCGTTGGCAGCGGCTTCAGCTTCTTCGATCTTGCGCTTCTTGCGTTCACTTTCTTCAATAGCGGCAGCAGCCCGTTTTTGTGCGATCTTAGTATCGCTAGCCTTCTCATTGATGAATTTCAAGAAGTTGCGGTGATGGGTGACAGTGCGAGAATGCACTTCGACGGTCTTTTCAGTGTCGAAGAATTTGCCACACAAAGAACACTCGAAACATTCGAGCTTAGTGATGAGAGCAGTGCCTACTGGACGAGTCCAATTGTATTTAGGCAAACGGGTGTCGACCTCAGTGGGAATTTCATCACCCTCCTGAAAATCGAGAATGCAATCCTCGGGATCAACGGGCAAAGCAACCTCTTCTTCGCCTTCTGCGGTTTCATTTAATTCATCACCCTCCTTGGTTTCATCGGCACCCTCTTCAGTTTCTTTCTTAACCTCAGTCTCTTCAGTTTCGGCTTCTTCACCCTCAGCCTCTTCTTCGCCTTCTTTCTTTACTTCAGCGCCAGCTTCACCTTCTGCAGGCTTCTTGGCAGCAACCTTCTTCTTCTTCTTGGTGGGAGGACGGACATCCTTCAACTCCTCTTCCTCAGTGATAATAGGCAAGGTTTGACGTTTACGTTCACCAACCTTGGTATTCTTTTCAGCGGCCTTAATCAAATGATCAGCGGACAACAAATGGCTATCAAAATCGATGCGAGTGGCAAATTCCTTATTGCACTCAACACACTTGGGATGCAAGAACTTCTTCAATTGCAAATGACCATCGGACTTGCGATGGGCCGAAATATGACCATGGAAGTTCAAATCGCACATGGTACAGTAGTCCAATTGGCGTTGCTTGCTCTTGCCCATACGCTTCAAACGATCCAACTCAATGGATTTCAATTGTTCAGCAATCTTGGCTTCCTGACGGATCATGTTAGCCTTTAGACGATAGCTTTCTTCAATACCTTCACGCATCATCAAATGGGTGCGTCCCTTAATGTGGTTTTCAAATGAATTGGCATCCCACATATGTTTCTTGCATAGATGACAGTAGAACATGTCGTTGGGTACATTGGCATAGGGAGACTCCTTGCTGTTAATTGTTTAGATGTTTTGGGGTTAAACATCAAATTCACACCCATAAGAAATGGAGGAAAAATAAAGGAGAAACAAAAAAGAATTTCGTTAGAAAATATGTTGTAAAGGCTTAAAAAAAGTGGGGGGAATAGGAAGATGAGAGTACGTATTAGAGAGGTTTTATTTAAACTTTTGGATGTATAGAAATTTAACGGATTTTTTAATCAAGTTTAAAATATTTTTTATGGTTTTTTAAAGTTTATAAGCAATGTTAAATTCGTTACCGGTTATGTTCGACTGGGAAATTTTTTTTGACAAATTTCAAAAAAAAAATTGTGAATTCCCGATAATTTTTAAAGTTCTGGACACTAAAACTTTTTGACATTTTTTTTTTTTGAGTAAAAACTTCTTTACAAATGTTTGTAGGACAAACAAAAAAAACAAGAAAATTTCAAAGTCCTGGACTTTTCACGTCTAGTGACATGTCACAAGAGATGTATTTGGGGTGTATTATGTGAAATTTTCTTATAGGTCAATTGTGTCTGTGTGACATGTCACGTGACCTATTAAGAACCGGTCACTTTTCCCAAGGAGTAATATCAAAATCTAAAATCTTCGGGTTTTTATTTATATTTTCTAAATTGATTTTTTGTTTTTCTCAAATTTAAGGTTTTTTTAATTTCTTTAAATGCTTTTGATCAGGTAAAAGTTGGGCGTGATGCGTGATACTGCATCAAAAATATTAGTGTCCGACCGAATATTCGGCTTCGGCCAAAAAGCACTATTCGGCCACTATTCGGCTTCGGCCACAATTTTGGGCCAATAGGCCGAATACCGAATAATTGTATAATATTTGTCCTCATGTGTTGAAAAACACACTAAACTAACTTTGAATCACATTAGTAAGCCACAAAAACATTTTACTAAGTGTTTTTGCAACTAAAAACATTTTTTTTTTTAATATTCGGCTTCGGCATCGGTTTGGCCGAATAGTGAAAATTTGGCCGAATATTCGGCTTCGGCCAAAAAAGGTGTATTCGGTCGGACACTAAAAAATATTTATCCTATTACAATAGAACATATCAGCAACTTTGAAGTCACGAAAATAATATAACAAATCTTTTAAGATCGAGACACTTTTTTTATGTTTTGAAGTTAAAAATTATTTTTGTAAAATAATTTTAGAAACAAAAACAGATTTTTTTTTTGCGTTTTGTAGCAAAAAAAAAATTTGTTGAAAATGTTTTTAGGGTGTCCCGAAAAAATCGGTCCAGTGGTATGTCACAAGTGATGTATTTGCCCAGGGAGAAATTGATGGTACAAAAAAAAAGCACTTTGAAAGTATTTTTTTCCAAACGCTCTGAAGACGCTTTGTTTTACCAACTCAAAAGTGCTTTTGCAGCACTTTTTTTCGCGAATTCAAAAATTTTTTATAACTTCCACCCATTTAATAGAGAACATAATAATTGTGCCATTCCATTTAGGGGAATGAGGAACACGTCTTCTCTGTTAAAAAACGAAAACAGGGGAAAACATTTAGAAGGCTTGTACTAACTAAATTATTTTTAGTCTATTGTGAGAAAAAATATTAAAAATTACAAATTGAAATAAACCCAGTCAGAAAAATACAATCGCAAAAGCGTTGTGAAAGCGTTGTGGACGGTTGTACGAGCGTTCTGTATACCAACTTCAAAGCGCCTTCATATGATCCGAATGATAACATTGATCTACGCTAGGTTTAAAGCGTTTTAAAAGCGATGTTAAAAAGTGCTTTGAGAACGTTTTTTTAAAGTCATCAAAGCGCTTTATAAACCCAAAGTAAAGAAATTCTGTTTTAGTTCGGTTATAATAATTTGTTTGATACAAAGTGAAATCCGAAAAAAAATTTTTTTTTTGTACTTCAAGAAACTTTTTTTTTTGTATTTCAAGAAAAATTTTCGAAACATAGAAAATTAAAAAAAAAAATTCTAAAAACATTTTTGATGATTTTTTACTTAAGAAACAAAAAAAAAGTAACAAAAAATTGTTATTCAAAAATAGTTTCGGAACTTGGAAATTTTTTTTCAAAAAAAAAAAATCTAAAGAACTCTTAAAACACTTCGAATACGCTTGCAAAGCGTTCCAAAAAAACGTTTTGAGATTGCTTTTTTTTGTTATAGAGCTTTTAGAACACTTTTTAAAAACGCTCGCAAAGCATTTGAAAATAGCGTTTTGAGAATGCTTTTTTTTTGTTACAGTGCTTTCAGAACGCTTTTTTTTAGAACCGTCGTCAATTTCTGCTTGGGAAATCATAATAAAGCGCCTTTAAACCACTTTATTTTTAGTCCTCCGAATGCTGTTAGAGCGCTTTGAAAAACAATTATCAGGTCGTTCATGAATCCACAACGAAATTGGATTGGAAACGAAATTCAAATCCGTTTCCAATTTTCGAAGCGTTCATGAAACCGTGACGAATTGCTTTGTTCGAAAAAAAATATGTATTGCGTTCGAACTTAGCAGAGACACAAGTATTTACAAAATACGACTCTGTTTTTGCAAATACAGAGTCGTATTTCATAGCAGCTCTGTTAGAAAGTCAAAGTCAGAGTTGTTATAATAATGCAGTTTGTAAAAAGAAAAATAATTTGTTAACAAATAAACTGTCATGCATTTGTTTTGAATTAAATTTTTTTGATTATTGATCCACTAAGGAAGGGATTTATACAAATCCATCCTTAAGTCTAATATATACTTAGGATCTGGTATTTTGTATGGAAAAATACCAGTTGCTTCAGTTTGTTCCTTTTTTATGATTTTTTTTTAAACATCGGTAACTTTTTGCCCATTTGAACTCTTACTATTTTTTGCGCCCAATTTCGGAATCGAAATACTTGTCCGACTAAAGTTTTTTTTTCGTTAATAAGCTAAAGTGTGTATGATACTTTTTTCAAGAATTTTATTAAGGGCTTTTTGCTGTTAAAGAAGTTTCTAAAAAAGCCTTTTATAACTTTTCAATTCACATTTTCCGAATCACATGAAATCCAATTTGGTGTTCTGTTGTTTACGTTTTCACTCAAAGTTAAAATCGAATAACTAAAATTTTAAAATTATAGAAAAAACTGCATTCGTTTTACGGAAGTTAAATCTAGGACACAAAAAAAAAATTTCGAAATTTTATTTTCACATTTTTTAATACGAATTACTTTTGTTTATATTTAAGGCCTAAAAACACAAATCCCTTCGATATATCGGGATTTATTTCCACAAACTCATGAAGAACTAACTGCATTTTGCTCATTAATTTTGTACCTTCCCCTTATAAAAAAAAAGAGGAAAAATATTTTTTTAAAAAGTCGAAAACAAAAAAGAACATCTTACTCAAATTTTTTCATTTAAGTTTTGTTTTTAATTTTTTTTTTAAATTAATTATTTTCAACTTTTCTTACAAATCCCCGAAGCCAAACGTTGACGAAAATTTTCCAACTGTCAAACCAACTGAATGGAATTCATGAACGCACATTTTCGTTTTCGAACGGAAATTTTCTCATTTTCTCTTTGATTGGAATTGGATTGGATTCATAAACACACACAGCTGATTTCCGTGAAAAAGTGTTGTCAAACCAATCCGCATTGGTTTCATAAACGCCCCGTATATGAGCGTTTAACGACGTTATCATTCGGGCGTTTTAAGAGCACTCAAAAACAAAAACCATGACGTTCTGGAAAAGCTTGTACCACCATCTAGAGTACTTTTAAAACGCTTTGATGATTGTATTTTTTTGCCTGGGTGGGTTTGAGACATTTTATAGAGTGACAAGTGTTTTTATTTGAAACCAATCAGGCACCGGTCACTTTTCTTACTGGGTTTTTTCGGAATCTAATATCTTCAGATTTTTTATTAACATTTTCTGAATTAAATTGTTCTACCAATTTTAATATAGATTCAACAGACGATTTATGAATTTCAATAAGTATTGTGAGTCTTTAATGTTATGTTTTCTGAATATCTGCAGATCATTTGTCTGTAGTTTCTTTACCCCTGCTCCACCTTCCATAATTATGTAAACATAAAGCAACAAACACACAAAAAACAAAAACAACGAACAAAAATTTGTTATTGTTTTGTGTGTATTTGTTGCTTTATGTTTACATAATTATGGAAGGTGGAGCTGAGGGGTTAATTAAACGTATTTTCTTAACATCAATGTGTCTTTTATAATTTCAGTTGTCATTTTCTGATTTTTTTTAATCTCATCAGAAATTAAACATATTTTAACCATGAAAAATATTTTAAACTTGTTAGCTGAAAAAAATGTATTAAAATAAAAATAATATAATAAACCCCATTTTAAAATGAGATTTCGAAAGCTCTTATCAAATAATACTTATACAAAAAAATAATTTCTTAAATATTTTTTTTTTATAAAAATTATTTAGTTTGTAAAGTTTCTAAAATCTCATTTAAAAAAACAAAAAAAAAAAACAAAAAGAAAACTTAAAAATAATATAAATAATAAAATTTAAAAACGTAAATGATTTCATAAAGCGATTGTCCCTCCCAGAAATTGTCTATAAAAATAATCAACAAAAAAAAATAGAAGAGTATCTTTCCTATACTTGAAAATCACGCAATAAAAGATTACTCTTCTCCCAAACCTTTATTTTACTTTTTTTTAACTAGAGTGGCTTATATAAAGTAGTAAGACAATAAAAATTATTGAAAAATTATGAAATATTTTATAAAAATATTTTGTTTTTCATGGAAAAAAAATTGAATTTTTTTTTTGGTTTGAAGAATTTGTTGTTTTTGTAAAAGGCTTACCTCTCAGTTTTCTTATCGCCAGTAGCGGAATCCTTTTTTTTATTAGGGTTGGCATTTTTAGCCAAAAGTTTCTTTGCACGATCAAAAGCATTCTGTTTACGAATGCCGCCACCAGCGCCGGGCTTTTGTGCTGTTTTAGCACCAGCACGGTTTGGGAAACCTCCTTGACCACGACGATTATTATTATTAACACGATTGCCACCAGGACCACCACCACGATTGACCATCTGTGATTTTTATGTTGTTGATTTTTTTTTTAATAAATACAATATTTTAAAGGAGCGCATAATTTTTTAACATAACATTAATACAATTATTGAAATGATTAATTAAAAATATATATATAAAGATGATATTTTTATTTAAAAAAATATAAATTATTTGAGGTTTAGAGTAGAGATGATATATATTTTTTTTTTGTTTTTACACACATTTTAAACATGATGAAAACGATTTTCAAATACATGTACAATTTATAATAATTTTTTTTACACATTTTGTTTAAAAATTTATTTTCATATTTATAACATTTTGTGGCGCATTTTTTTAATTTTTATTTTTTTTTTAAGGAAAAATTAGTTTTAAAATTTTTCAGTTCATTTAATATAATTAATAATGGTCAATCCGTTGAAAATTGTGGTGTGGATGGTTTGGTTTTAAACGGCAATCAATTGAATGTTTTTGAAGTTTTTTTTTAGTTTGTATTGTATACGGCGTGTGGCAATATTTTTGTAATTTTTTAAAATTTTTGTTTGTATAAAATATTTTTTTGTTTTACAAATAAATTTAATATTAAAAAGAAAAAAGTTTTCATTTACAGTTGAGAAACCCAAACAAGTTTTGTTTTTGCAGTAGATCAATAGCAATTAACACATATTTTTGTAGAACAATCAATCGATCAAATATCAATTGTGCGAGTAAATCAAGATTACAGATTAGTTTTTATTTGTTTTCATCACATATTTCGATATTTTTTTGGTAGAGTATAGAAGTTATTGGTAGGTGATGGTAGAGTAGTTGGATGGCACCAGTTGTATATAATCACACAGGATGTTTTATTATTTCAAAGAAGCATCACAAGAATCATGGCGTCCATTGTTTTGTTTTTTCATTATTGCATTTGCGAAATTATGTGTTGCAATATGTTTGTTTCGATTTTTTGTTAATAATATAACAAATAATATAAGTCGTGTGTGCAGTTGTACACAAAAGAATTGTTGTTTTGTATTAACCACCCACATTTCGATTTTATTGAAATTTTTGTTTTTAGTTTTTCAAAAAAAAAGAAACACAAAATACAAGTTTATTTATTTATTTAAAAAGGGTTAAATGAGGTGGAAAATAACAACAATGAAAATTGTTTACACAACGACATATTTTTTTTAAACAAACAATTAACACAATTTTAAATGCATCGTTTGCATAATTTAAAAATGTATTTTTGCAATGGTACGCATTCAGTTTGATTTGGCATCATCACACAATTAAAATCATAACACAGTTGATGTATGTATATATATTTATTTGTTTTTAATACATATAGATATATATTGATGAATGTATGGATGGAGTAGAAGTTGTGGCAGAAGTTTATTTAATCCAAAATAACCAAAAATTTCAATTCAACATTTATTTGTGTGAGGAGGGTCAATATTGAAAATATTGAATTTGTTTTTCATTAGTTTTTTTAAATGTCAAAACAGAGGCGACATTATTTGTGTTAGAACATGGAGAAGAGAGAATAAAATAAAAAAACAATTTATAATTAGAAATGATTTGGAAATTATCCAAAATAATTATTATAATAATAGTAGAGAATATGAATTCTTATCTTGTAGCAATTAAATTACTAAAATATATGCCTAGAGAATTTGTTTATTATCATTATAATTATATGGTCTTAAAAGTAGTAATTTTATTCAAAAGGAAAATAAAAATTTTTGTTTAAAAACAAATAATTTTTGTTTTTAAATATTTAAGAAGTAAAATTATTATTTTTTGTTTCTTTTTTAAAGATTTAAAACTAGTAAAATCAAAAAGAATTTGTTTTATGGAATTTAAAGCAAAAATAACGAATTTAAAATGGATAAATAAAAATTGTAAATAAAGACTTAAAATTAATATGTAAAAAATAAAATTAATGTCCTGATACCAATTTTTTCTAATTATACAGCATAAATATTTGAAACAGTTGTGTAAAAATAATTGTAAAGTATGAATAAGTTGAGAGATTATTTGTATCTGGCTTAAATTTGTTTAATTGCTATTATCAATTTTGGATTTAAAAGTTATATGGAATGTACCAAAATATAATGTGAATTGTACTAAATCGATATGGCTTAAAATGCAGTGCCAAACACCTCAAAGCAACAATATGTTAAATATACGCTGCAGAAAAAGGGTATCGGTGGATCCGAAATCACATATACCGTGAAATGTTAAAGGACATCATATCACACTAAAATGTCCCAAATATCCTGAGACCCGGAGACTATAGGATATATAGTCCCACAAAAATCAATTTTAAAAATGTTTAAAAAAAAACAATTTTTAAAGTTGCGAAAAATGATATATAGTCCCACAAAAATCAATTTTAAAAATGTTAAAAAAAACTATTTTTAAACTTGCGAAAAATTTTTGAAGTGTCGAACACAATTTTTTTAGCGTTTTAAAGTTAAAAAATTTCATTAAAAATACTTTCAGGAATTTTTTTTTTTTACATCTTGGAGCAAGAAAAATCATTAAAAATTAATTTTTAATGAAGTTTTTTCAATAAAAATAATTTTCTTAAAAATTATTCTATGAGATTATCATTGTTTTAATAAGTAAAGCAAATGATGACCTAGAATATACACAGCAAAAAGTTTTGGTTTACTTTTTTAACTTGAAACCCACTTTGGAATTAAATTCAATTTTCTTTGGAATTAAATTTAATGTTAATTCCGAAATAGTGAATTATTTTAACACCATGAATATTTATAAGTGTATTTTATTTGAATAAATTTAATTATTTTTTGTCTTTGTTATATATACACACCAGCTCGGTATTAAAATTATCCAAAACTTTTTTACTGTGTTCCTACGCAAAATATAATCAGGGTATTCACTTCAGAATTTGTTGACCCTTGCAACAGTGCAATATTGCAACTTTTTTTTTTTTAAATTTTAATAAAATTTTTATTTTTCTAATACCTTTTATATGATGCGTAGTTGCAAGAAAAAATTTTAAATTTATTTTAAAAAAAGTTGCAATTTTGACATTGCGCAATTTTGCAAGACTTAAATTTCTGACGTGAATTCCATTAATATTTTAAAGGTAAAAAAAAATAATTTTTATTTTTTAATAAAAAATAAATCAGAATTTGAACAAAATCGTTAGCACGTCAAGGTAGAATATCCCATTTATGGTATTATACTCGCAAAAAGGTTATTTTGAGAATTTGCGACAACAATTAGCATATATGTATGTAGTATTATTCCATTATGACAATGGAATCTGACAATTTTCGAAACACGTGCTGAATAAGACTTTCAAAAGTTACAACTTAATCTTGCAAAATGCAAAAATAAACAACAAAAATAAATTTAAAACAGAATAATTTTGTTGAAAATAATCATATTTGAATATCATATTTTTTTAATTAGTAAAGGAAAAAATGACCTCGAGCTAGAAAAAACCTACTAAAAATATAACATTTTAAAGGTTGAATAAAACAATTTTTATTTTTTAAGAAAAATTAATCAGAATTAAAGCTTAATGCTTTTAGGAAAAATATTTTTACAATTTTTGAAAAAATTTTAGTCTCGAAAAAAAAAAACGTGATGTGATTTGTTCTCTAACATGTCGCAAGTTTGTGATAGGTTATTTGGGTTCGTGAGACATGTCACGTGACCTATTACGGATTGGTCACTTTTCCTGCATTGTACACATTTATACATATCTGTAATATTTTTCCGTTTAACCCGATTCCGTTTAAAAGTTGAATAAGTGGGTTTACTTGTAAAACGAATAATTTGTTTCGCAGTGAAAAGTCAAAAAGTGGACCAATTCCATGCGGTTTCGTTTCGAAAAATTATTTCGTTATACGTTTTTAGAGAAAACCTTTAGGGGATGGCACAGATTCAATTCCGTTCAAAAGTGCTCCTTAGGATAGTTGACTTTCAAACAAAAACTAACATTTGATACATTTTCGGAAGCCATTTTGAAAAAATATATTTAGAGATTTTGAAATCAAGTGTTTCACAATAATTTTAATGCTTTTTTAGAAATTAAAAAAAAAAATTATTTGGTAAAATGTGTACATACACGTTTTTTTAAAAAGTTTTCATATTCTAAAAATATGTATGAAGCGTATGTAATAGATGTGCTACATTTTTAAGGGTATATATTTTTTTATATATAATATAAACTTTGAGAGATATACATTTTTTAGAAAACAACCCTTATGGAAGTAAAGAAAAAAAAAAACAAAAACTGAACTTATTTAACCTCCACAATTATACAAATATCAATATTTATGCTGTAAAACTTTTGAAAATTTAGACTAAACTCTATTAAGCAATAAACAATTAAAAAATGTTTATATAGACGTATTAAATAGAACAAATTAAAATCATATACATACCGGTCCACCGCGTTGACCACGATTTCCCATATTGCCACCACGAGGCATATCCAACAAGGAAGGAGGATTTTGATTGCGGAAGAGATTATTCAAAAGATTGTTGGCCAAATTGATGGCTTGAGCATTCATTTGACCACCGCCGCCACCACCACCGCCTCCTTGGCGCATATTACCACCACCAAAGTTGCCGCCGCCAGCATTTTGAGCTTCCCAGGGAGACATATTCATGCCACCCATACCGCCACGGTTACCACCCATGGGACCTCCATAATTGTTACCACCAAAATTACGATTACGGTTTTGATTGTTACGGAAAGCCATATTTTTTGGATTTGAGTTGTTCGGTGTAACTTGTTTAACGCTAAGTAAATGAAACAAAAAAAATAATATTGAATAATTAATTAAACGTTTTACTTTGCCAAATTTTGTTTAATTATAATTAAAAACAAAAACACAAATTAAAAGCATACCTTGGACACATTGTTGTTTCAAGATTTTTCTTTTTATTTAAATAAATAAAACTAATAATTTAACTAAAGGACGGGAATGGAATATTTTCTAAAATTGTATTTAAACTAATTCAAAGCAGCTGAAAATAAACAAAAAGGCGCACAAAACAAAGCACACAAAATAATATTAAAATTTTGAATAAACCAAAAGAATTTAAACCAAATTTATTTAACAAAAAAGAAAAATTTACAAATAATTTTTTTAAACAAAACTTACTTTAGAGATGCAAAAGTTGTAAATTAATTTAAAGAAAAAATTTTTTAGTATGTACACTAAAATTTATTGCACTTAAATACAACACTGCGCTATACTAATAACGCGTTAACTAAAACAGACTTGGTATACATTTAAACCAACGAGTAGAAAATGAAAAGCATAAAAAATACTGGGAATTGTAGAGGGAAAGATTTAGCAAATATAAGGGTTAAAAATAAAGGAAGCTGTTGAAGAAAATAAAAAATATGTACATGTAAAACATTTCTTTCAGGTAATTATATTGAATATAATATAAAGATTTTCTAGGTAATATAAAGATTTTCTAGGTAAAAAAAAAGAAATCGACCTTATAAATTAGATTTTATTATAGCAATGCGAAAATTTCAGGAAAAGAAAAGCAAGTTCTCAGGAAAAGAAAAGGAACAAGTTGAGATTACTGGCATTGGTCCAAAATAAAAAAAAATGAAAATAGCCCTGTTAGCGATGATTTCGAAAAAAATAAAAAAAATTGTCGGCGACACGTATTTAGCGAGTTATCTCGACTTGAAGTTTTTTGCTTATATCTTCGTTATTTATTGTTCGATTTCAAAAATATTGTTGTCATTTGAAAGCTAATTGAAATATCTTTCATTTTGGTAAAAAAAAAAAAAAATATTAACCCATAAAAGGCAAAAAAAAATTTTTTTTTTGAGAAAAAAAAAATTTATTTTTTTTTTTTTTTTGTTTTTGAGAATTTTTGTAAACAAAAGCTTTTCTGCGTAGCGGCCTTCGGCCGGGCTTAGGGATTATAAACTCCATAAATTAGTTTAGCGGCTTCGCTAAATGAAGTTTTTTTGTGTATTAAGCCTTTTTCCAGTTATAATATTCGAACTTCAAGTCAACATAACTCGCGAACCAGATCTCGCCGACAAAAAATCACCCTAATATTTTCGATTTGTAATCAAAAGATCTATCTCTGGTAAAAATTTGGGATCAATCCGACCAATGCCAGTAAACTCAACTTAAGCCAAAGAAAAGCAATAGAAAATACTGGGAATTATAGAGGATGTTTGTTAAGCAAAAATAGAAAATACTGGGAATTATAGAGGATGTTTGTTAAGCAAAAAAAAATAAATCATCCAAACAATTCCTAGTTGACGAAACCTTTATTTAAGGGCTTCAAAAGAGTTAAAATTTAAAATATGAACCCCATATTACAAACATTAGTCATTTCGTTAAATTAAGTAGAAATTGATACACAAGATATATACATTCTCTACAAATATAGTTCTATATGAGCGCCAATATTAAAAATGCTTAATTATTATCTGCTTCTACTGTGTTCCAGAAAAAAAAAACCTGTTTTTGTGGAGAACGTAATGACAAAAGATCATTAACACCGGCTTTTTCCATGAATAATTTAAATGACACGCAAAAAGCAAAAAAAACCAACGAGTAAAGAAAAAAAACAAAATGGCGCGATATGTGAGTACATATTTTTTTTAACAATGAATGGGGCATAAGATGACGTGCAATTAACAATTTTATGAAATTACAGAAAGCCGGCCGGTTGGTTTATAGAAAAAAATCTTAAAAAATGCAGACTTAAAAATACAAACTTTTAGTACAAAATTATAGCAACATTAACAAAACATAAAAAATTCTTTGAAAAAACTGTACCCCCTTCAAACCCCGCCAATTATGTACCCATTTTCTAGACTTTTTGTTCTTTTAAACTCACGAACATGAAAAAAAAAATGTGACCAAACCCCCAGACACGAGCACGAAAAAAAATTAGTATAAGTGAAAAAAGGGAAAACTAGTTATATAATACAAAGAAAATTATTAAAATTGCAAAATTCAATACATTTTTTTAGGAAAATTAATCAATATAAATCTAAAAAATCTGAAGTTACAAACTTTCTATAGAATTAATGACTCATTTACTCTACAGCTACAGCATGGAAGTGAAAATTACAAATTTTCTTACCTTTTTTTAAATTAAATTTGTACGCACAAATTAGCTGTTTATTAAATTTTAGCAGCTTTATTAGTAAATTCACTTAGAATTAAATACTTTTTGTTTAAATTAAAAAACTTTTTCTTGGTTCAGAAAAACCAAAATGGCTGCTGGTTGTTCTACACCTCACTTTTTATGTATAATGAAAAATATTGCTGGGAAGCAGCGGAAACACAACTTCATTCGACAAAAAGTTAATAACGAATGAAATTTTATTTTTTAGAAACGAATAATGTTGTAAAAGTATTGAGTATTTGGATATTCAGTACTCCATACCCATATACTATTCGGGTACTCTACTTTTTTTCCAGTACTCAAAAGTACTTACTCGCTACTTTTAGGGTTGCATTTTTGAGAAGAAGTGTAGCTAACCCCAAGTTTCTGTATTAAGCGCCCATCAGACGGCAGACAAATCTTACAATTTGTTTAACGACCAAAAAATGGTTTTGAATTACATTAGCTAACATGTCAACCAATTTGTCTTCCAACCGCTCATTTTTTTTTTAAACTATTTGCGAACAAACATTCGAACACATATTATTGATAAGGCGGTTGGATGGAATGAAATTACACTCAACAACAAGTTGTACAACTTGTTAGCCGACCAGCGAAAATATCAAAAAATTTAGATATTTTCAACGGTTGGTTGACAAGTTGTACAACCTGCCATTACACGAGAAATTTGCATTCGGTCGTTAGATAAATTGTAAGATTTGTCTGCCGTCTGATGGACGCTTTACGAACGTCAAAAACTTACATGTATTTTCACCCAAAAAACCCTTAAAGGCCTCTACAGACGATTCAATATTATGTACAATCTGCATGTATTATTTTCAGTACAATAGTGGAGCTCACATCATTTGCTTTTTGGGTGATAAACGGTGCAAACTTGATAAACTATAGTTTCCTATAGGAATATTTGCAAAGTGTGCAAACTCACAACAACAAATTATATGGGTTTGTCATTTCATTTGCACATGCATTTATCCTCACAAATTTATTCATATCCTCACAAAAAACCAATAGTATATTTCATTTGCACACGGAATTGTGTGCAAATAACAAACAGAGTTGCTTTTATTTTGACATTTCGGCCGCAATAATTGTTTGCATACTAATTAATAGGGATGAGATTTCCATGCAAATGCATGTTTTTTGTCGATAGTCTAAAAATGATATCGACCAATTGTCTTTCCGAATCAAGAAATTTGCGTTAAAATGGCATCGATTTGTTTTTGCATATTTTTGCATATTTTGGCGAAAATGCATATTTTTGATTTGTTTTTGCATATTTTTGCATATTTTGGCGAAAATGCATATTTTTGCATATTTTGGTTTTAAATGCATATTTTGTGCATATTTACAACTTTAAAGTGCATATTTTTGCATATTTTGGCATAAATTAGCAAAAACACAAATTGAAATTTATTTGTTTCAAAAACTATTTTAAATTTTAAAAATTTATTTTAGAAATAAGAAAAATTATTTTTTTTTTTCTTCAATTTTTTTTTATAGATTGTCTCAAGTTCTTAAAAATCTTGCTTATATAAAGTTTTAAATGTTTCTATTTAAACCCGGCGTTACTTTTTGCTTTTTAAGAAGTTTTTTCTATGAAAACAAGATTTTTATTGTACGCATTTTATTTTTTAGTGCATATTTTTAGGTTTTTTAGTGCATATTTTGAGTTATTTAGCGCATATTTTAAGCGCATATTTTCTATTTTTTAGTGCATGAAAATCTCATCCCTATAGGGATCAGTATACTGATTAATAATTAAAAAAATAAATTTTTTAAAAAAAACATTGAATCGTGTATTTTTGTTTGTTCTTATGAAATTGAGATATAAAAATGGAAAAGCAAACTTTACGTTTTACCAAAACAGCTGATTAAAAAAGAAATATCCAATGTTGGCAATCGATACCTTTTCAATACCGTTATCCGTTTCAAAACCCTTTAAATTGAATACCGGTACCAATACCAATATCGAAACTCAGTTTTGGTATCGGATACCGGTATACAAAAACCTTTTCCTTCGGTACCGGTACGTACCGGTATTGAAACGGTTTTTCTTAAAATCCATGTTTTTTTTTTAATTTAAAATTAAATAATTTGTAATTTTTTTGGTTTTTGTAAATGAAAAATCGTACTCCAAATGCCTCCCCGAATTCTCATAAAAATCAAAAAATCTTTTGGCACCCACATCGTGGATTAAGCAGACACCGGAAAACTTTTTATTTTTTGTTTTTATCAAAGATATTTATCGTAGAAGTTCAAAAAAAATTAAATTATTCAAACAAAAAAAAAATAATAAAAAGTTATTTATTTAAAAATTTTTCTCATGATCGAAATAAAAAACCAAACAAAAAAAAAAACGTTTTCCAAAAAAGATATTTATGAAAAGTACAAAAAATAAAACGTTTTTTTGATTGTTTTCAATATTTATGTACAAATTCTTTTATTATTATTTGAATTTTTGTCATTTTAAAAATTAAAAATAATTTTGTAAAAGCAAGAAATTGGAATCTGCCAAGCAAATTTCGACAACAAATGAGGGATGATTCAAACAACATTGGTATGCATTTAGTTATGTATTCAACATATTTTTTCAGAGATAAAATTTATATTTAATTAAAAAACTTTTGTATCATTGCTTCCTTTCATGGAATATTTAGCAATAATGCCTTAATTTCTTTCAAGAGGATAGCTTTCGGAAAAATGTTTAAATAATAGCCGCAACTTAAATCACTTCCATGCGAAAAGCTTAGATTTTAATTTGATTGACGACCATACATTTTCTGCCGAAGCGATTATCTTTTAATATTCGTGATCTGCGACCTAAAAACAGTTACTCCAAACAAAATTGGACCACTATGTCCCATCCTTAATTTTTTTATTATTTGGAAATTTGTCCTTTAAAGATAACGCAGTTTTTGCCAAAGCTATTTAGATTCCGCAGTGACTATTATGATATTAAACTTAATAGTAGTGATTCTTCTTTTGCTTGACAAGTAAAGATCTTTCTGTCCCTAAAATGGATGGTAAGTTCACACACTTGGAGGACTTACTGTAGGTAAGTGGTTCCAAAAAGAGACTTATTGAATATTTACCCTTTAGTTAACCTGGACAAAAATAATCAAACCCCTTTATTCACTTAATGGATTGAAAAGTTTTAATAATTTTACAATAAGTTTGGCGGGTATAGATCTTATTAAATAGATGATCCAAATACGTTTCCAATGGTGTGCTACTCCAATTTATTGGACCAAAAGTGGCAAAGATATGAAGGATTCAATTTATATCACAAGTTTATTTTAGTTAACATATTTCCAATAATTTTTTTCAACAAAAAAAAACGTTTTTTTTTTGGGTTTTATGTTTTTTTACGATAAATATCTTTTTTAAATATTGTGGAAAACGTTTTTTTTGTATTTTTATATTTTTTTGTTTTGGAAAGAAAAATATATTTTGAACTTGTGATGAAAATACAAAAAAATATTACAGACAAATATTTTATTTCGAACAGAATATTTTTTTTTATTTTTGATGAAAACTTTAAATTTTGTGTTTTCTGTTTTTAAAATCCGGTGTCTGGGATTAAGTAAAAATTTCAAAAACAAGTCACAGTTTTTTGGATATTTTTATTTAATCCACGATATTGTGCATAATATTGCGTCGTCCGTAGGTACCTTTAAAGACGACGCAATTATATGCACAATGTTTTTGACGTTTACCCACAAATGGCATACATAAAAATACTGTATAAAATTTTGTACTGAAAAAAAATATATGAAAGTGTTTTTATTTGTGTTTAAATATTTTGGGCATTGTGGATTAGGGTGGAGCAAATTTTGCTTTCTTTGAATTTCGTAAACGTTGTGGAGGGTATTCATGGATTCGGCCAAGTCGAATTTATTTTTTAATTGATTTTATTAAAAACCTTTTAATAGTGCGTTTACACTGGTCCTCTAAGCTAGCTTAAAGTTGACTGTGACTCCAATCCAGTTTCAATCTATTAGATTGCCCATACAAATTTATTTTTTTCAATCTAGTAGTTTAGACTCTAATCGGCAAACGCAATCTGGTAAAGTTAGATACAACTCTGTATTTATATTATTTGCATTTTCCAACACTGAAAAACACCGACACAAAGCCTGCCGTTTTGATGACGCCGCCAAGTATGTGTATGCCGCCGTCATTGTTATTTGTAAACGCCGTCACTGTCCTTGCTAATCATACGACGACTATTTACCGTCGCTGTCTTTTGACGCAGTCACACACATTTATTACCAACTTGTTATAAATGCCAATCCTAATCTTCTCAAATGTAAAAAATGCCAATGTAAACGGTACAGATTGCAAAGTAGATTAAAATCGCAATTTACTAGATTAGAAATCCAATGTAAACGCACTATAACATGCTTTTTCGTATATTTGCTGCCATTATTTAGTTTGGTATACTAGCGTTTTTTGTATTCGATCTAGCGTGTTTTAATATGAAAAGTTAACATCTCTGAAGAAAAAGTAAAGGTGCCCATACACTTGCAGGCTCGTTGTACAGCTTGCTGGATAGACATGTGCATTTTGTTTTTGTAATGGTCGTCCAACCAGCCCATACACGATCAAAATCACGTTTTCATCCAGCCAATTGTACAGCATGCAGTATCGTGTATGGCCCCCTTAACGAGTAGATGAACAGGGTTGGATTTTACGGATTGGAGAGTTTTTCAGAGTTGTATTTTAAACCTTCACAATAAAACTCTACACTTAGATGTTACTATTGGTCAATGGATGGCGCTAGTGTTGACATAGTTCAGCCAAAGACATATGAGGAGGTCCATAACAAAACGCGCCAATTCCACTTCTTGAGTTTTTTGTTTTTTTGACTGAATACAATTCTATGCATTTAAATCTATGTAACCATTACTAAAAAACATCCCAAAGCTCAATATTTGCACAGCAGTTCAGTACTGGCTTTAATTATGAAACATCCCAATGCTCAGTACTTACACTCATACTCAGTACTGACTTTGTTTACATTTATGCGTTTATCTAAAAAACTGTTAAAGTGGAATTGGTGCGTTTTGTTATGGACCTCCTCATATATAATAAAGATGTAGCAAATGCTTCTTCTTTTTACTGTTCACTAGATGGCGTTTTTTATAACTGGTTCCGGCAGTTTATTAAAAATTCTTAATTTCATTTGTTAATGAGTGAAATCTTGATTACCACATAAAAATCAATAAAGCAAATTCTTCTTCGGTTTTTATTTGTTTATTCTTCTAATGATAATTATTTTTTTCTTCTCTTCCGTTTCCGGAATTTACTGTACTATTTTAGAAAAAATAGTACTTTCTTAGAAAAAATAGTACTTTTTTAGGAAAAAAGAAAAAAGTACTTTTAAAGAACAAAAAGTAATTTTTTTGGAAAAAAGTTTTTTTTTGAATAAAATTTACTTTTTAGACAAAAAATACTTTTTAGAAAAACAGAGATTTTTAGAAAAAAATAAATTTTTTGCTACTTTTTTAGAAAAAAAGTACTTTTGAGCTACTTTTTCTAAAAAAAAGTACTTTTGTACTACTTTTTTTTAGAAAATAATCACTCTTTTAGAAAAAAGTACTTTTTTCAAAAGTACATTTTTTACTAAAAAGAAGTGTACTTTTTTAAAAATATTTTTTTTTTATAAAGGACTGTTTTGTCTAATTTTTTTTTCGAAAAAGGTACTTTTTTTTAAAAGTACTATATTTTCTTAAAAAATATTACTTTTGAGGAAAAAAATACTAATTTTTCTAAAAAAGTACATTTTCCTGCAAAAGTACGTTTTATAGTACTTTTCTAAATAAGTAAAATTTTTCTAAGAAAGTACTATTTTTTCTAAAAAAGTACTATTTTTTTCTAAGAAAGTACTATTTTTTTCTAAAAAAAGTATATACTATTTTTTATAAAAAGTACTATTTTTATACAAAGTACTATTTTTTATAAAAAGTACTATTTTTTATAAAAAAGTACAATTTTTTCTAAAAAAGTACTATTTTTTTTCTACAAAGTACTATTTTTCTTAAAAAAGTATTTTATTTCTTAAAACAATTATTGAAAAAAAAAACATCTGAAATGTGCCATGAGCCCATAACTGGCACATGTGCCTGGGGCGCATAAGCCATTGCTTACCCTGCAAAATTTATAAATCTCAAAAAATCCCAATTAATAAAACACATACATTTTAGATATTTGGACACATTTTTCGAAAACAAATTATTAACAATTTATAATATTTATTGTTTTTTTTTTTCATTTTTAATATAAATTTTTTTTATCAAATATAATTATGTTTTACAACTTTACAACAACAACAACATAATAATGTTTTTTATTTTTTTTTTTTCAAATAAAAAATATTTCAATAATAAAAAATTAACAAAATTGACATACATATAAGTACATACAATACATAAATACACTCAGCGAAATTCAATTAGAATAGAATTTTTTTTTGAATATTTAAACAAAAAATATATTTTTTTTATATTTTAGGTACCCAGCAAATTTTAGGTACCCAGCAAAACTTTGTAGAAGTACTTCAAAGCTTGTCACGATAGGTTCTCAAAGAGCATCCTGGAACTAGTGATGTCACAACTAGTTCTAGAAGTGATCCAAAAGGGTAATATTTTGATTCTAAAGAGCTTTTTTGTAGTAGTTTGGGAACTAGTGATTTGGAACTAGTCGTACATGACTTCAGCACCACTTCCATGAAACAAATAGAAGCTGTTTCAAAAACTTATAATTTTTTTCAAAAAGAAAAAAATATATATTTGATTACGCATTTCTCTGTTGCATCTTCTATTTGGAAAAAGTCAAACCTTTTGAAATATGTGCAGAGGTGCTAAAAATATTATTAAGTATTGGGTAATTTGTTTGGTATTATTTAGTATTGGGGCATAAGTGCAAATAGGTTTTTATAGATCCATTCAATTACCTTACTACAATCTGCAATAAACTACTTTATTTACTACAGTTGGAATTTTTTATTACAAAAAGTAAACAAAACTTTCCAATTGTAGCAAAAATAGTAAGCAATTTGAGTAATCCAACTAAGACCGAATTTACATAAGGCAATTTTAATTGCGGCAATTTTGATTTTCTAGTGTATCAGAGAGAGAGGGAAGAATCTTAGGTCTCTCTCTGATACACGAAAAAATCAGAATTGCCGCAATTAAAATTGCCTAATGTAAATACGGTCCAAGCATATAATCGTATATTTTTTGGTCCCTACAATATATTTTTTTTTTTAAATCCCTTATTCTCCTTCTAGATAATTTCTAATTGCATAAATGACGAAAAACCAAAAATACTACTAACTTTGTTCAGTAAAGTGCTGATATTGCGTTATATTTTTAACAAAAAATAATTCAAAAATGTTTTTTTTTGCAAAAAAAAAAACTTACAAAATGTTTCTAGACTGCTTCCCTAGAACTAGTTCTGATGGTGACAATTTCAAACAAAAATCATGGGTTAAAGAATGGGATAAAGAATTGGTTCTAGAATGACTTAAAGAACCGTTCCATACATGGGTTTCTAGACTACATTCCTAGAACTAGTTCTGATGGTGACAATTTCAAACAAAAATCATGACTCTGAGAACGAGATAGAGAACTAGTGCCACAATAGCTTCTTGGAAGTAGTTCCTTTCGTGACAATTTTAAAGAAAAATCATGGGTTAAAGAATGGGATAAAGAACTGGTTCTAGAAGTAGTGATGGAACCGTTCCATAGGAGGGGGGATTGTTCCTAGACTACTTCCCTAGAACTAGTTCTGAGGGTGACAATTTAAAACAAAAATCATGACTCTCAGAACGAGATAGAGAACTAGTCGAGCATAAAAGAAGTACTCCAGCACTAGTTCTGGAAGTCATGCAAGCTTTGCTGGGTAATTCTAATTGGATTTATTTTAACAAAAAATCAATTGTCTTGCAAAAATTACCAACAGAAACAAATTTAAAACAAAAAAATTTTCTTGAAAATTATTCTACGTAAATATCACACTCAAAAAATTATATCATTAACTTTTGTAGTTTAATTAAAAAGTTTTACGTTTCGTCGTTTTTAAAAGAAAAAACATTTGTTCAATGTTCAGTTTTTTAAATGACTATTTCTGTTCTTTGTTTCAAAAATAACAACATAAAAAATAAAGACTTTCATTAGCATTAAATTTTTAAATAAAATTTTATAAGTAAAAATAAGAGATTCTTCTTTAATTTTTAATGATTTGTGTGCGTTATTTTTTTTTTTTAAATTGTTGGCATTTTTAAAAAAGAAGTCATTAGCTTTTAACTACTTGTGTTGGTTATTTTTTTGTAGACAAAAAATTCAAAAAAATGTTTATAGAAATATAAAAACATTTAATAGAAAAATTGTGAAAATAACCAACAAAATTATTAATTTTTAATATTTTCGTAGTTTATTTTTTTTAGAATTTGTTGGTAAAAATGAAAGTGACGTTATTTTTTAATGTTTAATGTTATTTTTTTTAGAAAATTTTATTAACAGTAAAAAATAAATGTTGATGTTTGTTAAAACAAATGAATAATTACTGGAATGGCTTTCAAATGTTTTATTTCTTGTTTTAAATATGTTTTTCATTTGTTTTTGCCTACAAAATATTTTGAGTGTGCAAGTGTGTTCTGTCTGATTTAATTTCGAACTTAAATTACATGTAAAAATTTTCAAAATATTTTTTTTACATAAAAATTTAATTGATTTTTTTTTTTTAAATAAGAGTAAAAAAAATAATTAAAATTTTTTTTTCTTTAAATAATTTTAAAAAACACAGGGTTGTTGTAATTGAATTTCGTAGAATGCATATTATTTAAAACATTTTTCTTAATTTATTTCGTTATAAATTATTTTTTTTTTGTAAATTCGCTACAGCAATTATATAAAAATATTGTTATTTTTTTCATTTAAGTTTTTGTTTTTAAATAATTTTTTTCTTGTTTAAAAAACAAAAGAAATTGGTTAAACATTAGGTAAAAAAATATTTAATATTCTGCCACAAACTAATACAGACTCGACAGTAGAAAAACTAAGCGATTTTAGGAGAAAACAAAGCGGTTTCTTTTAAACTGTGAAGCCAACATGGCTACATTTTCTGATAATTAGGAGTAAGTGAAATCCAATCTGCCATTTATTCTTCTTATGGCGCATTATATTAGTTTTCTCTTTCTAACCCAATAAGTAGAACAAAATAAAAAAAACTATACATATGACTCAATATAACTTTTTTGACACCTGTCATAATTGTCAAAGGTGTATAAGTCTGTGAAACAGACTAATACAGACAATAAGTAGAACAAAATAAAAAAAACTATACATATGACTCAATATAACTTTTTTGACACCTGTCATAATTGTCAAAGGTGTATAAGTCTGTGAAACAGACTAATACAGACTCGACATAAGTGACAGGTGTCAAAAAAGTATTCTTTAACCATATGGTTAATATTTTCAAATTATTCTACGAATTAGGTTAGAAAGAGAAAACTGATATAACGCGCCATAAGAAAAATGGATGCCAGATCGGGTTTTGTTGTTTCACTCTTTCCTAAGTCGTAGAAAGTGTTGCCATGTTAGCGTAAAACGGACTAAAAACCGCTGTGTTTTCCCTAAAATCGCTTAGTTTTTCCCAATTTTTCTTATAAAACTCTACTGTCGAGTCTGTATTTAGTCTGTGGTAGAGTTTTATAAGAAAAAATGGGGGAAAACTAAGCGATTTTAGGAGAAAACAGAGCGGTTTTAGTCCGTTTTACGCTAACATGGCAACACTTTCTACGACTTAGGACTTAGGAGTGAGTGAAACAACAAAAACCGATCCGGCATCTATTTTTCTTATGGCGCGTTATATTTGTTTTCTCTTTCAAACCTAATTCGTAGAATAATTTGAAATTATTAACCATATGGTTCAGAACTACTTTTTTGACACCTGTCACTTATGTCGAGTCTGTATTAGTCTGTGTCTGTGCTATCGGGTCTGTATTTGTTTGCAGTCACCTTAATTTCAGAACGACACATATTTACTTATTTTAAATCCTGTTTAAATCCCTGTTACACACATTTTTTTGTTTGTATTTAAAGAAAAAAATCATAAGGGGTTACACTTAAAAAGGTTCATTAGGAGTTTTAAGAAATATACATTTTACTACCTAAAATATTTTGGGTTACTAAAAATAATTTAAAAAAAATAATTTTATGTCAAAAATATTTTTCTATGTATTTTTAACACGTTTTTAAGGGTACATTTGAAGGTTATTAGAAAATGATACACTTAAACAAAAATGCCGTTAGTTTTAAATTTACTTTAAAATTAAGTAAAACAAACACTTTTCCAAAATTTGTTTGTTTTTTTTTGCATAAAACTCGAAAATAAGACTAAAGTTAAAAAATCGTTATACTTTCAAACTAAATAATTATCGTTGTAGTATTTAGTTGTTTTTTCCTTAACTCCTAAATGCCCTTATTAAAACTTAACGCGGCCCTTAACTTATTACGTATTCTTGGTGAAGTCCAACGTGATCCCGATGCAGAACTGTTGCCACTGCTATTACTGCGTAAATCGTTTGGTGAGACACCTTCATCGACATCATCGGCTTCAGTTTTAATTTCCATTTTTTGTACAATTAAACGTAGCAGTTGATGTTGTTGTTCTAGAACACGACTGATGTCACGTAATTTACGTTTTTGTTTTTCCAATTCACCGTGTACGAAATCTTCATTATTTTCAAATTGCATAACATCCATTGCAGCTGGAAAATTGGAGAGAAACAAAAAGGTGATAGAAACATTAGCAGGATTATTTAAAACAAGTAAAAAAGTTTAATTCGGCCTTGCCGAATGTAGTGATACCCTCCACAATTTCAAAAAGAGTATTGCAAAAAACTTTAGTTAAAAGGAAATTACTTTTGAAAAAAAATTTTCGCGAAAAAAAAATAAAAATTAATGAAAATATTCATACGTACACGCTCGCTCTAAGAACCTAAATAGTCAATAAAGAAACAGTTTTAAGACTTTTTTTAAAAAAATTCTTGAACTTAGGAAACAGCCGCCATTTTAGAAACCTTTTGTGACAAACTTTACATGGCGATATTTCAAAAATCGCTTAACCGATTTCAGAAATTTTTGTAAATATATGTGTTTAGCATGCCAAAATTAAAAAAAAAATAAATTTTTTTATTTTTTCAAAATTTTCTCTGACAATCCGAAGAAAAGCTTTTTTGGTACTGAGACGCGAGAAGCTTCTCTACTAACAGCGTCTCCGTGCTAAAGTTCTTTCTGCCCCTCGGGGTAGTAAGAGCTTTTGGTCATTCGTAAAGAGTGTAAGGGACAGTGCTAGTTCTTCTGTCCCGACCCTTATAAAGGATGACCAAGTGTTCACTGACCCGGTTGATAAGGCTAACCCTTTCGCTGATTTATTTGCAAGAAATTCGTTCTTGCCGGAAGGCGATCAACCACTGCCAGAATTTGAAAGAGTATCAAGTACTATGCCCAAGATATTTTTCCGAGCTCGTGCAGGGTTTAAGGGTTCTTGAGGATCTCAACGTAAATAAGTCACCGGGACCCGATGGCATACCAGCACTGGTGTTAAAGCAGTGCTCATCGGCGTTAGCCAGTCCATTGGCAAACCTTTTTAGCTTTTCGTTACGTAAGGGTACCTACCCCTCCTGCTGGAAAGTGGCTAACGTTCAACCGATCAATAAGAAAGGTGCGTCTTCAAACCCCGAGAACTATCGCCCGATATCTATTTGCTCTACGCTCTCGAAGGTGATGGAGAGCATGGTCAATCTCCATCTTGTTGACTATTTAGAGTCAAACTCACTTTTCAGTGACCGACAGTATGGCTTCCGTAAACGTCGCTCTACGGGAGACTTGATGGCGTTTCTTTCGGAACGTTGGAGTCGTTCTATCCACCAATTTGGTGAAAGTAAGGTGGTTGCTTTGGATATTTCCAAGGCTTTCGATCGTGTGTGGCACGACGCACTTATATCTAAACTTATTGCTTTCGGTGTCGGTAACGATTTCTCTCGATTTATATTGAGTTTTCTCCGGGACCGAAGTAATCGTGTTGTTGTTGATGGGGAGTCATCGAATAGGTTTCGACTTAACTCTGGAGTACCGCAAGGTTCTGTTCTTTCTCCTACTCTTTTTCTTATCTTTATTAATGACCTTCTTGGTCAAACTTTCAACCCTATATACTCTTTTGCAGACGACAGCAACATTTGTCATTCATTTTCCTTCGATCATAGGCCAAGCCTTGTAGAGTTTGGGCGCGTGCGGCAGATTATGAATGACACTCTCAATCAGGACTTGTTGACAATCTCTGAATGGGGTCTTGCGAATAGTGGAACCAACATTGTCGTTTGTATCTATGAGTGGTATCGATATTGAGGAATCAGATTCTCTTGATGTTCTGGGCATGAAAATCCAGTGTGATGTCCGTTGGAATAAACATGTTTTTCAAGTGTCGAAAGAAGCATTCAAGTGTCTTGGTTTCTTAAAACGGTGCAAGAAATACTTCACTTCGACTGATTACCTTAATATTTATACCACCTATATCCGGCCAAAGATGGAATACAACTCCCATATGTGGGCAAGGGCTTTAGAGTCTATTCTGAAGCTTCAAAGGAGGGCGTCGAAGCTAATCAATGACAGTAGGGTATCCAACTCTATTGACTCTTTGGAGCATCGTCGGAATGTGGGTTGTGTAACACTGTTCTATCGATATTATCATGGTAAGTGTTCTGCTGAGATAAGCGAACTTATCCCCCGAGCACGGGTTTTTGTTTTGCTTGTCTAGTAGGGCTCATCCATTTGTTGTCGATTGCCCAGTGTACCGCACAACGCATTACAGAGAAAATTCATTTATAAGCCGAACTATCCGTATGTGGAATATACTTCCTGTAGAGGTCTTCCCTGTCAACTAAAATTTGGAAAAGTTCAAATCAAATATCCACAAACACTACTCCCTCTATCCTCCCTCCCATAACCTATTTTCCTAATTATCAACACACTGCATTGCATTTATAGGGGACATCCCCTGAGTGTTGGTTAAGTCAAAAAAAGAAGACGTATCCGATTTTACTCATTTACCAAATTTACGGCTCTTTTGGTTTGGACTGGACACACACGGTTGGACGTATGGATATCGCTAAATGTCTTAGAATCCACAATCCACAAAAAAAAGGTTCTGGCCCAGAAACCAGGACAACAAATCTAAATGTATTTCGACCCCTTAAACTTGAATCTTCCATCAAAAAAATCTATCGTTGGGTTTTCCTGTAATCGTACAAGAAGTTCACCAAAGTGACCATTCCAGATTTCTTTGGAATTTGTACGCCAGATAGAAAAATAAAATTAATCGAAACTTTATGTATTTTGACTTCATAAACTCAATTCCGCCCAGACAGGTCGATCTTTTTTTCTATCATGTGTATAAATTTTAAAGAAATCAGGTTGTTTGATTTTGCGAACTTTCCTTGTAAGGTTACAAGAAAACGCAAAGATGGAATTTCATTCTGATGGCGAAATCAAGCTTAGGAGATCAAAATACAATAAGAATCGATATAGATTTTTTTAATTTTTTTTTTATAAATTTAAAAAAAAACCTGGAATGATTCCATTGGGAACTTTCCTTGTAAGATTACAAGAAAATCCAACGATAGATTTTTTTTCATGACAGAGTCGAGTTCAGGGGGTCAAAATACATTAAGATGTGTTGGTCTGGTTTCTGGAAAAATTAAAAAAAAAACAAATTACTTTCTAGACATCTAAAAAAATACTTACAATCTTCGGTAAAAGGATTTGAAAACCATTTGCGTAATATAAAATCAAAGAAACCCAATTTAGATTCAGTTTCATTAGGATATTCAATTAATTCCATTTTATCAATTTTTTGTAGCCACATTTGTGGTAATTTTCTTTCCAATTCAGTGTGTAAAACCACCTAAAATAAATTTAATTTTTAAGCCATCACTTCTTTTTCAAAGAATTATTACATTCCTTTACATACCTGCATGGCTAATCTTTTTAATTGGGCATTTCGGCGTACAGACTCTATGTCTCCAACCGCCAAACCGATAAGTAGATTCATGAGCAATATAGGCATTAAAATCATAAATACGCCTGCAGGCAAAAATTTTAAGAAGGAAAACAAAATTGTGAACTATTCATTTCAAGGTTCTTCTTCAAATTCTTCCCAAAATGTACTTACTTAATATCAGAAATGATGTTATAGGAACCTTTAATTGCTCACGATAGTAGGTATTCACATAAGTTCCCACAAAATCCAATTCACCCAACATCATGGAAAATGTACGCAACAGAGACATGGGTATATTTGAGAAGCTTGAATGATTTGCCTGAGGTTCTACGATCTAAAAATAAAAAATTATGATTTTTCAAAGTCATCCGAAACTGAAATATATCGCGGTTATACCTTGGACAATAATATATAAAATGACAAACCAAATGCTATTATCAATATAGAGAATACCAGAAGAACTTTGATGAGAGTTTGTAATATTTCCAAAAACATGACCACGTAAATGCCAACCTGAAAAGAGTAAAAAAGGTTATTTTTAATAATGCGTTTAAAAGGAGCAAGGGAGTAAAAGGGGTAAAGAAATGCACTTTCGTACATTTTATATTTGAAACTAAAGTCATTTTCTATTCTGAATTTACGAGAAAGCTTGTTGGGCAAAGCTTAATGACTTTTTCCGGCATTTCAATTTGAAACTTTGTTTCCACGACGTTAATGTCGATTACGCGGCGATAATGGTAGAAAATATTATAGTACTTGGAACGGAGTCATTCATTCCATCAAAGCTCGTTTTGGCTAAAGCAAGAGAAAAATGTTTGTTTAACCAGACTTGCAGGAATGCAGTCAGATTCAGGGAGGAAGCGTTCAGAGATATGCGTAACTACAAAAACGTTAATACTGATCAGCTACGCAAAAGGGCGAGATCCAAGTGTGCAAGAGCACTTAGTCGCGAAAAGCTTCATTACAAAAGGCTCCTCGGGCAGTAAGAGCTTTTGGTCGTTGTTTTTAAGAGTTAGTGAAAATGTAAGTTATTCTATCACGACTCTTATAAAAGACGACCAAGTGTTCACTAAACCGGTTGATAAAGCTAACCTGTTTGCTGGCATCTTCTCAAGAAATTCTTTCTTGCCGGAATGCAATCAACCACTGCCCGTAATCGAGAGGGTATTCCATACTATGTCCAAGATATGTTTTCGGCAGTTAAAAGGGTTCTTGCGGATTTTAACGTATTGAGACAGTGCTCTTCGACGTTAGCACGTCCACTGGATAATCTTTCCATTACGTTGTACCTTGCAGGAGTGTTTCCCTCATGTTGGAAGGCAGCCAATCAATAAAAAGGGGTTTTGCGGATCTTAACGTAAATAAGTCACCTGGACCGGATGGTATACCAGCTCTGGTGCTGAAACAGTGCTCTTCGACGTTAGTACGTCCACTGGCTAATCTTTTCATTTCGTCGCACCGTGCGGGAGTATTTCTAATATGCTCTGCGCTCTCAAAGATGATGGAAAGAATGGTAAACTGCCATCTCGCAAAGTATCCGGACGTAAACTTTCTTTTAGGAGATCGACAATTTTCGCAACATTCGTTCTACAGGAGAACTGTTGGCGTTCCTTTCGAAACGTTGTAGTCGTTCCATCCATGATTTTAGAGAAAGTAAAGTGGTTGCGCTTGATTGTGTGGTACGGTGCGCTAACATCAAAGCTCAATGACGTCGTTAATGACTTCTCTCGATTTATTTCGAGCTTCCTAAGAGATCGTTTTATGTGAGTTGTTATAGATGTGTGCTCTTCAGACGAGTTTAAGCTTTATTCATGGGTACCACAAGGTTCGGTTCTTACACCTACCCATTTTCCTATTTTTTTTAAAGACCTTCTTAGTCAAACTTCAAATCCTATCTACTCTTTTGCAGATAATAGCAACATTCGTAATTCATTTTCTTTTGACCGTATGCCAAGCGTTTTTAAGCTTGAGGGAAGAAGGCAGATTATGAATAACACACATAATTAGGACCTGTTGACAATCTTCGAGTGGGGTCTTGCGAATAGAGTCAGGTTCACTGCACGTAAGACCCAATGTTGTATGTTGACCGACAGGGCTGTCAATTCAATAGAGTCATTTGGGTGGTATAGATATCGTGGAAAAGGACACTCTTAATGTTCTGAGCATGAAAATTCAGTGTGAAGTCCGTTGGAAAAATAAAGCACGGTTTTCAGTGATCAAAAGAAGCATTCAAGTGTGACGGTAGTATAAACCGGTGTTAGAAGTACTTCACCCCATCCGATCTCCTTACTATTTATACCACCTATATCTGACCCCATTTGACGAATTCAATCGGAGCCCATAAGGTCGATTGTTATTTCCTTAATTGTTTTTTCCCTACTCCCTCTCTGATACAAAGGTCTTCTTTGTATTAGAGAGGGATACCTCCCAGATTCCTTAAGATACTCTGCCAGAGAAGTAAATGAGAAACAGTTAAGGAATTCCAGGTCATCGAACCATCTTAACCTCAAATGCTTAAGGTGGCGCTATATCAGACCGGGACATTCACACAAAAACTGCTTCACTATCTTCTTCTCCTCCTCCACTTCCCCATAATTTCTACACTAGCCGCTGTCAGAGACTCCTATACGTACGGCCATTTAGCCGATTATGCAGTGGCCTGTCAATACTCCCACTAGAGATGGGCGCGTGAGTGAATTTTGACTCACGCACGCTCACGCTCACGAAATAAAAATATTGCTCACGCACGATCACGCACGAAATTATTTTTTCTGCTCACGTTCACGCACGCTCACGTGAGTAACTAAAATTCTTCTCACGCTCACGAAATAATCACGCTCACGAAGACTCACGAAATTAAAATACGCAATTTTTTTTTACTTTTTTAGATTTCTTGGCCAAAAAGTATTTAATTTTCTTAAAACAACAATAAAAATTTATTTAAATCACAATTTTGTATTAATTACCCTCTAAATTCAATATAATGACGCTTTTTTTACTCGTTTTCTGTTTCAAACATCACAAAACAATCACGCAAACTCACGAAAAAAAAATTACTCACGCACGCTCACGCACGAAACAATATTTTATAATCACGCGCACTCACGATCACGTGAGTAAAAATGAATTTCACTCACGATCACGCGTGATTCACGCGTGAATCACGTGAATCACGAAAAATTCGTGTCACGCGCGCATCTCTAACTCCCACTAATAGGCTAACAGTCCTTTTACCAAAAGTAAGACGACTTTCTGACCTCTTAGGATTTGGCAGTGGATATCCTGAACGTAGTCAGTGATATCCATCTATCCTTCATTCTATTCTCTGATATCTAATTTCGTTAATCAATTACACTAAAGGAACCGAGATGTCAGGTTCAACCTGTTTCCCTTACGATTCAGAGCCATTTTTCGTACATTTATATGTCAATTCGTTTCCAGCGACCCCACTATTTCCAGGGACCCAAATTAGCTTGACTGTGTGCTGACTGATTCGACAAAGGGATTATATACAATTCCTATTGGTTCCCTATTTTACAATGTTTGATTTTAGGGCCTTCAGAGCTGCACGACTATCCACGAAGATTTTAATGGCGCAAGAACATAGGCCGCTTGTCTTTATCGTATGTGCGGCTTTATAAATTGCAAGTACCTCAGCCTGGAAAACACTACAATTGTCCGGAAGTTTTAATGAGGCCTGATTTCGCGACACCTCCATCTTCGACTCATCCGTAAAAATTTATATCGCATTATAACAGAAGTTTGGAAGTTGTCTGAACCTTTCCAGGTACTAATTGTAAATGGAGTGCGGCAAGGATGCATACTATCACCACTTCTGTTCTTGCTTGTCATTGAGGACGTACCGATATCAACCTCATTTCAGCGTAGGGGTGTTCAATGGCGTATAGATAACTCCTTTTTAAACTATCTTGCGTATGCAGATGACATATGCCTTCTTTCGCATAGAGTTCGTGACCTGGAGATGTCGATGGTTGACCTCCAGTCAAAGTTTGATGGTACAGGTCTAAAAATAAACACATCAAAAACAAAAGGTCTCTCCATACAAGATAACTCTCCGGCATCTATTAATGTAGGTAATAACAACTATGCCATTGTCAACGAATTTTGTTATTTGGGTAGCATGATTACCGCTGATGAAGTACTGAGATTGACGTGGAGGCAAAAATTAGTACAGCTAGAGCAGCATTTGCTATTCTAGCACCAATATGGCAAAACAACAACATTAGTCTTCGAACAAAACTGCGAATTTTTGAATCTAATGTAAAATCAGTTCTTTTGTACGGATGCACAACATGGAAGGTGACCAGTATAATTACAAGTCGTTTGCAAACATTCGTCCATCGCTGCCTCAGACAAATACTTCAAATCTTTTGGCCAAATGTTATATCAAATATTGAGCTACTGCGTAAATAAAATCAGGTAGATATGGCAATGTATTGGACACACACTTCGACATCCAGATGAAAATATCGCCAAGCATGCGTTACGTTGGAACCCGTTTCATCGAGCAGGACGAAGAGTTGGAAGGCCAAGAATAACTTGGAGACGTCCACCGCAGCCGAAATGAGATCTGTGGGTTTAACATGGAACGAAGCTGGAAATGTAGCCTAAAACTGAGTACGGTGGAGACCGACTATTGTTGGCGCCCTATGCTCCAGTGGGAGTTAAAGAAACATATATATAATTATAACAGAGTTTTCCTCAAGGAAAACTCTTTAAAACTTCGTCTATATTGAAATATAGTCGGTTTTCTGTTACAGTTCCGCCCTGCCCTGGAAGAGTGTCCCAAGAGCGTTGCTTAAGAATTTGCGACTCTCTTAGCCTGAAAGCCGATTTTTCTGCTGTGCTTTGATGTTGATATATACGGGCTAAATGTTAAGAATCATCTACAGGCCGGCCTGGGGTGCCGATCTAATAGGACAAATGATACCCACGCACACCAGTCGTTGTACATTCTCTAGGTTGCAGATATTTCTTATCCATCACACGAGGGTAGTAATGGTATAATTATCGCACCATACATCCCATGGATAATATACGATTTTAGACCCCGCCTTCTTCCGAAAGTTCTACTGCAGGTGAAAAAGCCCAAAAACACGTTTTTAAGAAAGCTTTCAGTCTAGTTTCACACCCAGATCAGATCATTAGATAGTTCCAGGGTGATTTCATCTAATTTGGAAAGAACAAACCTGTCTCTATTTTTTCTATTTAATGAACAGTTCGGTTTTGGCGGTATTAACTCCCAGACCGGGACTAACATCCCGACTAATGACCGTATAATCTTAAAATTTGATGTATAGGATCCACCAACAAATTAACATTCCCGCAAAGGACATATTCAGGAATTCCATTTTATAATAGGAATCAGTGGTAAAAATGGGTAGAAGTGGGGTGAGCTGCTACTTTTCGTATTAAAGACCCTAAAACCTTTTTAATTTATTAAAATCGAAATCTAATCAGATTTCATTTATTCCCCTTTTAAGATTTTGAAATTTCTAATTTCAAATTTTTCCATTTCAGATACAATTGTGTACAATCATATACATAAATTACATAAAAATAGATCAAATCAGATCTAACATTTTTTTTTTAAACTTACCTGATCAAATCTTTGCAAGAATAATAACAAACGAAACCATGACAGAAATACCGATATGGATGCAGCCGAATAATGTATATTTGTTATGCCACCATCCGATTTAAAAACTGGTATAACCATTATTAATGTTGATATGTATAAAATCCATGATATTAAATTAACAATTTCTAATATATAATGTAAACGTTGCTGATACATTTGTATCAATTCACGCAATGAACTAGCAGCGATATAAACAATAATGGCCACGGAACATACGACTATGCCACTGGATAGTTGGATACTTTCATAACAATCCAAATCGGAGGTTGAATTTAAAAAACTTATAGTGCAATTGATGATATCGGAGCTAAAAACAGAGAAAAAAGGAGAACAATGAAAAAATATTCCAGTTATAAAAATATTTCAGAATATACTTAGGTATATTCTAACTTCCTGAGATTTTTTTCGGAATGGGTTCCCACTGCGTCTAGTGAAGAACAGTACAATTTAGCACAGATTCTATAGAACAGTTTTCAGAACTGATTTTTCGAAGTTATAACGGTAGTTATAACTGACCAAAACCAGTTTGTAAACTATGTATGTTCTGAAGGTATAGAGCATTTGCTTTATTATTTGAACATAAAGTCGTTCATTTGGTAACTACTACTCATTACCAAGTAATGCTGTTGGTAATGAGTACTTGTTACCTAGTTGTAGCTGGTTAGTTAAATCTTGTTAAATAGTTGTGTTACAGACAAATACAGACTCGACAGTTGAGTTTTATAACAAAAAAACGGGAAAAACTAAGCGATTCTAGAAGAAAACATAGTGGATTTTAACCAGTTTTAACTAAACATGGCAACACTTTCTACTAACTAGGAGTGAAACAATAATAACCGATCTGGCATCTATTTTTTATGGCACCTTATATTAGTTTTCTCTTTCTAACTCAAAGAGTAGAATATTAATAAAACATACACCCAAAAAATTACATAGTAACATAGTTAACAAAATCCATAGTTGTTTTAAATAAATTTCAAATCAACTATTTATAATCAATAACAACTATGAACAAAGTTGGTCACAACTATGAACAAAGTTGATCACAACGATTTAATTAAAATTTGAAAGTGTCAAAAAATTCAAAAAGAACAAAATATAAAAATTGTAAAAAAAATATATTAAAAAAACAGAAAAATGGCAGAAGTAAAAAAAACTTAATTGAATTAATAAATAATTATAATATTTAAGTCTTTAATAACCATGTTAGTATAACATAATATTATTAGCGTTTTATTTATAGTATTAACGGTTATTTAATTTGGATATTTTTATTTTATGTGCTTAACATATTGTGCCCTGACAGTCCATCAAAATCCAGTGCAACATCTTCCGTTCCTTATTAATTAAACGATTTTATAGAGCAATGATATCCCTCAATATGAAAACAGGATAAATTTATTTGGTAAGGTTATTTCCATTAAATCATTTCACCATTACATTTCAGACAAAAATATCGTTACCTTTGTTAGTTGCTAGCAAGACTTCAAATATTATTTTTTATTTTTTTTTCCTATACAGATCAATAAAGATTTTGGAACTCTTTTTCAATTCTTGAAAACCGTATATACCTGGGATGCATTTTTTTCCATTCATGCGGCGGAAATCGGTACCCAGCAAAAATTGGCATTACTAGTAATGGGTTTTGTAATCCGAAACAGATGTTAATCAGTAGTTACTTATTGAATGAAACACTAATTATTTTAACAAGGGCGTGAGACAAAAATAACTAGTGAAGAGTATGGAGATAAATAAGTAGTTACTGCCTCGGATTACAAATAAGGAGTAAAAACCCATTACCAATAAGAAGTAAAATAATTAGTTAATTAAAACTTTTAAAATTTAACTTGTTTTTACTAAAACTTAAAAACTGCGTAATTTTTATTAAGTTTTTAAGTACTTTTTAAGTTAATTGAATTGTAAAGGTTAAAAACTGCAAGTGCAAGAAGATATTATTACTTAGAAGTGCTTTTATAACATATTACTAAAAAGTAGTTACTTTTGAGCTTAAAATAATGATAATGGTAATGGGTACTCATTATAAATAATGTGCTTGGTAATGATTATTTTTCACAACTCATTACCATGTTTTTGCTGGGTACTAACATAAAATATAAATGGACTTTAGAAAACCTAGACAAAATTTAAAATGCAGAAAAATTCTCAGACATTTTTTCTATATAAAAATTCTCAGATTCTGAGACATTCTTTCTATAGATAAATTATCAGATTCTGAGACATTTTTTTATAAAAAATTCTCAGATTCTGATACATTTTTTATATAGAAAAATTCTCAGATTCTGAGACATTTTTTCTATAGAAAAATTCTCAAATTCTGAGAAATTTTTTCTTTAGAAAAAATATATAGAAAAATTCTCAAATTCTGAGAAATTTTTTCTTTAGAAAAAATATATCAGAATCTGAGAATTTTTCTATTGAAAACAATACAACAAATCTGAGAATTTTTCTATAGAAAAATTCTCAGATTCTGAGAAATTTTGTCTATAGAAAAATTCTTAGATTCTAAGAAATTTTTTCTATAGAAAAATTCTCAGATTCTGAGAAATTTTTTCTATAGAAAAATTCTTAGATTCTGAGAAATTTTTCCTATAGAAAAATTCTCAGATTCTGAGAAATTTTTTTCTATAGAAAAATTCTCAGATTCTGAGAAAATTTTTTCTATAGAAAAATTCTAAGATTCTGAGAAATTTTTTTCTATAGAAAAATTCTCAGATTCTGGTATATTTTTTCTAAAGAAAAATTCTTAGCCTCTGATACATTTTTTCTATAGAAAAATTCTCAGATTCTGAGACATTATTTCTATATAAAAATTCTCAGATTCTGAGACATTTATAGAAAAATTCTCAGATTCTTAGATATTTTTTCTATAGAAAAATTCTCAGATTCTAAGAAATTTTTTTCTATAGAAAAATTCTCAGATTCTGGTATATTTTTTCTAAAGAAAAATTCTTAGCCTCTGATACATTTTTTCTATAGAAAAATTCTCAGATTCTGAGACATTATTTCTATAGAAAAATTCTCAGATTCTGAGACATTTTTTTCTATAGAAAAATTCTCAGATTCTGAGACATTTTTTCTATAGAAAAATTCTCAGATTCTGAGACATTTTTTCTATAGAAAAATTCTCAGATTCTGAGACATTTTTTCTATAGAAAAATTCTCAGATTCGGAGACATTTTTTCTATAGAAAAATTCTCAGATTCTGAGACATTTTTTCTATAGAAAAATTATCAGATTCTTAGACATTTTTTCTATAGAAAAATTCTCAGATTCTGAGACATTTTTTCTATAGAAAAATTCTCAGATTCTGAGACATTTTTTCTATAGAAAAATTCTCAGATTCTGAGACATTTTTTCTATAGAAAAATTCTCAGATTCTGAGACATTTTTTCTATAGAAAAATTCTCAGATTCTGAGATTTTTTCTATAGAAAAATTCTCAGATTCTGAGACATTTTTTCTATAGAAAAATTCTTAGATTCTGAGACATTTTTTCTATAGAAAAATTCTCAGATTCTGAGACATTTTTTCTATAGAAAAATTCTCAGATTCTGAGACATTTTTTCTATAGAAAAATTCTCAGATTCTGAGACATTTTTTCTATAGAAAAATTCTCAGATTCTGAGACATTTTTTCTATAGAAAAATTCTCATATTCTGAGACACTTTTTCTATAGAAAAATTCTCAGATTCTGAGACACTTTTTCTATAGAAAAATTCTCAGATTCTGAGACATTTTTTCTATAGAAAAATTCTCAGATTCTGAGACATTTTTTCTATAGAAAAATTCTCAGATTCTGAGATTTTTTCTATAGAAAAATTCTCAGATTCTAAGATTTTTTCTATAGAAAAATTATCAGATTCTGAGACACTTTTTCTATAGAAAATTTCTCAGATTCTGAGATTTTTTTCTTTAGAAAAATTTTCAGATTCTGAGACATTTTTTCTATAGAAAAATTCTCAGATTCTGAGACATTTTTTTAAAAAAAAATTCGCAGACTCCGAGACATTTTTGCTGTATAAAAATTCTGAGACTGAGACATTTTTCTAGAAAATTCTCTGATTCTGAGACTTATGCACAATATGCACAATATTTTTGACGTTTACCCACGATTGGCATACATAAAAATACTGTGTAAAATATTGAACTGAAAAAAATACATGCAGATTGTACATAATATTGAATCTTCTGTAGAGGCCTTTATGACATTTATTGTGCAATTTTAATAAATCAATTTAAAAAATATAAACCAAAATATTGCATTTTTATTAAAAAAAAAAAAAATAGGTTATTTATAATAACTACTTCCGAAATTAGATAGTAAATGGTAACCATGTCTGATTATTTATTAAAAACAACGATTAAATAGTAATTAGTAACTATTTTTACATTTTATCAAACACATCGTTGTCATCAACTTTTTTCATAGTTGATTTGTCGATTTAAAAAAACATTGTTACCCACTACTATGTCTCATCAATTATGACATAGTTGGGGTTATTTCACCCATGTCATAGTTGAAAAAATAGTAATTATCAACTATGTAATTTTTTGGGTGTATGAAACATAGAGAAACATAGAGGCGAATGTGAAAGAAAAAACAATATTGCTATCTTTTTCTGATTTCTCGCACGTACATTGTCAATGTGAATTCACCACACAATACATAGAGAAACATAGAGGCGAAGGCGTCAAAAATTGAGTTGTCAAAGTACAACTTGTTTAAATGTATTTGTTGACAAAGTACGACTTGTAAACATGTATTGTGTGGTAAATTCACATCGACAACGTACGTGTGAGAAATTAGAAAAATATAGCAATATTGTTTTTTCTTTCACCTTCGCCTCTATGTTTCTCTATGACACAATACATGTTTACAAGTCGTACTTTGTCAACAAATATATGCATACAAGTTGTACTTTGACAACTTAATTTTTGACACCTTCGCCTCTAAGTATACTCTATGATATGAAACAAGATTACTTCTTGACACCTGTCATTAGTGTCGAGTCTGTATTTGTCTGTGGTTGTGTCCATCCTTTTCCACTTACCCATTTCTCATATCAATCGAATTTCGATTCCGCATTTTTATGCCATTCATCATTAGTGAGGAATAGATGGTGACAAATAGTAAAAATATTGAGTAGATTAAAAGATTTGCCAAATGAAAATATTTGCCATAAGAGTTCCATTTCATTTGTAAATATTTTTGACTTAAAGGATGAGCTAATAATTCAACACGACCATGAGTAACCATTGTCTGTGTGGGGGTTTTTGGGGAAGAAAATAAAAAAATGTGAAGAAAATTGTAATGTTAAATTGTTAATAAAATATTTCAAAGTTGAATTTAAATAAAAATAATAAATACTGCAGTTTAAATTCAACACAATGACAGTTACAAGTTTTAAACAAAAAAAAAAAAAATGCACAGTGGGACGTTGTTTACGATTATATACAGAGAAAATATAATGTTTTGGCACATATTAAACATAAACTCAAAAAAATTACTCTGTTAAAATACAGTGACAAGATTTTTTGTTATTTTACGAAGAAAACTCTGTAAAATGATTTCGATAAAAAAAACTGTGTGACAAAAAAAAATCATGTGTGACAGTGCGTGAGCAATATTTTTATTTCGTAAGGGCGCGTGAAATTCAGTTCTAGAAACTGAATTTCCCACCTTAGTGGATCTATATACATTTGGAATCTTTTCAACATTTAAATTTTTTCTTAAAATTTTCTATATGTCCCACTGTGCATGTAAATATGATTTAAACTAGAGTAAACATGTAAATTAGAATTTTTTTAATACAAACCAAAACCATGCATAATTTAACTTAAACAAATACCAAAATAAGCCAAAAACAAATATTTAGAAAAATATTTACTAAAATAAATACAAGAAGTAAAATAAAAATTTACAAAATTAATCCTTTTTAGCTATTGAAAGGAAATAAAACTGACACATTAACAAACAAACATACACACTCACACATACATACATTCGGGATTAACAAGACAAATACAAAGACAACAGGAAGTGGGCGAGGATATAACAAAATGGGGTTACAAAGAGTTAAACATTGGTCAAAATATTGTTAAGGACATGACGTTGGAATTCGAATAAACAAAAACCTTTTTATATTCATATTTAAGTTTTCTAAGCATAATTTCTACTTAAATTTAAATAAAAAACTTTTCCAGTTTTTAATGCACGGACATTTACATACAATACAGACAGATATTTTGTTGTAACAACACTCACATTAACCACAGCCAACGGTGGCTCCCTCCATGTTGGATCATTGTTTTGTATGCGTTTTGTTTCTAGTTGTTCCGGCGATAGTTGTAGTGGATAAAATGAATATTTTATCTAAGTATGAGTAGAAAAAAATGGCAATAAAGATTTAAGTACATTTTTTTTCTCATTTTGATACTCTAAAAGTGTTTTATTTCAAAACAAGTAGTTGTATCCCAGTAAACAATTTTCAAATATTTGGTAGTTTCAAGGTTGTGTAATATTTCAATACTAAAATTGTAATTTCTGCGAAAGAAAAAAATTTAATACGATACGATATATAGTATTCGACACATTTTCAAAAATTAATAGCAAAATAAAAAAATTTGGAAAAAAAAAATCGCGAACAAAATTTTGCAACAAAAAAAATCGGCGAATATTTTTTTTTGTATATTCAATAGAGTTTAGATGATAAAAATTCAGCAATTGTTTAAATAATACAAAAAAAAATATTTTTTTACTTAAAACACAAAAAAAATAAATAATCGCAAATATTACTATTACAATGGGATTTAGTGTACACGAACTAACTTTACCAAATGGCTGTCGTAAATTTAAATCAAAGTAAAAATATTTGTGTTAAACCAATTTTTTCACGAAAATTAAGGTTTTTCGCGAAAAAAAATGTTTTTCGCGAAAAAAAAATTTACGGTATTATAATTTGTTATGTTAGTATAATAAACTTGAACGGGTTTAAATAAAACAAGTAAAAAAGTTAAATTCCGCCTTGCCGAATGTAGTGATACCCAGCACAATTTCAAAAAGGTTATTGTAAAAAACTTTATTTAAAAAGAAATTACTTTTGAAAAAAAAAAAAAAAAATTTTGGAAAAAAAAATTTCCGCGCAAAAAAAAATTTGGTAAAAAAAATCCGCGAATTTTTTCTTTTTTTGTCAAAAAATATGTTTGTACTTGTTTAAATACCATTTGGTGTTCAATTATGTTCACAAATGCCAACCAGAAGCCGAATTAAAGCATTTTGTATTTTTAGGTTATGTTGAATGTACTGAAATTTTTGAGGTCTGCTTACATTTTCGTTCATAACTTTTGAACCGCTGAACCGATATTGCTCAAATGCAATACCAAACTTCTCGAGAGAACTTCTAATAAATATGTTAAGTTTCAGTCATCTCTGTGCAATATTTTGTCCGTGATAGCATTTTCCACAGACAGACAGACGGACAGACGGACAGATGTCTTAAAATCGATCGGGCATCATGAATATACTTTATGGGGTCCCAGATCGATATTTCGATGAGTTACAAACGGAATGACAAACTTATATATACCCTCTATCACTAAGTGGAGGGTATAAAAATTATCGCAAAAGTTTAAAAATATCGTTTAAATTGGCCTTTAGCATCAAAATTTTAAATCGCGAATACGAGAGATAACTTCGAACAATGGCTTACACCATTGAATTCAGCGTATACGAATTAACTTTACCAGTAGGGTGACCAGCTTGTTAAAAAAAAGTGTCAAATTCGAGCACAGTGTTATCGTTATTAAATTTTAATCATTACTGAATTTTTAAAACACCGTGACTTATATATATAGTTAGTTTTATTACCATTTCAATTGTGCTACCATTCGACAAATATTGTTACCAATGTTGGCCACCGACACGACTTAATTACCGGTATCGGATTTGGTTTATAGTACACAGAGAAAATAATTTGCGACAACCGAATTTGACGCCAAAAAAACCATTCGGTTGTACTGGCCGAATTTTTCGCTTGATACATTAAGACAACAGAAATTCGTTTATTATATTAGAATTTCTGTTATATTAATGAAAATTCTGTAATCAGTAATCAGAAAAATTTTTAGTAAAGTTTTAATTGTGTCAATTAAATATTTACTCAAATTTTTTGGCGTACATTTAATAAAATTTTATTAAAAGTTTACTCAATATTATTAAATCGTTTACTCAATACTATTTAAATCGTTGAGTAATTTTTTACTCAATATTATTAAAAGTTTACTCAAATTTCTTTTTTCCTGTGTGTATGGTTTCTTGTTGAAACACTCAAACAATTTAACTATGAATAATATCAAAAAATATTAAAAAGATGCAAAAAAAAAAAAAAAAATATGATTAAAAATTGTTTACTGGGTAGCACTTAATGTATGTGTGTGTATCAGTATAGTAGTTAAGTGGCTACGTTAGTGTATGTCTGTTTATGTAAAAGTAAGCGAGTGTGAATGATAAAATTGTGGATTTTACTTGTTTGGAATTCCTTTGAAGTGCCTATTCTTTAAAGGGATTTTCTTTAAAACTGAATTGTGAGAAAATTGCTGTTTACTATTTTGCGAATTTTGAAATTAACACAGTGCTACATCAATTTTGGGGCTTAACCACGTATAAAATATTTTTAGATTCTGAAACATTTTTCGTATAGAAAACGTCTCAGATTCTGAGACATTTTTCGTAAAGAAAAAGTTTTAGATTCTAAGATATTTTTTGTACAGAAAAAGTCTCAGATTCTGATTTTCCGTGTCTCAGATTCTGAGACATTTTTCGTAAAGAAAAAGTTTTAGATTCTAAGATATTTTTTGTACAGAAAAAGTCTCAGATTCTGATTTTCCGTGTAGAAATACGTCTCAGATGGTGAGAAAATTTTCGTATAGGAAAACGTCTCAGACGCTGAGAAATTTTTCGTATAGAAAAAGTCTTAGATTCTGAGACATTTTTTGTGTCGAAAAACGTCTGAGATTCAGAAAAATTTTTCGTATAGAAAAACGCCTCAGATTCTTAGGCATGCCTATAGGCATTTTTCGACATTTTTCGTATTAAAAAACGTTCAGATGAACGAAATACACTGAAAAAAAAGACATAACTAAATTTTAGGAAAAAATGTCTTTGAAAATTTATCATGAATTTTCCTCAAATTTAGTTAAATTTAACTTAAAAATGAGAAATTTTCTTAACTTTGAGGAAAAAATTTTAGTTCATTTACTTATAATTAGTTCAAAGTTTTCTTTAAATGGATTTTTTAAATATTAGGAAAAAAATTCTTACTGCGAAAGAAATTTTCCACAAGTCTAAGAATCGTATCTTTATTTTTAAGACATATTTCTTAAAAAACAATTTAGTTCAAGTTTAGTTAAAATTTACTAAAAAAAACATAATCGTATTTCTCTTCTTTGAATTGAGGAAGTGTACTTCTTAGAATTTAGTTAATGACTTCTGAGAATTTAGTAAATAACTTCTTAGAATTTAGTTAAAAACTCAAAATGGCGATATCTCAAAAACTAAGCGAGATAGAGCGAAACGGACGAAATTTTCAAAAGAAAGACTACAGAGAAAAATATGGAATAGCCTAGCTCTGCATATCTGTCGGGGTCTCAAGACCCTAATTTTAGATCTAAAATTTGAAATTCCCGAGATTTTATATATACACATATCTCGGTAAATACTGCCAACACGAGAAAACGTCCAACGGCATTTTTGTAGCTCTTGACTCGAAGAACACTTCCGCAAAATAAAGCTGAAAGCCCTCCGATTAATAGTTTTTGAGTTATCCGGTTTTTAAGATTCTCAAGACCCTATCAGGCCCCTTATTCCCGTATCTCAAAAACTAAGCAAGTTAGAGCGAAACGGACGCAAGTTTTGGTTCAAAATCTATGGGGGCCCTTAAAGGACCCAACGGGGTCTCGAGTTAAATGGGGTCCGAACCCATGGGTCCAGGGTCTAGACCCAATCTATTTCTAAAATGTGAAGTATATTTTTTCCCATTTTCTAGTTAAAATTGGCTTAAAATTAAATAACTTTGTTTTCCTTATTTTTAGGAAAATTATGAACTAAAACCAAGAAAAAAAATCTTTGGAGCCAAATCATTCCCTCTTTTTCTCAAAATTGAGTTAATTTTCCCAGATTTTAGTTCACTTTTTTTTTGAGTGTAGAAAGTATGCACAGAGAATCGCTAGGTACGCGTAAATTCAAATGAAATATGAGAGAGAATGATTCAAGATGTGTTAAAGAGTTTCTCTAATATCGAGCAAATATTGGCTGGAAAGCTACTAGTAAACTTAAAGAAACCAAAGGTCCGGTCCAAATAGGAAAAAAATTTACAATAAGACATAATATAATTTCTATCCTGCTGATTCATTCATACAAATATAAGTATAATAACATTAGTAATTTTAAATTAAAAAAATTAGTATATACAGTTAAGAATTAAAATTTTTATTTAAAATAATCACATTCTAATGTATGTATCAGTCCCTGGATTTTACACTGAATAAAAGCTTTACGACAAAAATGAAAGCTCACATCTACCGTATGAATAAAAAAATCGGCTTTCATTGGTTCAATGAAACTGATAAAATTTCTTGTCAAAAAAAGTTACATAGAATTGAGGAAAAAAATAATGAAAAAGTTCGTAGATTATATAATGAAAATTTACCCCTTACGAATTTGCCATTCAATTTGTGAAAGTAAGTATCCTTGATTTCAAATTTAAATCTAATAAAATGTTTTTATAAAATTATGAAAGCCAATGAAAATGAAGTATATTTTATGAAATTTTTCCCATATCATATATGAGGCATTCCACACCAAATGTCCCGCTACAGAAAAACATGTGTCCCGTAAATTTCTGAATAGGTTGTTTGGATAGCCCTATATGGAACTTAGAAAATTGGGTTTTTGGTTTTTAAATTTTTCAAAAACTGGGCTTAGGAGGCGTGGTCAAATATTGGAAAAATGGTAAAATTTGTGGCGAGTTGCCCTGATTAAATATTTATCACATTAAAACGGAATGCAGCACAATTTCAAAAATTTACATTCTTATCTAGTATAGTATGGGCTATCGATTAATTTTTTTTTTTTCTAAAATTTTCAGAAATCTTGTTTTCAGAAAAATTATCAAAAATCCGGCCACTTTTATTTTTATTTTTAAGTTTTGATGTTTGTCCATCCACACAAAGAAATTCAGAAACACGTTCTTCCTTTTTTTCGAGAAAATCGCATTTGAATTTTAAATTTCATAACAATTTTGTAATTTGCTTGGATTTTCTTGTTTTAACGTTGCGAATGAGTAATATTAATTGCATAAATATTTCTCATACGCTCTGTTGAAAAAAGAAAATACAAGCAAATTACAAAATTGTTATGAAATTTAAAATTCAAATGCGATTTTCTCGAAAAAACGGAAGAACGTGTTTCTGAATTTCTTTGTGTGGATGGACAAACATCTAAACTTAAAAAAAAAATTAAAAAAAAGTGGATTTTTGATAAATTGACTTTTTTAAAAAATGGAAAATTTCAGAACGGGTTCTGAAAATTTTCCAAAAAAAAAATAATCTATATAAAAATAATCTATAGCCCATACAAAACTATATAAGAATGTACATTTTTGAGATTGTGGTGCATTCCGTTTTAATGTGATAAATTTTAATCAAGTCAACTCGCCACAACTTTTACCATTTTTCCAATATTTGACCACGCCTCCTAAGCCCAGTTTTTGAAAAATTGAAAAACCAAAAACACAATTTTCTAAGTTCCATATAGGGCTATCCATACAACCTATTCAGAAGTTTAAAGTACACATGTTTTTTTTTCGCTGGACATTTGGTGTGGAATGCCTCATATCGAAAACAGAAAAAAGAATACGTTTTACGAATATGGTAAAACTTAGTTCTTGCAGTGTACAGGATTTATCATTTTAATGGGTTTCTCGATAAAATTTCTATTAAATTTTGTGTAATAAATCAAAAATTCTTATATATTATTTTATACAAAGCTTTATTTTTATTCGATTATACATCGATTTACAAGTTTCTTTTTAAAAAAACTCATATTCCGTGTAAATCGAGGGATATGTGCATATAAACTTAATTTCACAGTTAATTATTCCGAACTAAAGTAATTAACTTGAAGTCCAGTTTGATGATTTTAATTGCTTTAATAAATTAACAAATAAATACTTAATAACTACATTAACGTTAAAATGAAGAAAGTTTTATAAATAGTTATGAAGCTGAAAGGAAAAAAACATAAATAAGTTGTTCACTTGACATTTTCTTCTTACATTTAAGGCCGGTAATGGCCTTAAACCATTTGGTATTGGTTCGCCAGTTTTCTCATCCAATTTGGCAAACATAAAAGGACATTGCAGGAAAGAGAATGAATACTTAATCTGAAGGAATTGTTATTTTGTTAAATTAGAAATTTTTCAGTTGTTTTTTTGTAAGAAAATAAAAAAATATGTTTTTTTAAATATACACCATTTTCAATTGTATTTCAGAAATAGTCAACTGATTTTCAGAAATAGTCAATTGTATTTCAGATTTTCTATTTGTATTTCAGAAATATAAAATTGTATTTCAGATTTTCTAATTGTAATTCAATTGTATTTCGGATTCACCCAATTGTATATCAGAAATAGTCAATTGTATTTCAGAAATTATTCAATTGTAATTCAGAAATAGTCAATTGGATTAAAGAAATTTCCAATTGTATTTCAGAAAAAAATGGTACTACATTTGGAAATTTCTGAAATACAATTGACTTTTTCTGAAATACATTTGGAAATTTCTGAAATACAATTGACTATTTCTAAAACACAATTGATTTATTTCTAAAATACAATTGACTATTTCTGAAATACAATTGGAAAAATCTGAAACACAATTGACTTTTTCTGAAATACAATGGAAAAAGTCTGAAATACAATTGACTATTTCTGAAATATAATTGGATATTCTGAAATAGAGTTGACTTTTTCTGAAATATAAACGGAAAATCTGAAATACAATTGACTTATTTCTAAAATACAATTAAAAAATCTGAAATTCAATTGAATATTTCTGAAATACAATTGGAAAATCTGAAATACAATTTTAAATGATGTTGAAATGCCTAGTCAGGGTAAGATAAGATTACAGTGAAAGCTGACATAAAGAGACATTGGAAAAATAATAAAAAAAATTTTGTTTTTATTGTCGTTTAATATTTTTTACGATTTATTACACTGTGCAACACGTCTTTGTACCATTAGTAGACCAAAACTCTCGAAGCTTTTTGAAGACTTAGCTCGAGTTATCTTTTTATGGCCCATTAAAATTTTTAGTTATTTTTTTTCAAAGGCGTTTGGAATAAGTCAAAGAAAAAATTTTAAGTCTACTTCTAAACTAAATAATGTTACACTCACAAAAGAAACCTTGTAAAATGACAAGAAAATTTTGTAACTTTTTTTTTCTATCTCCCATTTGACAAAAATTCCTTGCAATATTACAAGCTTTTTACCAATAGTTTTGTATTTTTGCAAGCTTTTTACCAATAAAATTGTAAATTTACAATTTTTTGAAGCGATAAAACTTACAAGGAGGTTTCGTGACTTTACTAGATTTTGTACCAATAAAATTGTAAATTTACAATTTTACAAGGAATTCTTGTAAATTTACTAGATTTTTTTGTAGAATTTTCTTGGAAATTTGTACAATTACAAAAAAATTGTAAAATTACAAAAAAATATGTAAATTTCGATCGAAATTTTTTGGTTAAAAAACAAGGAAAACTGTTAAATATTGGTAAAATCGAATTAAGAGACTTTTTCTAGTAATTTGGCAGGGTTTTTTTGAGTGTAATAAATGTATTTAATACAATTCATAGAACATAATAAATATTAAACTTCTACATCCAGTTTTAGGGGTCATTTTAGTCCTTTTTTAAATATTATCATAGAACAACCCTACAACGTGTGTTTAAAGGGTTACATTTTCTGCATCGAATTTCACTAGGGGCTGTAAAATGCCAAAAGATATTGTGATATCAGCAAAATGTTTAAGAAAATCTTGAAAATTATTCTATAAGAATCTCATAGTTTTAATTGGTAAAGAATATAATAACCTCGTGCTAAAATAATCCTACTCAAAATTTTATTTTTTTTAGTTTTTTTCATGCAAAACGAATACAAATATCGGTCGAGGACCCCATTAAAATTTTTTTGATAAAATTAATTAATTAATTCTTAGATTCTCAGATTTTTTAGATTCGGAGATGTAATAAAATGCCTCTTAGAGTCCAAGAATTTTTTTATAAAAAAAAAATGTCTCAGAATCTGAGAATTTTTCTACAAAAAAATTTCTCAATTTCTGAGAATTGTTCTACAAAAAAATTGTCTGAGATTCTGATAATTTTTCTACAGAAAAAAAATCTCAGAATTTGAGAATTGTTTTATAGAAAAAATGTCTCAGCATCTTTTAATTTTTTATAGTGAAGAAAAGTGGTCTTTAAATCTTAGAATTTTTCTGTAAAAAAAAATGTTCAAAATTTTTTTGTCTCAGAATCTCAGAATTTCCTATAAAAAAATTTTAAATTTTTAGAAATTTATTTTATAGATAAATTCATAGATTTTGAGATATTTGTTCTATAGAAAAATTCTCAGATTCTTATACTTTTTCTATAGAAAAAATTTGGACTTCGAGATCTGTGACACTTTTTCTGTAAAGATATTCTCAGATTTCGAGAATTTTTAAGACCTTTTTTCAATAGAAAACTTATATTCTAAGACATTTTTTCTACGGAAAAATTCTTAGATTAAATTCAAATCTGTTCTCAGATTCTGAGACATTTTTTCTATAGAAAATTCTCAGATTCTGAGACATTTTTTCTATAGAAAATTCTCAGAATCTGAGAAATTTTTTCTACAGAAAAAGACTCAGATTCTGAGATATTTTTTCTATAGAAAAAGTATCAGATTCTGAGACATTTTTTCTATAGAAAAATTTTCAGATTCTGAGACATTTTATATATAGAAAAAGTCTCTGAGACATTTTTTCTATAGAAAAAGTCTCTGAGACATTTTTTCTATAGAAAAAGTCTCTGAGACATTTTTTCTATAGAAAAAGTCTCTGAGACATTTTTTCTATAGAAAAAGTCTCAGATTCTGAGAAAAGTCTCAGATTCTAAAGGGGGGCATACACGATACTGCATGCTGTACAATTTGCTGGATGAAAATGCGATTTTGATCGTGTATGGGCTTGTTCGACGACCATTACAAAAACAAAATCCACATGTCCATCCAGCAAATTGTACAGCATGCAGTACCGTGTATGCCCCCCTTAAGACATTTTTATACCCTCCAACTACAGTATGGGGGTATACTCACTTTGTCATTCCGTGTGTAACGCATCAAAATATCGGTCTAGGACCCCATAGTGTGTATATATTTGTGATCAGTGATCGATTCTAAGATATTCTAGCGATGTCCGTCCGTCTGTCCGTCCGTCGTCCGTCTGTCCGTCCGTCCGTCTGTCCGTCCGTCCGTCTGTCTGTCTGTAGTTAACACGATACAGTCCAAAATAAAAAAGTTAGACCCCCGACATTTGGCATGAATATGTCTTATGCTCCTAGGCAGGTTCAGTTCGTAAATGAGTAAAATTGGGCCAAGGGGAAAAAAGTTCCCTCTTGAAGAACTAAACCAACCTCTGAAAAATATAATTTTTTTACATGATTTTTTGTGTTTTTTTTAACAAATGCAACATTTTTATACTACAATAAGTTCACAGTCCTGCATTTGGACCCTGAGAATTAGAAAATGTCGTTTTTTCGGCGTTCCCCCCCCCCCCCCCTTTTATGGGTGTGGAATTAAAAAAAAATCTTTTTAATTATGATAAAGCATAAGAATGAAATCTTAAGCACATATTCGAGAGGAAATTTGCCCCCCCCCATTACCACTTCCGACTCCACCCCCTCAAAAAAAAAAAAAAAACGCCCCTGAATTTTTTTTTATTTTTTTGCATGTTGTAGGGTATAAAAATTCGGCACATCCGAATTTAACACTCTTACTTGTTTCCGCCTTTATAACAATTTCAAAATTTGTTATTAGTACTTTTTAGTACTTTATCGTTTTCTTTTTAAAAATATATCACCAGAAACTCAATGAAATTTTTGTTTTTCATTATCATTGATTGATTGATAATGATTTTATTTTTCATTATCATTATGTAAAAAATTGCTAATGTAAATTTCGTTTCATTTTCATTGTGTAAAATTAATGATAATGATTTCTTAATTTCATTAACATTGACCATATTCAATGACAATGAAACACTCAATGTTAATTGAAAAACAATGCATTAGTCCCATCTCTGATTATGTTAAAAAATTAAAACTTCAGTGGGTCATTAAAAATTAACTTGTCATACCAAACAACAACAAAAAAAAGGGGTTTTTAAACCCTTTAAAACCCTTTAAAACCCTTTAATTTTTTTTCGGTCTCATTCAAGATACACTGGGTGACCTAAAATTTGTTGCACAGTGTTATACATTAGACTTCCTATGGTTGTTGCTTTGGAAAAATGGTTTTATAGAATCTGAGATTCTTGCTTTAAGAATGCCCCAAGAGCTAAGGAGAGTTCCATTACAATTCATAGAAACACTTTTTCCGTGTTTACCCAAATTTTTTTACTTTGAAATGTCCTATTATGAAAGATTTCACTGTATATCTTTGAAATAGTTTTAAAAATGTCTGTGATTGTATTAGTAGTGTTTTCATGTTCTCATGTGTGATTGTGTCTCAAAATGTTATTTATGCGTTACATGTCTGGTGTTGTGTTTATTTGCATTTATATGCATGTTATACATAGTTTTTTTATGTGTATTGAATAAATGTTGACTCAATATATATTGCGTCAATTATACAACTCTGAATACATACATAAAAACTTTTTGAATCTTTTTTACAATTCGCCTTTGTAATGCATTTATCTTGCACTGCTTCGAAAACCTTTGGCATAGATGCTATCAATGCCAGTGTCACGCAAGGATGTTTGTCTGATTTTAGCGCCATTATTTCATTTGCCCTCTCCTCGTGTGTTACCATTGCCAGAGCTGCTTCGGGATATTTATAGTAAATGGCATAATCAATAGCACTGAGATCCATATGATTATATAGCAATTTACAATCCATTGAAAGTAAGACGGAAATTGCGTGTGGCTTGTTTTCCATGGTAGCCAAATGAAGAGCAGTATTCTGGAGTAAGATAGAAAGGGAGAAGAGTTATATTTAAATAGTATTTGTTAAAAGCAGGGTTGGCAACCGATACGCACCTAGAATAACGGTATTTGGCTATTGTTCCGCAACCAATAAAGATATGGACATTTTCAAAAGCGATTATGAAAGCTGATGAAATTTCTAGTATTTTAAATGTGTCACTTCGAGTTTCTACCGGTTCGTTTTAGTTATATAGGCCAATACCGTTATAATACCGTTTCAAACGGTATTATAAAGGTATTGACCTATATTTCGAAAATGAACCGGTAGAAACTCGAAGTGACACTTTTAAAATACTAGAAATTTTATCAGCTTTCATAATCGCTTTTGAAAATGTCCATATCTTTATTGGTTGCGGAACAATAGCCAAATACCGTTATTCTAGGTGCGTATCGGTTGCCAACCCTGGTTAAAAGGTGTAAAGTGTGTAATGGAATTTAATTTAAATTGGGACCTTTAATGCCCTTATTGTTGAGGAAAATCAATAAAAGCAAAAAATTATCACAGTATTTGAAAACTGCCCAATCCAGTGACATGTTTGGATTTTCCCAAAGTGTCTAGGAAATTTTTTGCAAATTTTAGGTCAATCGTGTTTTTTTTTGCAAACCGAAAGAAAAATTTCATCTCTTTGTTTTGTATCCTTTCTCAACTTACCCCATCCTTATCAATTTGATCCAAAAGATGAGAATGTACAGAATGCAACAACTCTATTGTTTCCGTATAACCCGACATCGCTGCCAATTGTAAAGGATTCCTACCATTATGATCCCGATGTAATAATGCCCCACGATTTAGTAATAATTGTACTACCCTAGTATGACCCTGTTGTGATGCTATATGCAGTGGTGTCAAACCTTCACCATCACTTTCATTTATTATAAAAGAGCCCTTTTCGGAATCCAAAAGTTGTCTAACCGTATTATATCGACCATAACGTGCCGCAAAATGTAATGGACTTTCATTATTGTTATTCTTTAAATTTATGCAAGCACCCAATCTTATGAGATTTTCCAAAGAACGTATATGACCATCACGACTGGCATAATGCAGTGGTGAACAACCTGTATTGTCTTTTTCATTGAGTAACTGTTCCAATTGTTCCTTTGATTGGGTCTTGCTAACTTCTTCGGCAAACTCTTGTAAGCGACCACCATTCATAATGACCAAATGTAAGACATTACGAGAACTGCCATCTTTTATGCTGATATTAGCACCCAAACGTATTAGTAAATGTACAGTTTTCCAGCCTGAACGTGATGCAGCCAATAGCAGTGGTGATCTATGTTCTTTATCTAAGGCATTAATGTCGGCACCCTCCGTAACCAGAAATTCCACAATATCCGGATGATCAAACATGGAGGCACAGTGTAAGGGTGTCATTTTTTGAACATCTGTACAGCTTAAACAGATTTTCTTTTCCTGAGGTTGCATGGCAAACATAAGTTTAACAATTTCAATGGCTCCCTGGAAAGAGAAAAAAGAAATATGGGAATAAAAGGTTACATAAAACTAGGAAAAAGTTTTTTACAATTAAATTTCTACAATAAGCGAAAGTTAGTGGAGACGGCACAACACTCTCTTGTCGGACACATCTAGAGGTACCTGGAATACAAGGAGTACCCTCTTGCTGACTTTCTTGACATAGAAGGTTTCTTTAACAATGTCAAACCTGAGGCAATTAGGTTTGCCCTGAACAACTTGGGAGGTGGGTAATACCACAACGAGATTTGTCACGAGTCTGCTCGGACATAGTATTTTTATTTCAACTCTTGGCAGGTCGGTGGTGACTAGGGCTGCAGACAGTGGTAATACGCAAGGGGAGTTTTATCATCACTTCTGTGGAACCTTACCATAAACATTCTACTCATTAAATTAGACGACATGGGGATTAGGAGCGTCGCTTACTTGGATGAAATGGCCGTTGAGGTATCCAAAAGATATCTAAGGATAGGTTTGAACGTCTGGAATTATCTCTTGGACTTCCATCTGTTTCATTTTCCAACGGGAACAAGATCCCCACGTTCAGCCCGCCGAGATTAGAAGGTAATGAACTCACGGTGCCCGAATGTGATGAGTTTCTAGGCCAGAGCGTCAGAGGCAAATGCTGCCATCTATTGCTGTAAGAAGGCCAACTGGGGTGTTATCTCCGGAATGTCAATTCAACGCGGTTGTCAGGCCCACACTTATTTATGAAGTATCCGGTTGGTGGGTAGAGACGAGAAAGACCACTCATCAGAAGGCATTCAATATAATCCTTGAAATGTGCAGATGATACCGGGTGAATTTCATTGCACACCGACGAAAGATCTACTCGTAATGCTTTACTGGCTGCCAGTAAACCTTCTCGCAAGACAACCAGCCGGGAACGCAGCCAATAGGCTTGCGCCTATAAATGCGTAGACTTTCAAACTATACGAACATTCGGGAATACTAGGGCATCATGGTGCCTCAGCGAACATTGACTATTGCACCCCAACACCCTCGTTCAAACCCGTGTTTAAAACAAGGCTTATGAACAGGTTCGATGGCTGATGGGTCCAAAATGGATGTCCGAGAGGGGACGTTTTTATGTGCCAACTGGATTACAAACTCTCCTTTCGACTACCGGAACAGTGTAGCGTGTTTCAGGCCGAGATTATGGCCATAAAATGGGCTGCGGAATGGATAGGGTGCCAACGGATATCATTCAGAAATATCTGTGCTTTTATCGACAACCAATCAGCTATTAAATCCTTGGCAGGTGTGTCTATCACATCTAGAATTGTCCAATATTGCCGGGCGTCTCTTAATGATATGGCGAGACATTTGAATCTGCCACTCATCTGGGTATGCCAGATTCGGATACAGTGTTGCCGATGAATTAACTAGGCAGGGGACTACTCTTCATTCTAGTGGGATCCGTCATATGCCTGGATGGGATGCCAGGCATATGACGGCTCAATGCGAGTAAGTGGCGGAGTGAAACTTTGCTATTACAGATTTTGTCATTTCGTTTGTAACAACTCGAAATATTGGTCTAGGGCCCAATAAAATATGTATATTCATGATCCTCGATCGATCTTAAGACGATTTGGCGATGTTTGCCCTCCTGTCTGTCAGTTTGTCTGTTAAAAACACTCTAACTTTTGAAAAACTTTACAGAGGCTCCCGAAATTTGGCACATATGTTGGGCATCTACCTGGTCAGGTTGATATTGCAATTCAGCGGAATCGGTCCAGTGATTCAATAGTCATGAGCAAAATAGTGAATTTCAGCAAGGGTTATTTCTCGAATTAACGAGATAAAAAACATGCTAACTTTCGAAAAACAATTCTGAGGCTAATAAAGCTTAGCATATGTATTTGTCGTTCCCCTGGCAAAACCGTGAATTTTAGATTGGTTTCACCTTCACGTGTTGAAAACCCGTTAAACGAGTTTTTTAAACATTTCTAAGTCACAAAAATATTTTTAGACCCAAAAAAATATTGCACTCGAAAAAACTTTACACTTTAAAAAAAAAAATTAGTAATTTTTTTCTCTCTATAGAGAACAATTTTCCCTCTTTTTAGACTTAGCTACACTTAAAATAAAAACTCTGTCCAATCAGCAGAAAAGTCTGCTGAAAACACACCCATTTTGAGCCATATGAGAAATCTGCTGATTTTAGCAGACTCGGTTTGCTAAATTTCTGTAGTGATGAACTGAAGAACTTCTCTTCTTTAAAAGCAGCAACAAACTGGAAAGCCGACAAAATTATATTTTGTGTAACATATTTAGTGACGCATTTAAACGGAAGCTATTTATTCGTCCACTTTAATTTTCAGATAGTGACATTTGATTTTAATTTTTGCGAGGCCGACATTTAAAAAAATACTTAAAAAAAGATAACAAAAAATATCTGTTAAATTAGCAAAATAATCTGCTGAAAATCTGCACAAAAACTTTCTAAAACTTAGCAAACAGAATCAGAAAATTTTCTGTAAAATTTCGGTTGGTTTCAGAAATTGAATGGCAGAGAATTCTGCAAAAATATTCAGTTCAGCAGAAAAATCTGCTAAAAAAATTGTAATTCTAAATTGAAAAGCATTTTACAGATTTTTTGACAGAGCTTTTCTTTTGAGTGTAAAGAAAACGTGTGTTTTACTGAATTTTATTTTGAATTTAAGTTTTCGGTTAACTTTTTAATTTTTGCCACATTTGATATGTGATACATCCCTCGGTAGTTAAACTAATCCATAAGTGGTGGTCAATTATTGGCAACAAAAGTGTCCATTAATCTTTCCAATTGTTTGAAAAACCTTCACCATGTTTTAAGAGACGCAGTGTTGTACTAGGGTATTCAATTTATCAGAGTTGTGTTTAAATCGGTTAATAAAGAAAATAGTTATTCGGTGCTACATCGTAACGGATTTAATAACACTGTGGAATAAGATCAGAGAAGTTCGCATAAATAATATGTAAGAGAGTTAAATTCGGATTTGCCTAGTTTTTTATATCCTCCAACATGTAAAAATGTTTTTTAGCAGGGGATTTTTTTTTTGTGAAAAGGAGAGGTTTAGGGGTCGGGGAGGACAACTTACAAATTCACTTATTTTGCTTTTTGCACTTAAGTAATAACATTTTATATTTATTTAAGCAAATTCTTTATATCAACGCCCACATAAGGGGCGGGCCGAGCGTAGTATTTAAGCTGATATAAAAATGTTTCATTTGTTTAACAAAAATACGAAAAACTATGTAAAAATGGCGGAATTCAGATATATTCGGGATATTTTGAATCCCGAGATTCGCGGTATTCAAACCATATTTGTTTGAAGAAAAACATTTCGTTTAATCGAATTTTGGAAAACTGCTCATTTTTAATTATTCAGTTAAATATTTCGCAAAAATTAATCGGTTAACCGATTGAATGCCTTAATAAATACTACACAAAAACGTCATTGTACAAATTCTTATCCTAAGAGATTTAAACTTTTGTTTTATCTAGGACAACAGTTTTGAAAAAAAAAAAAATCGTAATAGTTGTGTAATTGGTGTTGAGATTTAAATTTTTTCAATGCAAAAACAAATTTCAACCAATTCTTACATGATTATTTTTAAGCAATAAATTATACACAAAAATATTTACTTGTATTTGTATAGAAGAAACGGAAATTAAAGTTACTGTTAAATTTTATTTAAATAAACACAATAGTGTGTACCGTGAATCGGGAATTTTTACAGGCAGATCGAGTTGCCCATAAAATTTAAATAGTCTTTGTGTGTGTACACACAAAATTTTTTTTGTCAAATTACTAGAAAAAGTCTCGTAATCCCATTTTTCCAATACTTGACAGTTTTCCTTGTTTTTTAACAAAAAATTTTCGATCAAAATTTACATTTTTTTTGGTAATTTTAAATTTTTTTTTTGTAATTTTACATATTTCCAAGGTTTTTTTTACAAAAAAAATCTAGTAAATTTACATGATTTCCTTGTAAGTTTTATTGTGCCAAAAAAGTTTTAAATTTATAAATTTATTGGTAAAAATCTTGTAAAATTACAAAAAGGCTCGTTATTTTTACTAGGAATTCTCGAAAAATAGGAGGTAGCAAAAGTTTTATCGCGTCAAAAAATTTGTAAACTTACAATTTTATTGGTAAAAAGCTTGTAAAATTACAAGGAATTTTTGTGAGATAGGAGGTTGCAAAAAAAAAAGTTTCAAACTTTTCTTGTCGTTTTACAAGGTTGTTTTTGAGTGCATAGCTAAAACTCAACATATTTATTTGTTGCTGTTCAGAGCAGGCTTGCAAATAATCTTTTTGACATTGGCAAGGCTGAATTTAACTTTTTTTGTAATTTTTAATTACAAACGTTTATCGTTATACTTTTACGAAACTTTTTCTTGTAAAATAAGGAGTTTTTGAAAAAATGCAGAAGAATTTTTTTTTTTATAGACATTTCTGGTGTTTCCATACCGGTTTCAAACACTCCAGTTAGTGTTATCATCAGTAGGATTTTAAATGTCGGTTTGTCTTGTTGATGGAAATTGTTTTTTTGTCGAGTGATTATAATATCAATTCTTTTCAAAAAATTTTACTAAAGTCGCTTGGTAAAACTAAAATGGCGATGTATCCGGAACTGTTAAAATACAATAACATAATTTGTTCGCAAGTATTACCGTAATCAGCTGATTAATGCTCTTCGTTCGTATTTTTACTTTGAAATGTTAACCGACGGGACACGATAATAATACACAAGTTTATGATTGCACACATGAAATTACAAATAGTAATACGAATATTTTGTATATGGGGCATTCCATGTGAAATCGGACACTTTGAAAAACTTTTTTTTTAGATTTTCCCAATTTGTTTACAGTTTTTAGTTCCCTTCGAAAACTCTTTCGTGGTAAATTTTCAGATTTTTTTGATGACCCGTTCAAAAGATATCGAATTTTTAAAAATTGGTAGTTTGTTCCTTTACTCAAACTTCTTTTAATCATAACTTCTTCAATAATGGTCCAAATTTCAAATTTTTTTTTTCAAAATTTTTGTTTTTTTAAGTACTTTCTAAAAAAAAATCCCAAAAAATTCTTAAAAGCGCTCTAGTATGCGATTTTTAAGTTTTAAAATTTAAATCTCATTTTTGAAAATGTTTGTACTCTTCGATTTTTTTGAAATTTTTTTGTGTAAAACTTCTATCAATTCTACAAATTTTTTGCCCAGGAAGATCGTGGGATAACGATTATTACTATTTTTTAAAATTTTTTTAAAAAATTTTATTGTAATTTTCCAATCTTAAAATCATTTCTACTGCTCCAATGGTGCGTCATAGAAGGGTCCTTTATAAGACCGACCCCCATTAATTTTTACGTCTTAACATTTCTTTGGAACAAACTAATACCCTATCTCCAATTTCTAAGGGGGCTCCCACACAAAACGACATTTTTTAAAATTTGTTCCAACCGCTCTAACTGCCCTAATAGTGCCCTTGGAGCAACAAAATGTATGACCGACCCACAATATTTTTTTAGTCCAAACATTTTCTCTGAACACACCTACCCTCTATCTTTAACTGTTAAGGCGGTCCCCATACAATTTTTTGTATTTTTTGTAAATTTGTTTTATTTAATCAGCTTCTACCGGTCCAATGGTGCGTCCGAGAGGGGTCATTACTGAGACCGACCCCCATTTATTTTTACCCTACAACATTTTTTCAAAACATACCTACGCCCTATCTCCACTCCCTAAGTAGGCTCCCATACAAATAACAGTTGGAGCAAATTTTATAAAAATGTAATTTTGTATGGGAGCCTACTTAGGGAGTGGAGATAGGGCGTAGGTATGTTTTGAAAAAATGTTGCAGGGTAAAAATAAATGGGGATCGGTCTCAGTAATGACCCCTCTCGGACGCACCATTGGACCGGTAGAAGCTGATTAAATAAAACAAATTTACAAAAAATACAAAAAATTGTATGGGGACCGCCTTAACAGTTAAAGATAGAGGGTAGGTGTGTTCAGAGAAAATGTTTGGACTAAAAAAATATTGTGGGTCGGTCATACATTTTGTTGCTCCAAGGGCACTATTAGGGCAGTTAGAGCGGTTGGAACAAATTTTAAAAAATGTCGTTTTGTGTGGGAGCCCCCTTAGAAATTGGAGATAGGGTATTAGTTTGTTCCAAAGAAATGTTAAGACGTAAAAATTAATGGGGGTCGGTCTTATAAAGGACCCTTCTATGACGCACCATTGGAGCAGTAGAAATGATTTTAAGATTGGAAAATTACAATAAAATTTTTTAAAAAAATTTTAAAAAATAGTAATAATCGTTATCCCACGATCTTCCTGGACAAAAAATTTGTAGAATTGATAGAAGTTTTACACAAAAAAATTTCAAAAAAATCGAAGAGTACAAACATTTTCAAAAATGAGATTTAAATTTTAAAACTTAAAAATCGCATACTAGAGCGCTTTTAAGAATTTTTTGGGATTTTTTTTTAGAAAGTACTTAAAAAAACAAAAATTTTGAAAAAAAAAATTTGAAATTTGGACCATTATTGAAGAAGTTATGATTAAAAGAAGTTTGAGTAAAGGAACAAACTACCAATTTTTAAAAATTCGATATCTTTTGAACGGGTCATCAAAAAAATCTGAAAATTTACCACGAAAGAGTTTTCGAAGGGAACTAAAAACTGTAAACAAATTGGGAAAATCTAAAAAAAAAGTTTTTCAAAGTGTCCGATTTCACATGGAATGCCCCATATGTTTACCAAGTGCATACATACACTACTGTTGCAATTTATCAAAACGTCATCTATTTTTTTTATTCTTGACAATAAACTTGATTAGTATTTGTAAAGGAATTTTATTGTGCGTCTGCTGCTATCTACAAAAATCATGACTATGTTGAACAGAGCAAAGACAAATGTCTGATGAGTTTACTAAATACTAGGGGTGGAACTTTTATCAAAAGATTTTGAAAAAGTTAAACTTTTCATCAAATAGTAATAGTAAGTAATATTTAAAATGTAGTATAAAATGTGTATAAAGTATGTAACTTATTATTTAAAAGTACTATTTTGGTACTTTAAAAAAAATACAATTTTGGTACTTTTTATAAAAAAGTAATACTTACTTTATTTATAGAAAAGTACTATTTCGGTACTTTTTTATTTAAAAGTAATTTTTTATTTTAAAGCACTTTTTTTTGATAAACACAATTTTTTTAGCAAAAAATCAGAAAAAAAAGCTTTTTTGGTACTTTTTATTAAGAAGACTATTTTGGTACTTTTTTGTACTTTTTTTTATTAAAAAGTAGTAATTTGATACTTTTAGTTAAAAAGTTCAGTTTTAATATTATTTATTAAAAAGCACTATTTTAGTGTTTTTTATTAAAAAGTATTAACATTACAGTGACATTTTGTTGTATGGCAAAACTGTTTTTCTTCCGATTTCAAGTAACCGAATGTATACTTGGCTTAAAACTTATGTGGTAAAAATTTTAGGCAAATCAGAAAACAGAATTAAAAATTAAAAAAAAAAATAATTCTTGCGAAAAATGTTTAAAATAGGGTTTTTTAAAAAACGGTTTTTGATAAAATGCTATTTGAAATGTGCAAAAAATGGCGTTCAAGAATTAAAAAAAAAACTCTTTCTCTTGATTTCATTCATAGAGCTTAAGACAATATTTAATTTAAACTTAATCTGAGGCAAATCAAATCATTTTAACCTACAGCGCTCTTCGATCAAAGTTTTGAATTCTTGAAAAATTTTCAACAAAATTTAGAATTTTTAAATTCTTTACCCCTGCTCAAAAATTGCGCACATTCATACATTTTTTTTAAATACCAAAATAGTGCATTTTAGTAATAAGCACCAAAATAGTACTTTTTATAGTACATTTTGGTAAGGTTCTAGCGATGTCAGTCCGTTCGTCTGTCCGTCTGTGAGGACACGATACAGTCCTAAATAAAAGAGCTAGACTTCCGAAGTTTGGCACTAATATGTCTTATAGTCATAGGCTGGTTAAGTTAGTCCTTTGCTGGGTTTTTTTGTACTTTTGTTTAGCAAATCCAACATTTTTATGTAAGAGGAAGTTTAAAACCCTGCATGTGGACCCAGCGAATAAAAAAAAAAAAAAAGTTAGAACCCCCCACCCCCTCCAAATTTTGTGGGCGTGGATATAAAGAAATTGTTTTTATATTGATTAATTGGATTAAATAATTGCAAGAATCATAATAAATACCTTTGATAGCATCTATCACAGGTGTCCCACAATGTATCCCACAAAACCCACAAAACAAAACAAAAAAAACGAACCTGAATTTTTTTTATTTATTTTTTTTACATGCAGGGCATAACAGATTCGGCACAGCCGAATATAACACTCGCACTTGTTATACCCTCTAACTACAGTATGGGGGTATACTCACTTTGTCATTCCGTGTGTAACGCATCAAAATATCGGTCTAGGACCCCATAAAGTATATATATTTATGATCAGTGATCGATTCTAAGACATTCTAGCGATGTCCGTCCGTCCGTCTGTCCGTCTGTCCGTCTGTAGTTAACACGATGCAGTCCAAAATAAAAGAGCTAGACTCCCGACATTTGGCACAAATATGTCTTATGTTAATAGGCATGTCTTATGTTAAGTTCGTAAATGAGCAAAATCGGACCAGGGGGAAAAAAGTTCCCCCTTGAAGAACTAAACCAACCTCTGAAAAAATACACTTTTTTATAGTTTTTTTTGTTAAATAAATGAAACATTTGTTATATTTATCGGGATGGGAAGGTGCTGTCAACATCCCCCACTGACCTCCATCACCCCCCCCCCCCCCCAAAAAAAAAAAACAAACGCCCCTGACAATTTTTTTTTTTTACATTTTGGAGGGTATAAAAGATTCGGCACAGCCGAATTTAACACTCTTACTTGTTTTTTATTAAAAAAAATATATTTTAAGTGGGGTTATTCTAATTTAAGGTCAGTTTTTTACTAATTAAAACTATGATATTTAATAAAATATTTTTCAAGAAAATGTTGGTACTTTTTATAAAAGTACTATTTTGGTAGTTTTATATTTAAAACTACTTTTGATACTTCTTATCAAAATGTACTATAAAAAGTACTAATTTGGTACTTCTTTTCTTTCAAAGTGTACTATTTTGGTATTTTTAATATTTTCTTTTTAAATGTGCGCATTTTTTGAGCAGAGTTGTTTGGGGTGAAAGAAAAATGTCTGGAAATGGGTGCAACTTTTTTTGTTTTATTTAAAAAATATATGTATTTTGATAAGGGTTATTCAAGAAAGTTTTCTTTATGCCATGATATTATTAAAATCAATGATGTTTTAAAGAAAATTATTTATTTGTTCTAAAAAACTTGTTCAAAAAACTAGAAACCTTACATTTTAAGTAGTGAAATATTACAAAAAGTACTATTTTGGTAATTTTTATAAAAAAATACTATTTAGGTGTTTTTTATTCATAAAAAGTACCAAAATAGTACTTTTTATTTTAAAAGTAAAATTTTCTTTAAAGATTTCTCTTCTTATTCTTACCTGTGCACATGCCAAATGTACTGGCGTTGAAAAATCATGTTGTTGTTTTGAGATTTTAGCTCCTGATTTCAAACATAATTCCACAGCTTTAATATCACCGCCATGTACTGCCGAATGTAAGGGTACATTACCCTCGGAATCATAAAATGATATCATTTCCTCACGTGAACAGTTGCGTTGTTCTCCCCACTATTGGAAATTGAAAATAAGGAAAAAATATATTAGAGAAAAACAATACAAACATGAGAAAACATAAAATTCTAAATAAAATTTTGCATTATTTCATTAAATTGCCATAAACATTTCTAGTTAGATTTTAAAAGATATACAAATTAATTTTACACGCAAATTAGGGCGTTTAAGATCACTTTTTCTTTTAATTGAAGCGACTTTCATGCATATTACGGCTTTTTTATGTTAAAAATTAAGTTTTATACAAAAGAACCGCTGTAGTTAAAAAATGCTACATACGCCCTTAGTCGGGTTAAGTGTTTATATTTAAAAGAAATAAAATGAAAATAAAATTAAAAAAATATTTATAAAACGTAAATTTTTATACTATATACAACAAAACAAAGGCTTGGTATTAGAGAAAAGCACATGAGCAGATTAGTGCGTGATTTACACTTGATCACGCGGGAGTGTGACTTAAACATAATTTTACTCAGTTGCAAACAAAAAAAAATTGCCAATGAACGACTTTCATAGTATTTATAAACAAATTCATTAAATTAATTAACTTTTTCATAATAATTAAAAACTTTTTTTATAGTATTTATGAATTAATCATAATATGTGAAATTTAAGAACTATTTAACAATTTTTCATAAATACTATGAAAAGTTTAAACATTTTATAAAAAAGTTCATAATTTTTATGTATTTGTTCATAAATACTATGAATTTCGTTTATTGTCAAATGTTTTTTTCTGCGTGTGAGTGAGTGTAAGTAGTAAAAAAAAATGCGTGAGTGAGTGGACGTGAGTGAGATTTTTACTTGAGTTGAGAAAATTAACAAAAAATTTTCAGATGTTTTTAAAACTTTAAATTTTGTTAAAAATTTTAATTTTTAAAATTTTTTTGGTATAAGAAATGTTTCGTGAGTGTGAGTGAAGCTTGTGTAAGTGCATGGGAGTGTGAGATTTTTTAAATTTACTCAAGTGATTGTAAGTGAGTATGAGTAGAAAAATATACTCGTGTGTGAGTTTGCGTGATTGGAAAATTCCTGTCATGAGTGTGATTCAAAAATCACTCACGAGTCCATATGTACTTGGTATACACACAACCATGACGGAGCGGACGACGTTTTCCATCTTTTAGTAATACCAAATAAATATTACAAATATTATTTTGTAATCTCAACAACAAAAAAAAATAGTTTTAAAAAGTTTAGTCTTCGCATTATATGAAATTTGTTTGCAATAAGTTTTAAACTTTTGATGTCCAAATTTGCGTTACATTATTTTTTATTCCCACATAATTTTTTTATAGTAATTTAACGATAGTTTATAAAAGTTGTAAAAAACTTTTTTAAATTTGTAAATGTTAGTGATTGTTTATTGTCCCAGGCGTAGTATAGTTTTGAAAACAAAATTTTAATAGAAAAGTATTCTGCGGTTAAAACTCATTTTTAAGGTGTCAAAAGGCAGGGAGAAAATGATATTAAATTCATCATACATATTTTCCCAATCTTACTAAAGCAACGGATTTGACTTAATCGATAGGATTTTTTAAGATTTTCTATTGATAACAAATCCCACGGCAGTTATCTTGCATAGCTCGGAAAATAATGAAGGTATCAGCGCCATGGACGTATACAGGGGGTGGGCACGGGGGGCACGGGGGGCACGTGCCCCCCCTTTTCAATTACTTTTCATGTACTTCTAGTTAAAACTAAATATACGAAAAAACAACAGCAACAACCACACAAGAATGGAAAACCATGATTTAGTTGATACTTGCTTAACAGCCAACTTAGCGTATCGGTCTAAATTTGACATTAAAAGTTTTTCTGATGATTATAATAACTGGATTATATGAAACTAGTAAAAAACGAACCAGGATGTCTTAAATTTTTAGAAAAAAAAAATTTTTCTTTCACACCTTTTTCAATTCAAACCATATATACCTAAATATATATAGTTTTAACTAAATTCCTGGATACGTCGCTGATCAGCACAGACTATATACAGACTCGACAGTATAGTTTAATAGCAAAAAATGGAGAAACACTAACCGATTTTAGGAGAAAACAGAGCCGTTTTTAGCTAGTTAACAGCTAACATGGCAACACTTTCTAAGACTTAGGAGTGAGTGAAACAGTAAAATACGATCTGGCATCTATTTTTCTTATGGCGCGTTATATTCGCTTTCTCTTTCTAACCTAATTCGTAGAATAATTTGAAAAAATTACTCATATGGTTAAGGACTACTTTTTTGACAGCTGTCACTTATGTCGAGTCTGTATTAGTCTGTGGTATCAGCATTACATTTTTACTAAATTCGCCCTAAGTAGTGTGCATTAGTAAATTATACTTTGGATCCTTTTCGCACTATAGTGCGAAACTCTGACCTTAAAGCAGTGTCACAAAAAGGTGTTAAATTTTTCTTTTAAGTTGATATTTAAAAGGAAACAATTTTTAATAATGTCAAGATAAGTTATGGATAATAAAGAAAAATTTAAAACATAATAAAGAAAAAAATTATTAACTTTTTTTTGTCACAAAAAATGTTTTTATTAAAGCAAAAATATAAAAAAGAAAAGATAGAATTTTCAATAACATTGACAAGAAACTCTTGTGGTTATACACTTTTCTATAACATTTAATATTGTTTTTGGTCTATCCATATATGTATCTCAGTTTGAGCCAAATCATCAAAGATGAAATATTAAATGTCTTTTAACCCTTAGGCGTTGCAAAGTCGGATTAAATTCGTTATCGAATACGGAAAACCAGTAATAACATAAACATTTCTACAGAATTTTCTTTAGGTATCGATAACTAAAAATTTTCTAGAGAAAATTCTTTAGTTATCGATAACAAAAAATTTTCTAGCGAAAATTCTTTAGTTATGATAATAAAAAATTTTCAATAGAAAATTCTGTAGTTATCGATAACATAATATTTTCTATACAAAATTCTATAGTTATCGATAGCAAAATACTTTCTATACAAAATTCTATGTTATAAAGAAATTCTATAGTTATAGATATCTATAAAATTTTTCAAAAGAAAATTTAGTAGTTATCGATAACAACAATTTTTCTATAGTAATCGATAACAAAAATTTTGTATTGAACACAAAATAATATATAACAAAAAATTTTCTATAAAAAACTCTATAGTTATCGATAACCAAAAAATTTCTCTATAGAAAATTCTTTAGTTATCGATAACAAAAAATATTTTATAGAAAATTTTAATGTTATTGATAGCAAAAAATTTTCTCTAAAAAATTCTATAGTTATCGATAACAAAAATTTTTCCATAGAAAGTTTTAAAGTTATCGATAACAAAAAATTTTTTATAGAAAATTCTATGTTATAAAGACAATTCTAAAGTTATCGATATCTATAAAAATTTATTTTATTCTTATCGATAACAAAAAATTTTGTATCAAAAATTAAGTAGTTATCGATAACAAACAATTTTCTATAGAAAGTTCTAAAGTTATCGATAACAAAAATTTTGTATTGAAAATTTTATAGTTATCGATGACAAAAAATTTTATACGGAAAATATTATAGTTATCGATAGCAAACAAATTTTATAGAAAATACTATAGTTATCGATAACTAAAATTTTTCTATAGAAAATTTTGTATTTATTGATAACAAACAGATGATAAAAATTTTCTATAGAAAATTTTTTGTTATAACTTTTGAATTTTCTATAGAAATTTGTTTGTTATTGATAACTACAAAATTTTCAATACAAAATTTTTTGCTATTGATAAGAATAAAATTTTCTACTGAAAATTCTAAAGTTTTCGATAACAAAAATTTTCCATAGAAAACTCAATAGTTATCGATAACAAAAAGATGTCTATAGAAAATTCTATTGTTATTGAAAACAACAAATTTTCTATAAAAAATTCTATAGTTATCGATGACAACAAACTTTGTATAGAAAATTTTACAGTTATCGATAACAAAAAATTTTCTTAAGTTAATTTAAAGTCATGGATAACAAAATTTTTTTTATAGAAACTTCTATGGTTATCGATAAAAAAAATGTTCTACAGAAAATTCTATAGTTATCGATTACAAAAAATTTTCCATAGAAAACTTTATAGTTATTGATAACAAAAATGTTCTAAAGTTATTTATAAAATGAAATTTTCCATAGAAAATTCTATAGTTATCGATCACAAAATTTTCTATATTCTATAGTAAGAAAATTCTAAAGTTATCGATGACAAAAATTTTCTATAGAAAAGTTATCGATAACAAAAATATTCTATAGAAATTTCTAAAGTTATCGATAACAAAAATTTTCTTTAGAAGATTTTAATAGTTATCGATAAGAAAATTTATAAAAAATTCTATAGCTATCGATAGTAAAAAAAAAATTTATAGAAAATTTTATAGTTATCGATAGCAAAAAATGTTCAATAGAAAATTCTCTGATTATCGATAAATAAATTCTAAATAAAGTTTATAGTCATCGACAACAAAATATTTTCGATAGACAATTCAATGCATATCGATAGGAAAATTCTATGGATAATTCTATAGTTTTCGCTAACAAAAACCTTTCTATAGAATATTCTATAGTTATCGACAGCAAAAAATTTTCTACAGAATATTCTATAGTTATCGATAGCAAAAAATTTTCTTCGAAAATTTCTATAGTTATCGATAACAAAAAATATTCTATAGAAAATGCTATAGTTGTCGATAATACAAAATTTTTTATAGAAAATTCTATAGTTATCGATAACAAAAAAATTCTACAGAAAATTCTATAGTTATCGATAACAAAAAATTTTCTATAGAAAATTCTATAGTTGTCGATAACAAAAAAATTTCTATAGAAAATTCTATAGTTATCGATAACAACAAATTTTCTATAGAAGATTCTATATCGATAACAAAAAAATTTCTATAGAAAATTCTATAGTTATCGATAACAAAAAATTTTCTATAGAAAATTTATATCGATAAAAAAAAATTTTCTATAGAAAATTTATATCGATAACAAAAAATTTTCTATAGAAAATTCTATATCGATTAAAAAAATTTTCTGTAAGAAATTCCATAGTTACATCAATAAAAAATTTTCGATTAAAAATTCTATAGTTATCGATAACAAAAAATTTCCTACAGAAAATTCTGTAGTTATTGAAAAAAAAATTCTAAAAAAAATTCTATAAATATCGATAGCAAAAAAATTTCTATAGCAATCTCTATAGTTATTGATAACAAAAAATTTTCTATAGGAAATTCTCTAGTTATCGATAGCAAAAATAGAAAATTCTATAGTTATCAATAGGGATGAGATTTCCATGCAAATGCATGTTTTTTGTCGATAGTCTAAAAACGATATCGACCAATTATCTTTCCGAATCAAGAAATTTGCGTTAAAATGGCATCGATTTGTTTTTGCATATTTTTGCATATTTTTGTGAAAATGCATATTTTTGCATATTTTGGTTTTAAATGCATATTTTGTGCATATTTCCAACTTTTAAGTGCATATTTTTGCATATTTTGGCATATATTAGAAAAAACACAAATTGGAATTTATATGTTTCAAAAACTAATTTTAAAAATTTATTTTGGAAATTAGAAAAATTATTTTTTTTCTTTAAAATTTTTTCTATAGATTGTCTTAATTTCTAAAAAATCTAGCTAATAAAGTTTTTACGCTACTATTTAAACTCGGCGTCACTTTTTTGCTTTTTAAGAAGTTTTTCCTATGAAAACAAGATTTTTATTGCACACATTTTATTTTTAAGTGCATATTTTGAGGTTTTTTAGTGCATATTTTGAATTTTTTAGCGCATATTTTAAGCGCATATTTTCGATTTTTTAGTGCATGAAAATCTCATCCCTAGTTATCAATAACCAAAATTTTTCTATAGAAAATTCTATGTTATCGATAGCATAAAATTTTCTATAGAAAATTCTATAGTTATCGATAACAAAAAATTTTGTATAGAAACTTATAAAGGAAATTCTATAATTGTAAAGAAAATTTTATAGTTATCGATATTATAAAATTAAAAAAAAAATTTTTTCTTATCGATAACGAAAACATTTTCTATGAGAGTTCTGTAGTTATCGATAACAAAAATTTTGTATTGAAAAATTTTATAGTTACCGATGACAAAAAATTTTCTATTGCAAATTCTTTAGTTATTTATAAAAGAAAACAATTTTCGATAGAAAATTGTAAAGTAATGGATAACAAAAATATTCTATAGACTTCTTTTTGTTACGATAACTTGAGAATTTTCTATAGATTTTTTTTTGTTATCGATAACTACAAAATTTTGGATACAAAATTTTTTGTTATCGATAAGAATAACATTTTCGATTTTAAATTCTATGGTTATCGATTACAAAAATTTTCTGTAGAAAATTCTATAGATATCGATAACAAAAAAAATTCTATAGAAAATTCTATAATTATTTATAACAAAAAATGTTTTATAGAAAATTGTATAGTTATCGATAAAAAAATTTTCTATAGAAAGTTGTATATCTACCGATAGCAAAAAAAATCTACACTCATAGAAATATCTTAGTAGAAAAATTAGTAAACCCATTGTAGATCAAGTTTTACAGAATATTGCCGTATTCAACAAAAATTAATGTTGATATCGTTGAATAATCAGTAAATTTGAATCAGCTATTTACAACGCTTATACAGAATTCAATAGATAAAACCAAAAAAGAAAAAACAACCCTGTTCGTTCATTTTTGTATTATCAAGTTGGTAGCAATGCATTGCAATGTGAAATTTGTTTGTCTCTTATAAAATTATTTTATGTGTTTGTTTCTTATAAAAATATTTAATATTATAAAAATAAATAAAAATTGGATCTGATGATCAGATTCTGATCTGTAAATATTTGGTAAGTAATAAAATACATTGGTTTCTTTATGTTTTCATACTATATGATAATTTTTTTTGTTTTTTTTTTTAGGTTTTTGATTTGGTGTCATTAGAAAACTGGAGAATGGCTTACGAATGCATAACATAAATAAACGAAGTGTGTGTAAAAATCTTGTTTAAATATTGCAGCTTTAAAAGCCAGTGATAATTCTAAAAAAAATATTGTGATTTATATTTAATAAAATAATATTTACAAATAACAACCAGCTTTTTTTTTATTAATAAAATTTCTTATATCAACAAAAATATGAGTTGAGTTTACAAAAAATACGAGTTGATTTACAAAAAAACGAGTTGATCAACTTTTACAAAAACTGACAACAATTTTTATTGAAATCAACGTAAATATTTGTAGGGTCAAAATCAACAATGATTTCTGTTGAATTTACAGCGATTTTCTTTGGGAATACAATGATTTTTGGTTGAGTGTATAGACAATTTTATGGTTATTGATAACAAAAATTTTCTCTAGAAAATTCTATAGTTATCGATAACAAAGTCTTTTTTTTTAAATTGTACAGTTATCGATACTAAAAAAATTCTATAGATAATTCTATAGTTATCGATAAAAAAATTTCTATATACAATTTTATTGTTATAGATAACAAAAAAAAAATTGTATAGAAAATTCGATAGCAAAAAAATTTTCTATAGAAAATTCTATAGTAATCGATAGTAAAAAAATTTCTATAGAAAATTCTATAGTAATCGATAATAAAAAAATTTCTATAGAAAATTCTATAGTTATCGATAATAAAAAAATTTCTATGGAAAATTCAATAGTTATCGATAACAAAAAATTTTTTATAGAAAGTCCTATAGTTATCGATAACAAACAATTTTCAATAGAAAATTCTATAGTTATCGATAAAAAAAATTTTATAGAAATTTTTTATCGATAACAAAAAAAAATTTTTGTAGAAAATTCTATGGTTATCGATAATAAAAAATTCTTAAAGAAAATTCTTGAAAAAAACTGAACAATTTAAAATAATTTCAGAAAAGTTAGGAAAAACAGAAAAATTAAGAAAACTAAGAAAAAATATCAAGGGTTACAAAAAAGTCACAAAAATTTTATGGAAAAAATTTTTCCATAAAAAATTCTAAAGTTATCGATAACAAAAAATTTTCTATAGAAAATTCTATGTTATAAAGAAAATTCTATAGTTATCGATATCTATAAAATTTTATTTTATTCTTATCGATAACAAAATATTTTGTATCAAAAATTAAGTAGTTATTGATAACAAAAAATTTTCGATACAAAGTTCTATAGTTATCGATAATAAAAATTTTGTATTGAAAACTTTATAGTTACCGATGACAAAAA